>VWZE01018430.1:35438-61749 GCA_013396675.1 Eubucco bourcierii
TCCGAGCGGGGCGAACTGGACGGCGGCGGTGAGGGGCGGGCGGAGGCAGTGCCAGGGCTTCAGCCCGCCCCGGCCCCCGCCCTGCCCGCGCCCCTTACCTGTGCCGTCTGCCTGGAAAAGTTTCCCGGCCGCCCAGACGGGACGGGCACCGACTCCGGCGACCGCTCCTGGTCGCTCTCGGCACCGCCGGCACCGCGTCCCGCCGCGGTGACTAAGGCAGGCAGAAGCCGGCAGCAGGCTGCGGGCGGCGCCAGCTCCGAAGCCGGCACCGATCGGCCGCAGCGCGCAGGCGCCTCCCGCCGGTCCCGGGGGGCTGCGGGGCCACCGGAATCCGATGGCACTGGACTGAGCCGAGCCTGGAGATGTGGCGGGGGCTGGCGGGTGGAGGAGGCAGCACCGGCACTGGCTGCGGAGCCCCCTCAGGGACGACGAAACCCGCGGCGGTGCCGCCGCTAAACTCGGGCACCTCAAACCCGTTTGCGCGCCCCGCACTCGCATACCGAAGCCACCGGTCCTGGGACGGGCGGGCGGGTGGTGCTGCTGCCGCGGGTGGAAGCGTCTGACACGACGGGTTTGGAGTGAAGAAAAAGCCACTTTTGTCCTCTCCCACCCACTCCCCCAGCAACTTGTTTCTGCAGAAGCCACACACGGCCCCCGGGGCTGCCCGCGCTCCGTGGGCACCGCACCTGTCCGTGCACCGAGTGGCTTCCGTTGGAAAAGACCTTTCAGGTCATCGAGTCCAAGCAGTATCTAACTTTGCCAAGGCTGGTGCTAAACCACAGAACCTTCGAATCGCTGACACCTTGAAGAAAATCCTCCCCGGTGACCCCGTTTCAGAGCAAGCCTGTGCGTCACCGGGACGTGCTGGTACAGCGTCAGCACACGAGCTCCTCAGCGGCGGTAGCCATGCGTTTGTCGTCGACGGGAGACGCAAAGTGATCACCCCGACAAGAATCTGTTGATGGGAGGAGACAGATTTGCAAGTTGTTAATGCCCATCAAACCACAGCATATGGACAAGCTGCACCACATGGAGTTTATTAGTGCTACTTACCTGCTGAGATGACAGTATTCTACTACACCAGCATCAGGTAGCTAAAAACATACTCCTCCTCATCTTCATCCAAAAGGCTTTGTGGTCCTGGGTCGAGGGAGAAACTCGCTCCTGGCAAACACTGTGCAGAGGTAGCGGGAAGGCAACTGACCAAGGGACCACTAAGAGCCAGCTAGGAAGGGGCAGCAGAAAGTGCAAGATCTCTTGCAGGTGTGATGGAGAGCAACCTGAACTGGCATCTTTGGGGCAGTCCCAATGTTCAACCATGACACTGGTCATGACTTTCTGGCTGGTTGTAAACAGTTTTCTTCTCATAGGCACTGTGAGGTTTATGGCAGTACCCAGGTGCACCTATGTCCTTCTCTGGAGACCTTCAAGGCCCATCTGGATGTGTTCCTAGAGTGTCTGGTCCTGCTCTGACAGGGGGATTGGACTCGATGATCTCTTTGGGTCCCTTCCAAGCCTTAACATCCTGTGGTCCTGTGATCTGATAGTAGCCTTCCAGTATCTGAAGGGGGCCTACAGGAAGGCTGGGGAAGGATTATTTACAAGGTCCTGCAATGACAGGACAAGGGGCAATGGGCTTAAACTGGCAGAGGGGAGATCGAAAGTGGATGTTAGGAGGAAGTTGTTTGCAGTGAGGGTGGTGAGGCACTGGAACAGGTTGCCCAGGGAGGTTGTGGATGCTCCCTCCCTGGAGGTGTTCAAGGCCAGATTGGATGAGGCCTTGAGTAACCTGTGCTAGTGGGAGGTGTCCCTGCCTATGGCAGGGGGTTGGAACTAGATGATCCTTGAGGTCCCTTCCAACCTTACCATTCTATGATTCTATGATCTCTGGTTATGATCCCTCCTATGGCAAGTCTGACAGCTCCATAATATGCACAGACTGCCTTGCTGTCAGCCCTCATCTCTGGTTATGGTCCCTCCTATGACAAGTCTAACAGCTCCATAAAATGCTGCCTTACTGCCAGCCCACCAACAGCCCTGCCCCCACCCACCACTTGCAAGGTTGCTTCAGCCAAGGCAGGGTGACCCCAGCAGCCACCCAAACGTGCCTCAGGAGTGCTGGCCCCAGCCCTTCCCTTGGCTGTGCTGGTGATTTCCTCCAGACAGAGGATGAAAAAAAGCTCAGTGTGTGATGTCACTGCCTAGAGAACAGCCCCACCAGTGTCCTCAGTAACCTCTTAAGGGAGGACATCCTCACAACATCAGATGGTTGCCCTCTGCATTATCTCTGGAGCAAAGTAATGGTGTTTCTTACAACCTGCTGTGCTCTAGAAGAGATGTTATCAATAACTCTGTTTAAGGGGAAGATTATTATACTTTACTTTTTTGTTGCTGTTGTTGTTGGTGTTTAATAAATCTCTACTGATTTTTTTTTTCTTTTTTCTCCTTCCTTGCCTTGTCCTTGGTCAATAAAATGAGGTATGAAGCAGGGGAATATGGTAAAAAGTGACATGATGAATTACCTCTTTAAGAATCAATGTGCTTTTCCTTTATGGAGGTGATATTGTGCTTCCCAGGCAGTTACAAAAGGGTTCTGGTGTAGGAGTTCTTAGTCATTTCAGAAGGGGAACCAAACACTACCTGTATAGAATCATAGAATGGTAAGGTTGGGAGGGACCTCAAACTCAGACAGTTTCAACTCCCTGCCATAGGCAGGGACACCTCCCACTAGTACAGGTCACTGAAGGCCTCATCCAACCTGGCCTTGAACACCTCCAGGGAGGTTGTGGAGCACAGAAGCACAGAATGGGATCTTTGTTCTTGGGTTTGGGCAGATGCATCTACAAAAAAAAATTGGATTAACAGCAGGTAGAAACTATGAGCAACACACATCCTCGAGCCTCAGCAGTGAGCAGAGCCAAGGTAAGCCCTGGTGGGCAGATTTGTCATGAAGGAGTCCTGTGTGCAGTTCTGGAGCCCCCAGCACAGGAAGGACATGGAAGTGTTGGAGCCAGCCCAGAGGAGGCCACCAAGATGCTGAGAGGGCTGCAGCAGCTCTGCTAGGAGGACAGGCTGAGAGAGTTGGGACTCTGCAGCCTGGAGAAGAGAAGGCTTCCAGGAGAGCTTGGAGTGGCCTTGCAGGATCTGAAGGGGGCTGCAGGAAGGCTGTGGAGGGACTATTGACAAGGTCTTGCAATGCCAGGGCAAGGGGCAATGGGTTTGAAGTGTCAGAGGGGAGATTGAAACTGGATGTTAGGAGGAAGTTGTTTGCAGTGAGGGTGGTGAGACACTGGCACAGGTTGCCCAGGGAGGTGTTCAAGGCCAGGTTGGAGGAGGCCTTGAGTGAGCTGTGCTAGTGGGAGGTGTCCCTGCCTATGGCAGAGGGTTGGAACTGGCTGATCCTTGAGGTCCCTTCCAACCTTCCCATTCCACGATTCTAAACACTGCTCAAACACCTGTCCAAAGCTCCCTTCTCTTCAAAATCAACTTTTAACCTTGGAGTATTCAAAGAGACAAAACTCCTGTGGCATACCAAGCTGCTATGCCACAGCCCCAGCTACAGGGAAGTACAGGGCAGTACCACAGCAGCCTGGGCAATTCTGCATTGCTGTTCTCCACTTCCTGCCCATGCCCTTCACATGTAGAAGTGTAGCCAGAGTATGGAAAAATAAAAATGCTTGCAAGTATCTGTTCTTGCATGTGGTTGCATTTAGTTCTAGGCTTGTCTGCCAAGGTGGTTGTCAGTGGTGCTCAGCCATGGGGCTGAATTTCGCTCTGCATACCCTGATGAGGGCTGCCCTCATTGATGTTCACAGGGATGTAAAGGGTGAGTGCCCAGAGGAGGGGGTCAGGCTCTGCTTGGTGATGCCAAGGCAAGACAAGGGGCAATGGGTGGAAGATGAGGCATAGGAAGTTGCACAGAAACAGGAGAATGAGTTTTTTCCCTGTGAGGGTGACAGAGCACTGGAACAGGCTGCCCAGGGGGGTTGTGGAGTCTGCCTTTGGAGATATTCAAGACCTGCCTGGATGTGTTCCTGTGTGACCTGCTCTGGGTGATCCTGCTCTGGCAGGGGGGTTGAAAAGAATGAGCTTTTGAGGTCCCTTCCAGCCCCTCACATTCTATGATCCTGTTTCTGTGGTCACCAACACTAAATGGGCTTCACCCCTGTAAATGCAGTCTCCCTGTGGTTTTGACCATACCCATCACAATCTTGCATCTTGCTTCAGAGTTGAAGAAATACTGCTCAAACATCTGTCAAACCACCCCCTCCCCTCTTCAAAATCTCTTCAGACAGAGGCAAGAGATACCTCAGATCCTCTGCAGAGAGGCACAGCTAGCAAGGGCAGAGTTACATTTAATTCAAAGGTGTAAAAATAGGGGAGAGATTCTTCTGAGTGTTGCCTTCATTACGTTGCCAATGAATTATAAAAAAAGCATAGCAACAAAATAAATGTTCTTGAAGTGGCTTCCTAGTGCATCACTTGAACAATGTGCCTGTTCAGTTGTGTCAATGGTTAATTGTATTCTTGCCTCCTCTCTGGAATACAAATGCTTTTATTAAAGCAATCCAAAGCCAGTAAGACAACAGAGCCATTCTTATGGTCGCCCATTCAGTCGTGCCTTGATAGAGTGACTCCTTTCAGAGCATATCCCAACAGCTGCAAGTGCCTGTGACATAAAGGAAAGCTCCTGCCACCTTAAGCAGAATGAGATGGGAGACAGCCTATTCATCCAGCCTTGGCTTAGCAGGGCACAGTCATTAAATACCAATATTATCTGGAGCACTGTGAGGAATGCAGGCTGCACCCTGCCAGGTACAGACACCATCAGATGGGAACCCTTTTTACAGCATGGAGGGGAATTATCCCAGAATATTAAACATTTCATTAGTTCTTGGCTCCAAGATGCAGCTTTAAACGTGGTCAGTCTCACAGAGAGAGAGGGGAAAAAAATCATTAGCACTGAAGGCAGTGCTTACAAATTGCTGTTTATGAAGTTCAGTGAGTGCCACTGTGGAAGAGCCTCAGAAAGCTCAGTGTAGGTGTTGGCATCTTGGCAAGGTTGACAAGCAGCTGCTTCTTTACCTGGAGGGAGGTTGTAGCTGGTTGGGGTTGGGCTCTTCTGCCAGGGACCTAGGGACTGAACAAGGGGACACAGCCTCAAACTGTGCCAGGGCAGGTTCAGGCTGCATGTTAGGCAGAAGTTCTTCCCAGCAAGAGTGATTGGCATTGGAATGGGCTGCCCAGGGAGGTGGTGGAGTGCCCATCCCTGGAGGTGTTTAAGAGGAGGCTGCATGAGGCACTTAGTGCCATGGCTTAGTTAATGAGAAGGGTTAGGTGATAGGTTGGACTCAATGATCATAGAATCATAGAATGGGAAGGTTGGAAGGGACCTCAAGGATCATCCAGTTCCAACCCCCTGCCATAGGCAGGGACACCTCCCACTAGCACAAGGCACTCAAGGCCTCAAAGATCCTAGAAGTCTTTTCCATCCTGGTGAGTCCTGGGATGCTGTGACCATGGCATTTGCATCATTGCTGACAGGTTGGGACTGATTAAAACAAACAAACAAATATTGTGGTCAGGAGGAGAGGGAAATGCTTTGGCACTGGAAATAAGCAAATCCCAAGCTTCCGTGTTCCTTTTTGGCTCCCGAGGGCAAGGCCCAGAGAAAGCCTTGCCTGCTAGCTGCCCTTTGTGTCAGTGAGGCTGGTTAGCTGTGCTGGTTCAGCTGTTTAGGTGTCTGTTGGCAGATTAGTAAGTCACCACGGGCATCTCCATGGGAAGAAAGGAGCCCTGGGGAGTCAGTTTAGTGTTTTATCTTGCCTACTGTGAAGTGGCCAACATACAGTGATGGGAAATGAGGAGGGCTAGAAGTAAGCAGGAATATACCACCCATGGCTGTTGGATGTGTGTGGATGAAAGTTAAAGACCAAAACACAACTAATGGAACCCAAAGAACACCCAGAGATGAAGGATCCATCCCTTGCCTACTCCTTGTATTAAAAAGATGTGATTCAAGCAAATGTTCAGTAAAAAAAAAAATAAAAATGCTCAGAGTTATCTTGCAAGGAGGCTGTGGCAAAACAAAATCAATAGCTTAGGGAAGAGGAAAGTCAAGGTTTAGAAATGTGACTACTGTGTAAATGTTTTGGATGACAAGGAAAAGGCAGAGGTGTGAAGCAGAGCTGCTGCACTGGCTGGTGCTCTTTATCTTCAAAGTGCAACATTTACGTGTGGGGAAAGTGACATTTAGAAAGAAAACCCAAACAGCAGCCAGGAGAACACAGCTTCCTTCACCTGCTTGCTTCCTCCCTTCAAGCCTGTCCTTGCTTCTGTACATGTAGCTCCTGGAGCTTAATCAGTGGTCCTCTGGGGGAGCCCTCTGCAAATCCTTTATTGAAAAGGAGACTCTCCTTAAGTTCAGAGGAGTTAAAGCATTTCTCTGGGTGAGGAGAGATTTGGGCTAGGTCTTGGTGTTGAAAAGCCTCACATAAGACAAAGCTCACAGCCCAGGTGTTGCACTGAGGTGCCACAGCCTGGGTGGCTGGGGTGAAGGTGGCAGGACAATGAGTTCTGAGGTCCCACAGCCTGGGAGGCTGGGATGAAGGTGGCAGGACAATGAGTGCTGAGGTCCCACAGTCTGGGAGGCTGGGATGAAGGTGGCAGGACAGTGAGTGCTGAGGTCCCACAGCCTGGGAGGCTGGGATGAAGGTGGCAGGACAATGAGTGCTGAGGTGCCACAACCTGGGAGGCTGGGATGAAGGTGGCAGGACAGTGAGTGCTGAGGTCCCACAGCCTGGGAGGCTGGGATGAAGGTGGCAGGACAATGAGTGCTGAGGTCCCACAGTCTGGGAGGCTGGGATGAAGGTGGCAGGACAATGAGTGCTGAGGTGCCACAGCCTGGGAGGCTGGGATGAAGGTGGCAGGACAATGAGTGCTGAGGTCCCACAGCCTGGGAGGCTGGGATGAAGGTGTCAGGACAGTGAGTGCCTTCCAGTCACAGAATGCCAGCATGGTGAGGGTTGGAAGTGGTCATTGGAGATGACCTAGTCCAAGCCTCCCTGCCAGAGCAGGTTCACCTAGAGCAGGCTGCATTGAACATGTCTAGATGGGTTTGCAAATTCTTCAGAGGAGAATCCACAACCTGTCTGGGAAGCCTGGGCCAGGGCTCCTGCAGCTGCCACAGGCTGTGTGGCAAGCAGGGAGGGAAAACCTGAGCAAAGGCTGCTGGGGGGACTGTGACCTCCCTTGCTGTCTTCTTGCAGGCTGCCCATCAGCCTGTCTGGACAGAGCTGGGCACGGCTGCTCTCCCTGAGATGGCAGGAGGGAGGGCAGAGGGGCAGGCTGCAGGGAGGTGGCCATCTGCTGAAGCCAGGCACTGGCTTGGCACCAGCTCCCTGGGCTGCTTGGGCAGAGCAGTCCTTCTGAGCTCTACTCGGGCACTGTTGGCAAAATCCAAGTTTCCCTGAATTCCTTCCTCCTTCTGTTCCTTCCCCCCACTGAAGTGACTCCCTGGGACCCAGATGGATTCAGGGCTCCAAAAAGGTCACTGTCTGTGCCTGGGTTACTTTGCCATGAGGTTCTGACAAGCACCAGAGCTTGCCCCTTCTCACAAGAGGGGCCAGGTGAGGAGTTGGCATCAGCCTCTTGTCACCTACTGGCCCTTGTGAGATAGGGCTGGACAGGAATTCCACCCTTCCTTCACTCACAGGCTTGGAAGCAGAGCTGTGGCTCAGCCTTTCTCCAGATGAAGACAAAAGTGTTATTTATTGGAGAGGGGAGTTGAGCAGGGCTCCCTAGCACACCTCAGGCAGTCTCCTTTCTCTTTTATTTATCTCTAATTCTGCCTTTTCTCATTCCCACTTTCACCCTCCTCTTCATGAAACTGTGCTGGAAACAGCCTAGAGAGGTGGCAAATCCTTGCAGCTTCCTTGAATTTGATGAAGCTCAGAGAATTTCTATCAGGGAAGGATTTTCTCTTTTCATTTTCATCTGTTGTGGATTCTTCCAGCTCTCTTGGCTCTAACACTCCAGAGGTGCAAAGCCAGAGGCTGAAAGAGCACTGTGGAGTTCATGCAGACAGCCAAGAATTATCTGCTTATTACAAACCACAAATTGCTGTCCAGACCTTATTAGGTTGGAAACCAAAGTGTCCCCCTCCTGCCTGACATGAAATAAGGGCTTGGAGGGGAGTAATGGATGAGCTGTCCAAGGGTAACTGCTCTGATGTGGGAGAATATTCTTTGTGCAACAGACATCACAGCCTTCAAGACATCAGTTTGGGGGGGTAGGTAAAAATACAAGATCACTTTTCCCTTTCAGAAGAATGGAATCCTGTCAGGAATGGTGAAGGATAATTTTTCTCTCTCAGGTTGTAGCCCATTGCTAAAGAAATGGCAATTCTTTGTTTTGCTTGTGACAGAGACAATAGCTAATTCTTCACTGGCTGTGAAAAGAACACTAATGTTGGATGAGGCTGCAGAAGGCAGAGCTGGCAGCAGCAGGTTTTGGGTTGTGGTGGTTTTTGGGGGTTTTTTTTTTGCTGCTGGCAAACTGGAAGATATTTTCCATCTCCCTCTGGAAAAGTGTCTGTGAGGTTCAGTGTAGCACCATGGTGTTTTTAGTGGAACTAAAAACTGTGTAACCTGAATTGTCTGAAAGGCTTAAGAGGAATCTGCCAGCAGGCTCCTCAGAGCTTTGTCCTCAGCCTCTTCAAGCTGAGCTCAGTGCACACACAGTTCCCAGTAAGGTTACTGGGAAATGCAGCAGGCAGCAGCACAGTGCCAGAGGGACAGGGATTGTGGAGAGCTGTGAGGATGATGAGGGGACTGGAACATGTCTCCTCTGAAGGAAGGCTGAAAGCCCTGGGGCTGTTTAGTCTGGGGAAGCAATACCTGAGAGACCTGATCAATGTCTGCAAATACCTGAGGGGTGGGTGCCAGGGTGAAGGTGCCAGGATGAAAGTGCCAGGCTGGTTTTGGTGGTGCCCAGTGATAGGACAAGGAGCAATGGGTACAAGCCAGAGCACAGAAGGTTCCATCTCAATAGGAGGAGACACTTCTGTGACAGAGCCCTGGGACAGGCTACCCAGAGAGGTTATGGAGTCTCCTTCTCTGGAGACTTTCAAACCCCTCCTGGATGTGTTCCTGTGTGACCTGCCCTGTGTGATCCTGCTCTGGCAGGGGCTTTGGACTCGATCTGTGGAGGTTCCTCTGTGGTTGTGTGAGTGTGAAGGGCCACAAGAGGAGCAAGCAGGAGCCCACACTTTAGGAGGACACAAGTTCAGTGAACTGTTGGGAAGGAGTCTCACAAAACGTTGGCAAAGCCAAGTCATGGCATTTTGAAATTGCTTCTCTTTTGGGAGAGATGTGCTTCAGTTTGATTTCTTACACAGTTTTCTTTTCCTGAACAAAGGACATTTTCTTCAATGAAATTCTGGGACATGCATTTCAGGGAGGGGGGTGGGGGGTGTGGTAAAACCAAACAACAAACCCAAACAACAAAGCCAAACAAAGACACTGAACCCATTATTGTGGAAAAATTGAAAGGCATGTTTGGCACAAGTAGCAGGGATGGAAAGGAAAAGGCAAAGAGCAAGACTGCACTGGCAGCAGTGTTGGCAGCTGCAGCACAATCAGTTGAGCTAGGAGAGAGAAGGAAAAAGAATGAAAGGAAATCACCCTAATTAAGTGTCAGTTGTCAAAAGAGCTCATAATTAAGTGTGAGCAGAGCAAAAGATGTGTAGGTGTTTAAAGGCATTTCTAGTAGTAGGAGCTGGCATCAGGAGCTTAGATCTTGCTCAGAAGGCAAAGAGCTCAGGAGAATGCTTGGTAGATGTTTGCATGAATCCGAGGGAAGGAGAGCAGCAGCACACAGCTGTCTGCACAGCCCTCTGCATTAGCCTCCCTCTGAGCATCCCTCCCATGTCCCTCCTTGGAATCAGTGCTCTTAACCTCCCCACAGGCTGGCAGAGCTGCCCCAGGTCATGACAGGGGATGAAGGAACTGGAGGGCTGAGCACAGATGTGCATTCCCTCAGCTGAAGTACCTCATCAGTGGGGAGGATGCACATCCAAAGAACACTCACTCCTGAGAACCTGGTTCCTTTTCAACCGTCAAATGGCTTCAGTCATTTTCTCCCAGGGCCCTTTTCTCTGGCAGAGATCATGAGGCCTGGAAAGGGTTTTAAGGATGAAGCAAAATGCTTCCTCTTTACATCCTCTTCCTCACTTTTCTCCATCATCTATCTTGAATAACCCTCAGGGTGTGACACGGAGGCTTGAGAATGCTGATGCCTTTCAGCATCTCTTTCAGCAGTAAATCAGACTTAAACCCCAGGGGCTCCAGGTCCCAGGGGACTGTTCACACTTCTGTGGTGAGTTACCTCCATGGACCTATGCACTGTCACCTGCCCTCTGTGCTTCCTTCCAGGAATTCTGCAGGATTCCCCCCCTGTTTCAGCTACCACAGGTGATTATTATTTGCTTTTAATGTCTGTGTGTTTCTAAAGAAAGTGCAGGTTTCATTTCCAGTGTCTGTGGAAAAGATGCAGTGATGAAAAGTTTCAGAGGGACAGGGATCTGCTGGAGAGAGTCCAAGGGAAGGCTGTGAGGATGCTGAGGGCACTGAGCACTGCCTGGTGAGGAGAGGCTGAGGGACCTGGGGCTGCTTAGTCTGGAGAAGAGAAGACTGAGAGGGGATTTAATCAATGTTTGTAACTCTCTGAGGGCTGGGGGTCAGGAGGGGAGGGACAGGCTCTGCTCACTGCTGCCTGGGATAGGACAAGGAGCAATGGATGGAAGCTGCAGCACAGGAGGTTCCAGCTCAACACAAGGGGAAACTTCTTGCCTGGAAGGGTCCCAGAGCCCTGGCACAGGCTACCCAGAGAGGTTGTGGAGTCTCCTTCTCTGGAGCCTTTGCAGGCCTGTCTGGATGTGTTCCTGTGTGACCTGAGCTGCATTGTCTGGTCCTGCTGTGGCAGGGGAGGTGGACTGGATGAGCTCTTTGGGGCCCTTCTAACCCCTGACATCCTGTGAGGCTGTGAAAACGGTCTGGAGGCTGCAGGAAGAGAGGACCACATTGTTCTGGGGGAGCTGCTGAGAGAAGTGATAAGTGACCCAGGGACAAGTGGCTGCTGCAGAGGCAGAACCACCATCGGGGCTGAAAGCTCCGAGGGCTGCTCTGCTTCCAGCACACAGAGGAAAGCTCACACGAAGTGCTTCTGTCGGTAGCTCCAAGGAAGGAGATGAAGGAGATGCACAAGAGGTGGCAGCAGTCTGCAGGGACAGCTTGCCCTGGAGAAATGAGGAAGGAAAGGAAAGGAAAACAACAGAAGCTGAACCACAGCTAGCTGCAGCCAAAGGAGCTGATTAAAGGGCCCGGGGGGGGGATGTTCAGAGCGGGTCCCTGTGTTGGCTGGAGCTGACTGCTGGCCAGGGACATCTCATTCTGGCAGAAACACATGGAGAGAAGGTTTATGGGAGCTACAGCTAACCTTCAGAGAGTGTTTCTCTAAAAGCTGGCAGCTGGAGGTAGCAGCAGATGGTGAAAGTGCAGTGAAAGTTAGGATTAAAAGCAGAGGGCAAAATGGGAGTTGTAGGGCTGGCCCCAGACATTCCCAGGGAGCCAGATTCAGTGGTCTATGGAAACCAAGCACTGCCTCGAGTCCCTCTTGCATCCCAGAAATAAGAGCTGAGTGAAGCACAGACCTTTGGAGGGCCATGTATGTGGGCACCATATGTCAGTGCAGGAGAACAGGCAGTCTGCAGCAACTGCCTCCAGGGGCACTCCCTAGAAGTGATCTGGAGCAAAGGAGAGGAAACTCAGCAAAGCCCCAAGGAGAGGTCTCTGCATGTGTGTGAGCCTGGAGTGCCTTTGGCTCTGCTGTAAGCTTTGTAGTGACTCCTGCATGCTGAAGCTCGAGGAGACAAGGTTGAAACAGCAAGGTCAAAGAAAGAAAAAATGAGCAGGCATGGGGTGATTAGTAAAGGTGAGAGAAGCTTGAGAAGCTGGAGGCAGGTGAAGAAGAGATTCCTGTAACACAACAGAGTAGGATGGGAGAGTGAGGAGGGAGCTGCTGCTGGGAAGTTAAGATCACTGAGGCCAACCCCCTGCCAGAGCAGGATCCCCCAGGGCAGGCCACCCAGGAGCACATCCAGGCAGGTTCAGAAAGTCTCCAGACAAGGAGACCCCACAACCTCTCTGGGCAGCCTGCCCCAGCGCTCCACCACCCTCACCATGAAGTGTTGAGGTGGAAGCTGCTGTTCTAGCTTGCACCCACTGTTCCTGGTCCTGTCGCTGAGGAACGCCGCAGGCAGGCACACAGCAGAGGCATCTGCCTTCCGTTTCAACTCTGCTGCCCTCAGCCACCAGCGGAGCCCACCCCAGGGACTCTGGCCGGCAGGTGACCCGGTGGAGCCTGCCAGCAGCAGAGCCTGCCAGCAGCAGAGCCTGCCAGCAGCAGAGCCTGCAGAGCAGGGTGAAGTGATGCAATCTGTCACATCCTGCCGCAAGCGACTGCCACATCATCCTCGGCTCCCAGTAACGGCCGAGCAGAGAACTTCCATGGATGGGTGACTGCAGCTAAGCACCAGCCTGACAGCTGCTGTGGGATGAGCTACAGCCAACACAGCACAAACCCAGGCTCTGACAGCTTGGAGCAACAGCAGGAGCTACGTGGGACTGTGCACCTAGACCCGAGGGTACCCAGCCCTTACCCTGTCACCCACCTCTCTGCTTGCCTGCCGATGGCTCCTCGTGTTTCTGACAGCTCCTGCTGCACTGGGTGCAAGGAAAAGGCCACCCCAGCCCCTGCAGTTACTGCACCAGAAACCAGAGCAGGTTGGTGCCAAGCCCTGGTGAAGAGGAGGCAGTTTTCCAGTGTCTCTCTGGGTGATGCCCACCGTCAGGGCGAGTCTTTGGCCCAGCTGGCACAACAGACTGCCTGATCCTCACCAAAGGGAAAAAGCATCAAAATTAATGACAGCTGTCCAAAGCCTGGAATGAAATGGGCTCAGGAAGGTTTCCAATTCATTAGCCAGAAGGAATTTTGTCCCTCTGATACCACTCCCCCTCAATCCACTTCCTCTGGCAAGCTCAAAGGCACTGGAAGGCTCTACCCAGCAGGAAGAGTGGGCAGCAGGCCCACAGCAGCAAACTGTTTAATGGCTGGCTTCTTGTGTCAGGCACTGTCATCTGTGAGAGGAGGATGTTTTCCACTTTGTCCCTGGCAGCTGAAGCTTGGCTGGAGGATGACAACATTGTGAGTCCAGAGCATTTCAAGAACTTTTGCTTTCAGGCACCTCTGAGTGCTCCTGCGAAGGTCAGACTGGGATCTGCCACTTCCTCGAAGCTGAGGGGGATCTGAGCACCTCCAGGGAGGAAGAGAAACCTTCAAAATGCAGCTGGAAGGTCTGCAACAGAGGTGTCCCAGGCTCTGAGGCCTATGGGCAGCAATCATGGATGTTATTTCACTTCATTACAGCAATGTAGTTCTCTTACTGCCTCTGTAGGACCACACAATTCTTGTGGTTGGAAAAGACCTTCAAGGTCACTGAGTCCAACCATCAACCCAACACCACCGTGGCCACTAAACCATGCCTTGAAGGAGCAATTTTCTAGTGGAACACAAGGTGAAAGGTGAACTGGCAGAGAGCTGAAGCTTGGGTGCCTGTGAATGGTCTTAGAAAGGGTTTTCTGCCATCACATTTTTCACACTGAGAAAGCTTCAAATAAGAGTTTGGGCTCTTCAGCCTGGAGAAAAGAAGGCTGTGGGGGACACCTTAGAGCAGCCTTCCAGTACCTAGAAGGGGGCTAGAAGCAAGCTGGGGCTTGCTGCATTCTCAGTGAAGCTTCTTACAGAAAATTAGGAGAAATGTCAGCCCTGCCTCACACTTCCAGTTCATTGCTGCAGGTGCCAGTAGCTAAGCTCAGCTTCCACAGAAGCACCCCAGCAGTGGGACTCCTGCCCTCAACTAACCCAAGACATGAACTTACCTAGAAATAACATTACCTTGAGATAAAAAGACTAAGTGCAGAGTTGTGAGCACTGGAAGGCTGCCTCACCTCCCCCTCCTGCAAGGGCAAGTGAAGGAAAAGCCAGAAGAATGCCTTCTCTTTGCCTGGCATGCAGTATCCTAAGGCAGAAGTCATCCCAAGCACAACCCTGGCTGTTCAGACAGCCTGGGCTGTTCAGATCCTGAGAGCTCTGCCCACAGGCACTTGCACAAAAGCTGACACTGAGGATGGCTGAAGAGCTCTGCAGGAAATTGGTTAGAGGAGAGCCTGCTCTGGCAGGGGTGCTGGACTAGATGATCTTTTGAAGTCCCTCCCAGCCCCTGACATTCTGTGATTCTGTTACTAGCTTAGCTTCCAAGATCCTTCCCCTGGTTCTCCCTCCTTGGAAAACCCCTGTTAGAGGAGAGGCTGTCAGGAAAAGTCTGCGAGCAGATCTCGGGCAACCCTGAGGGGGCCACCTCAGGCTAAAAATAAAGGAGTGACCTGACAACAGAGATGTCTGGAGCCTGCTGGTGGCCATAGCAGTGCTGCTGCTCATGTTCCTGCCTTCCTGCAAGCAGATGGCAAAGCAGGGCCAGGAAAATCCGAAGGAAACAGGAGAAGTCCCAAGCACCAGGAGCAGGTGTCCCCAAACTCTGTGCTGAGTGTCTTTTATTTTTCCATCTCCA
This sequence comes from Eubucco bourcierii, assembly GCA_013396675.1. Classification (NCBI taxonomy): domain Eukaryota; kingdom Metazoa; phylum Chordata; class Aves; order Piciformes; family Ramphastidae; genus Eubucco; species Eubucco bourcierii. The sequence goes on from VWZE01018430.1 coordinate 50,125, forward strand.
CAGCTGCCTTCAGACCTGCTCCAGACCTTCTGCTTTAGGTCTGGGTTGGACTGCTGGGGAGGGTGCAGCACCCACCTAAAGTCAGGTTCTTAGAGGAGTCTTTTGGGGGGTTTTGTTTTTTCTTTTCTCCCCAGCTACCAAAATGTAAATTAAGTCAGGTGTAAAGTAATTGCAGTGTCTGCCTGTGAAGAGGAGGAAGACTCTCAGCATTTCAAAACACTTCTGACCTTTTCCACATGAATCAACACTAATGCAAATGCATTCTCAGGGGAGCAGATCCAGCTAGGAGACCTTCACACGAGCTGTGAAGAGCAGCAGAAGAAGCAAGATGTAAAAAATTGATTTATTTCCACTTAAACCCAGAGTTTGGCTCACGTAGGCCAAGCCTCTCACAGGGTTTTAAGGATTTTTTGGGTTTTGATAGTGGTTATCTTATTTTTCTAAGCAAAAGTGCTGTTGGAAAAGGACATTGCCTTGCCCAGCTGCTGAGGTTTGCTCCATGCACTGGAAATAAAAGGCACAAAGTGCAGAGTTTCTGCATAAAGTAGCATTTCACTGCAGAGAGAAGGAGTCAAAACTTGCAACCAGGCCACCAGAGGTGTCACAGTATCACAGTCTCACAGTACCACCAAGGCTGGAAGAGACCTCAAAGCTCATCCAGTCCAACCCATTCCCACAGCCCTCCAGACCAGACCATGGCACCAAGTGCCACATCCAAACCTGAATTGAACCCCTCCAGGGACGGTGACTCCACCACCTCCCTGGGCAGCCCATTCCAGCAGGCAATGACTCTCTCAGGCAACAACTTTCTCCTCACCTCCAGCCTAAACTTCCCCTGGTACAGCTTGAGACTGTGTCCTCTTGTTCTGGTGCTGCTTGCCTGAGAGAAGAAAGCAACCTCCTCCTGGCTACAAGCACCCTTCAGGTAGCTGGAGACAGNTGTGGCCTAACCATTGCAGAGTCCAGGTGGAGAATGAGCTCCCTGCTCCTGCTGGCCACACTATTGCTGATGCAGGCCAGGATGCCATCGGCCTTCTTGGCCCCCTGGGCACACTGTTGGCTCATGTTCAGGCAGGTGTCAATCAGCACCCCCAGATCCCTTTCTGTTTGGCTGCTCTCCAGCCACTCCCACCCCAGCCTGTAGCTCTGCATGGGGTTGTTGTGTCCTTAGGGTTTGTCCAGCAGGAATGGTTTGGTTCCAGGTGTGTTCAACCCAGATCTTGGAGGTCACTCAGGGTTCATCACAGACAACAGCTGGCACATGGCAGGGGGCTGGAACTGGGTGATCCTTGAGGTCCCTTCCAACCTTACCATTCTATGATTCTATGACCCTTCCTGTACCAGGAGGAACACCTCAGCTAACAGGAGAGCTCTGCAACATCACTTTTTGGGCTCCTGAATGCTGGACTGGGCACAGCTGATCAAAAGAGAAAGTCAGCATGAAGACCCCATCACAGCAAGATGCTGACTGCCCAACAGAGATCCCAGTAAGGGATACTATGGAACACTTCTGGCTTTTACAGTGGTGTCTCCAGCAAGCCAGCTCCACCTGCAGCCCTGCTGATGGCCATGGCAGGGGGTTGGTCGTTTCCAAGCTCTCCATACTGTGGGTAACAGCTGCCCCAGTACTGAACCACACAGGGAACTCACCTGCAGCAGGAAAAAAGGATTATTTTTAACCTGTGCTGGAAGTTTAGTGTTTGAGCAACTGCAGAACAAGGTAAAACTTGTTCAAAACAAAACTTGTGCAAAACAAAACCCCAAAATCCTCAAAGAGCTGAAGAGATGATTGTGGTGGCTGTGCCCAAACCTTTGCACTTCAATGCACTAACATGGTTCAGCTCTATTTCATGAACACCAGAGCACCTTTTTTTTTCCCTGTCCTGCAAATCTTTGTTCTCAGAGGTGAAGCTCTTCCCCCTGGATACTGTAACACTTAACAGAAGAGCAGATGATACAGCTGGGAGGTGTCACAAGTGGAGGTGGCACTGCTTTGTATGCTTTGTTTCTGCCCTGCTCTGTAGCAGAGCTGTTGGAAACTCCCAGCTGAGCACAGAAAGCAGTTCACATACCTCTGGGACAAGAGCTATGTTTCACAGCCTGGATGGGGAGAGGGGAAAAGAAAAAGCAACCCTCCCTCACCTCTCTACTCTGATTAATTTGATGTTGTGATCAGAATGCATCAGTCCATAAAGTATTTGGAGATACCCAAGGGGAGGCTGAACAAGGCTCTGGGCAACCTGATTTGGTTGAGGATGCAAGAGGTTGGAACTAGATGATCCTTGAGGTCCCTTCCAACCTTACTATTCTATGATTCTATGCTCCTGCTGTCTGCAGAGCGGGGCTGGACTGGATGAGCTCTGGAGGTCCCTTCCAACCCAGCCATCTGGACCAACCAATAAAAGCCCACATCTCACACAGCTTTTAGGTGCCAGGTTTCACAGGAAAGCTGAAATCTCCCCCCACCAAAAATGAAATCATGCCTAAGAGCCTGGGAGAGCTCTCTCCTGGACTGCAGAGGCAATCAGTGGAAACCCTAAAGCATCAAACTCAGAATGAATCTGGGGCAAATGGATTTCAATTTTGCTATTTACAGCAGCCTGCTCCTCTTCTGAACACCACTGCCTGCTCTTCCTGGCCTAAGACACTGTTTGCTCAGAGATGCAACTCCTGAGCCCTGTGAAAACACAGGCCACAAGGTCTAAGCATGAATCTAATAAGAAGCATGGCTCTGGAAGAAGGTATCAATTTATCCCCAAGTGGCAAGCAACAAGACCAAGAACAGCTTGGGGGGGGATACCTCTTTTTTTCACTCTGCAAAAGCAAAGCCTACTTGGTGCAGTGCATCAGAGTTCAGACAGCAAGTAGGCAAACATTCCAGCTACTTGGCAGCTACATCCTAGCTGGGAAAGATAGGAAATGGCAGTTCAAAAGCTGTGCCTGTGTCAAGTCATCAGGGAGGCTGACTGGGAGCTCTTGTTCTGCAGCCACAACCAGGTTGAACAGGTATGTGCAGACTGGAGCTTGTCAGAGAACAGGAGGAAAAAAAAACTGAATTTGAACAGTCTTGACAAAGCTGTGGGTTGGGTTTGTTCCCTTGTCTGTTTTGCTTTTAAACCAGTGTCTTCTGAAACAGCTACACAGCTAACAGCAGATGGGTTGCTGAAGAGTAGCTGTGCAGCTTGACTGTACACAACAAGAATCTAAGAATCCAGATCACTATTATCAGTCTAAGAATTTAGACTATTATTATTGCTGCTACTACTAACAACAATAAAAACAAATATCTTGACTATGCAGAATAAGAATCTAAGACTTTAGATGATTATTACTATTACTGCTACTAACAACAATAATAAAAATAGCTTGGCTGTACAGAATAAGAATCTAAGACTTTAGATGATGATGATTATTATTACTACTATTACTATTACTGCTACTACTACTAATAAAAATAGCTTGGCTATACAGAATAAGAATCTAAGAGATTAGATGATGATGATGATTATTACTACTATTACTATTACTGCTACTACTACTAATAAAAATAGCTTGGCTGTACAGAATAAAAATCTAAGAGTTTAGATGATGATGATGATTATTACTACTATTACTATTACTGCTACTACTACTAATAAAAATAGCTTGGCTGTACAGAATAAGAATCTAAGAGTTTAGATGATGATGATGATTATTACTACTATTACTACTAACAACAACAATAATAAAAATAGCTTGGCTGTACAGAATAAGAATCTAAGAGTTTAGATGATGATGATGATTATTACTACTATTACTACTAACAACAACAATAATAAAAATAGCTTGGCTGTACAGAATAAAAATCTAAGAGTTTAGATGATGATGATGATTATTATTACTATTACTACTAATAGCAACAATAATAAAAATAGCTTGGCTGTACAGAATAAGAATCTAAGAGTTTAGATGATGCTGATGCTGATTATTATTACTATTACTAATAGTACTACTAAAACCAGCTTGGCTATACAGAATAAAAATCTAAGAATTTAGATTCTTCATCATCATCATAATAAAATTAAAAAAAAATCAGTTTGACTGTGCAGAATAAGAATTTAAGAATTTAGATGATGATTATTATTACTATTACTACCAACAACAACAGTAATAAAAATAGCTTGGTTGTACAGAGTAAGAATCTAAGAATTTAGATGATGATGATTATTACTGTTACTACTAATAACAACAGTAATAAAAATAAGTTTGTGCAGAATAAGAATCTAACAGTTTAGATTCTTCACCTTCATCATCACAATAAAATCAGTTTGACTGTGCAGAATAAGTTTAGATTCTTCAGTTTGACTGTGCAAAATAAGTTTAGATTCTTCATCTTCATCATAATAAAATCAGTTTGACAGTGCAGAATAAGAATCTAAGACTTTAGATGATATTATTACTACTACTACCACTAACAACAACAAAAATTAGCCTGACTATACAGAATAAGAATCTAAGAATTTAGATTCTTCATCATCACAATAAAATAAGTTTGACTGAGCAGAATAAGAATCTAAGAGTTTAGATTCTTCATCATCACAATAAAATAAGTTTGACTGTGCAGAACAAGAATCTAAGAGTTTAGATTCTTCATCTTCATCATAATAAAATCAGTTTGACAGTGCAGAATAAGAATCTAAGACTTTAGATGATATTATTACTACTACTACCACTAACAACAACAAAAATTAGCCTGACTATACAGAATAAGAATCTAAGAATTGAGATTCTTCACCATCACAATAAAATAAGTTTTGGCTGTGCAGAATAAGAATCTAAGAATTTAGATGATATTATTATTATTATTACTACTAACAGCAATAAAAAAATTAGCTTGAGTATACAGAATAAGAATCTAAGAAGTTAGATTCTTCCTCCTCCTCATCATAATAAATTACTACTACTACTAACAACAACAATAAAAATATAATAAATTACTACTACTAACAACAACAATAATAAAAATAGCTTGGCTATACAGAATAAGAGTCTAAGAATGCAGATTCTTAGTCATCATCATTATAAGAAAATGAATTATTACTACTACTAACAACAGTAATAAATATAGCTTGGCTATAAAGAATAAGAATTTAGATTCATCATCATAAACTAAAAAAAAAATATAGTTTGACTGCAGGATCTCAGAATTTAGATACTTCTTCTTAATAATAATAATAATAGTTTGAGTCTGCAGAATAAGGATCTAAGTAAGAATGTGAAGATTTCTTCAAGTTTTTCCAGCCTCCATTTTTCTCTTTTGTGTGGAAATAATTGACAGAATTCTTAGATTCTTATAGAGAAGAGTGATAGCAGCTTGGTTCTGCAGAATAAGAATCTAAGAATTATAGAATCATAGAATGGGAAGGTTGGAAGGGACCACAAAGCTCAGCCAGTTCCAACCCCCTGCCATAGGCAGGGACACCTCCCACTAGCACAGCTCACTCAAGGCCTCCTCCAACCTGGCCTTGAACACCTCCAGGCAGGGAGCAGCCACAACCTCCCTGGGCAACCTGTGCCAGTGTCTCACCACCCTCACTGCAAACAACTTCCTCCTAACATCCACTTTCAATCTCCCCTCTGACACTTCAAACCCATTCCCCTTGTCCTGGCATTGCCAGACCTTCTCAATAGTCCCTCCCCAGCCCTCCTGGAGCCCCTTTCAGATCCTGGAAGGCTACTCTGAGGTCTCCTGGAAGCCTTCTCTTCTGCAGGCTGCAGAGCCCCAACTCTCTCAGCCTGTCCTCACAGCAGAGCTGCTGCAGCCCTCTCAGCATCTTCATGGCCTCCTCTGGACCCACTCCAACACTTCCATGGCCTTCCTGTGCCGGGGGCCCCAGAACTGTATTCAGTACTCCAGAATTCAAGATGCTGATGCTGATGATTGTTAACAATTGATGATGAAACTACTACGACTACTACTACTACTACTACTAATACTACTACTACACTACTTAGAATAAGAATCTAAGTGAGAATCTGAGATTTCTTCAACTCTTCCAGCCTCCATTTTTCCCCTCCTGTGTGTAAATAAACGATAGAAAAGAAAACTGTTGGCATGAGAAAACTGGCAGCATTCTGAAGCCTCTCTGGAAAGAAAGGACAATTTAACCACATTATTATTATTATTATATAGAGTGTACTACACTTCTGAGCAGCATGTAATAGGAGTTTTTTAATGACTGTTAATTCTCCAGATGACTCCCTCTCTTTAGTGTTTAATGGTCAGCACTGAACACCTTCAATTTACATTCTTCAGTAAGTTCCTGTGTCAATGGAGTATGCTCACAGTCCTGGTATGCAGGCAGTGCTTACATTTAATTACAGGTGATCTGGGTGAGCTTAGAGGTGTGAAATGCATTAAAACTGTTTACAGGAGAGGAGTTCAGCTAAGCACTAACTCTGCCATCTAAAAGGTTCACCACGGCACTGACAGCAGCTATTTACCTCAACATGCTTCTCAAAGGCAGGCAGTAGAAAAGAAATTCAAAGAAATGCACCCCCCCCAAAAAAAACACAAAAACAAACCCCAAACCCAGAAAAACAAGAGGGAAGCACAGAAGATCAAAACTCCACAGCAGGTTGGGTCAATCAAATATTAAACTGCAGTTCTTAAATGTAAGTACTACAGGGAGCAGCAGTCCTGCAGGTCTGGTGTTAAAGCCCTTGTTCGCTAGAGGAGGCAGGGAGGAGCTCTTTGCCTATTCGATCCACTCCAGCTTGAGGCACCTTGCTATAAAAGCAAACATATCTGAGACCTCTTCAATGACTTTAGCAGTTGGCTTCCCTGCCCCGTGCCCAGCCTTGGTGTCGACGTGGATGAGGAGGGGGTTGGTCTGCTTGCGGCTGCGGCCCACCACGTACTGCAGGGTGGCGATGAACTTGAGCGAGTGCAGAGGCACCACGCGGTCGTCGTGGTCTGCTGTCAGCAGCAGCGTGGAGGGGTACTGGATGCCATCCTCTTCTGGCAGCCTGATGTTGTGAAGTGGAGAGTACCTGGACAGAACACAGGCGTTCACAGTTTTCATCTCCCCACCTCAAGATGCAATGAGAAGATGCTTGTCATGGTTTGGGAGTTCCCTGCCCCCCCCACTTTGTAAAATCCCCCAGGCTAGACTCAGCCAGCTGGAAGTGAAGGCCTGAAGCTCTATTTACAGCTCAGCACAATGTACAAGCAGAGATACACACCACAGATAGCAATAGTTACAGACACAGAAAAGTTAAAGGGAATACACAAACACAACTCCCCTCCCAGAAACCAGAGCGCCCAGGAGGGGCTCCCAACCACCCTTCCACCTTCTGCCTTACCCCAAGGTTTGCCTTATGTGCAAGGTGAGTTTGGAGGATGGGCCAGGAGAGTTAGAAAGAAAGTGGTTAGTGAGGTTACCTGGCAGAGAGGAGGAGGCCAGAAGCTAGACAGTTCAAGAGTGTCTGCCCAAGTGTCTTATCTTTGTTTTGTGTTCTAATTTTTAAACATCTCAGCAAGCCTATGAGTGAAGCAGACATCACCTGTGTTTGCTTTTCACAGCCTATAATTGTCTCCATTAAAATACTCCAATTACCCTCAAACCAGCACAATACTGAAACCATAAAGTTATAGGACAGATTGAGTTGGAAAGGAGCTCAAAGATCATCCAGTTCCAACCCCTTGCCATAGAATCATAGAATGGTTTGGGTTGGAAGGGAGCTCAAAGCTCATCCAGTTCCAAGCCCCTGCCATAGGCACCTTGGTGACCTCCTCTGGACTGGCTCCAACACTTCCATGTTCTTCCTGTGCTGGGGGCTCCAGAACTGCACCCAGGACTGCAGGTGGGGTCTGAGGACAGCAGAGCAAAGGGGCACAATCCCCTCCCTTGCCCTGCTGCCCACACTGCTCTTGCTGCAGCCCAGCACACAGTTGCTGTCTGGGCTGCACTCACACTGCAGCCTCAGGTTGAGCTTTTCATCAGCCCAGACCCCCAGGTCCTTTTCCTCATGGCTGCTCTCAGCCATTCCCCACCCAACCTGGCGCTGTGCTTGGCATTGTGCCTACCCAGGTGCAGGACCTTACATTTGGCCTTGTTGAATGTCATGAGGTTGGCTTGCTGGGAATGCTGAACTACCCAGACCCAGTGTGGGAAAGGATGAAATAACTCTTAGAATAAACACTGATCACGCCAAGCTGAAGCTGCTGAGCAGAGGATGCTCTTTGGAAGCCTTTATTTGAAGTCACTTACTTGCACAGCCACTCAAACTGCTCTTTGCAGTCAGAGCAGCCATAGTCAGTGGTCCAGGCGTGGCCAATGGTGTACTTGTGGAACTTGAGCATGTCCATCACTCCCACCTGGGCAATGGCACAGCCAAACAGGTCAGGGCGCTGGTTAGCACAGGCAGCTAGGACAGGACAACAACTCTGTTAGCTTTCAGAGCTGAAAGGCTGGGAGCTCCACAGTGAAAAATAATAGACTGCATTGGGTTGGAAGGGACCTCCAAAGGTCATCTAGCCCAACCCCCTTGCAGTAATCAGGGACACAGAATTATAGAATGTTAAGGTTGGAAGTGACCTCAGAGCTCATCCAGTTCCAACCCCCTGCCATAGGCAGGGACACCTCCCACTAGCACAGGTCACTCAAGGCCTCCTCCAACCTGGCCTTGAACGCCCCCAGGGAGGTTGTGGAGCACAGAAGCACAGGATGTGATTTTTGATCACATTCTTCTTCTGTGCTCCACAACCTCCCTGGGCAACCTGTGCCAGTGTCTCACCACCCTCACTGCAAAGAACTTCTTCCTCACATCCAGTTTAAATCTCCCCTCTGCCACTTCAAACCCATTCCCCCCCCACCTCCTGTCATTACAAGACCTTGTCTGCAGTCCCTCCCCAGCTTCCTGTACCCACCTTCAGATCCTGGAAGGCCACTCCAAGGTCTCCTCAAAGCCTTCTCTTCTCCAGGCTGCAGAGCCCCAACTCTCACAGACCAAACTAGATCAGGCTGCTCAGAGCCACATCAAGCCTGATCTTGAACGTGCCCAGGGATGGGTTCTCCATTACCTCCTTGAGCAACCTGTTCCAGTGTTCCACCACTTATAGTAAAGAACTTCTAAAGGTCCAATTTAAATCTGCCCCTCACCCTAGTGCTGCAGGCCTTTCTCAGTCTGTTGCCTGGTGATTTTACAAACTCCTCTGCTTATTTTTATGACGTAAGAGCACTGAAACGTTCACAGAACTACTACAATAGATCTCAGATTCCCTTTCTCAATTCAGAGCTGATCATCATGACCCACACATAGGTCTACACTTTCCTCCTATCTTCTCATTTCTGTCTGCTGTGAAAATGGATTCTTTATTCCCATTCCTTGCCTCCTGCTAACCAGGATGCTGCTATGACATCACTTTGCTTCCAGCTCAACCAGAACTTTCAAAGGACCTTGCCAAGAGCTTTTCAAAACCCAAGAGTAACTCCTCACCTTGATCACTACTACAAGCACCATATGCTGCCTGACTCCTCCCAATAGCAAGATGCAACTCCAGCCTGTAAAACTATTTCTTGTATGTCAGCTATCATTTATTGGTCTCCATTGGTTTACTCATGGGAGCAGTCAGATTTACTCATCTGCAGCATGTGGAGCACCATGAGCCATTTAAAAATTGGCATTACCCTTGCCCCCTTCTGTTCCTCAGATACTCAGGCTTTAGCCTGCAGTTTCATTCTGGAGTCTGTTTAGGATCTTGTGTGTGCACCATCTGCTCCTGGCAACATCCTGCTTTTCATCTGACTGATTCCAAAACCTCTCCTGCTGATGCTTCAGTTTCAGTCAGCTCCTCAGTGTATTCCCCACAAAGAGAGACTCTGGTGCAAGGAACTCTCCATGCTCCTCAGGAGGAAGCATCAAAGCAAACAGACCATTTATTTGTTCTGCTCTTCAGTGCTCCTTTCACACCTCACTAACCTTCAAGTCTCACAGATCCTCTGGCCAGCTTGCTGCTCCTGACCTTTATGCTGTAAGCAAATAGCTCATTAGTCTCCTGTGGTCCATCAGTCCCTGTTGGAATTTACCCTGTTCTCTTCATTTGAATGTGATTCTTGTTTTCTGAAGGATGGGATTATATTTCTGGTCATCTGTGCTGACTCTCCCTGGGTCTTTCCTGAGCCATTTTCACATAGAGTGCCTTAAGGAGCTGCCAGGTGAATGCTCTTTTAACCTTTCAACTGAAGCTTCTGATTAGATCCCTCTCCTTCATGTTATTTCCTGTTATGGCCATAACTTATATTCTGGTAGGGAAAAAAGATCCCAAACCAACTATCACAACATTTAATCTGAGCACTCTTCTTTGCAGTGTCTCTTGAAGCACTGTGTGCTGCTCAGGGTTTGGCAAATAATTGCTGCTGCTAGCTCCCTAAACACTTACTTCAGTAAGAAACCCCTTATGGAGACACTCAGCCAATCCCACCCCTTTCACTAGCCATAACACTTCATTAGATACCTTAATAAATGGTAACCTGGACCAGCAACTTACTCCTCTGTACATCTGAGTTTTACAATTCAGTACAAAATGAAGAGTTCAAGCCCTCAGAAATGTTGGTGTGAGCAAACAAGAGGCATGAAGGAGATTTTCAGCTCACAGCTGCGCTGCCCTGCTCAGCTCGGGGATCACGCTGCAGGACAAGGAATTCTTGTTCTGCAGTTGAATGAGGCAAGGGCCCAGGGCTCTGCACCCTTCAGAGACACCTCCTGTTAGTCTGACTCAAAGGAAACAGTATTTTGGAAGAGTGATTGTGCTCTTCCTTGCCAGCTTTGTCTGCACTGAGGGCACCTGGCAGCGAGTCCCCACATGTAAAGCACGAGTTATGCTCACCAGGGCTGCACCAACAACTACTGCAAAGTTCTGTTCTGCTCTGATGAAAAAGCACTTAGAGGAATTTCCTCCATTCACCTAATTCCATCCAGCCAAGGGAAATCTCTACCTGGCTCATTAAGAAGATGGGAATCCAGCTGGGCTATAACCCAACTGCAAGTGCAAGGGAGGTTTCTAACCAGAGATTTGTCAGAGCAGGGAGATCTCGATCCCTGCCACTCAACCCCTACTGCAAGGACAACACAGAACCCTAGAATAGCTCAGGTTGGAAGTGAACTCAGAGATGATCTCCTCCAACCTCCCCACCATGGCCAGGGACACTTCTCAACTAGACTTAGTTGCCCAAGGCCTCATCCAACCTGGTCTTGAATACCCCCAGGGCAGAGTCACTCAGAGCCTCCCTGGGCAGCCTGTTCCAGAGTCTCACCAGCTGCATACTGAAGAACTTCTTCCTCAGCTGCAGTCTAACCCTGCTCTGCCTCAGCTTCAAACCATCTCCCTTGTTCTGTTTCTAGACACTCTTATGAAATGTCCCTCTGCAGCCTTCTTGTAGGATCCCTTCAGGTATTAGGAGGCAGTTCTAAGGTCCCCCTCCTGAATCTGCTCTTCTCCAGGTTGAACAGCCCCAGCTCCCTCAGCCTGTCCTCACAGCAGAGGTGCTCCAGCCCTTGCATCATCTCTGCCTCACCACTCTCTCAGTGAAGAAGCTTTTCCTAATGCAGTGTGAGTGCAGCCCAGACAGCAACTGTGTGCTG
>VWZE01018430.1:68448-89780 GCA_013396675.1 Eubucco bourcierii
TTGGAGAACAGAGACAAACCACTGGGAAGGAGAGGATGCAGGGCTTGGGGAGAAGTTGCAAGAGCCTGAAGCTCCAATGGAAGATCAGGAATATTTATACCCCTGTTTGGTTGGTTTGCTTGCCTCTTGGGGGGGGTTTGGTGTGCTTGGTTATTTGGGTTTTGCTTGTTTGTTTTTTTCTGTTTGATTGTTTGGGGTTTTTTTGGTGTGGTTTTGCTTTTTTTAATGTTTGGTTGGGGAGGTTTTGTGTTGGTTTTGTGTGTGTTTGCTTTTTTAGCCCCCCCAAAGGAATCATGGCTGCATTTCCACAGCCTCAGGAGCAGGTGAATGATGTGTAAAGGTTCAGTCTTGACTATCCTGTGGTTGCTTTCTAACACTGTTGTGCTCTACACACAAAAAAAATGACCAAAGGGTGGTGTTGGGCTGGGGTTGGAACAGCACTTGGACCTGGGAACTCCTTGGGGAATACTGCACTAGGTAGCAACAGGGATACAGTCAAACATTACTTGAATCTGCCAGGTGAGCAGGGAAGATTCTGCTTTTCTGGCCTAAATCTTCTGCCATCATTTCCTTGCCTGCCTGCTTTTGGAACACACTTCCTCACTGAGCAACACTTCTCAGGTTATTAACCATAAAGATGCATTTGAAGGCTTTGGGTTTTCTTATTTTTCTTCCAGAAGGGTTGGAATGATACCACAGAAGAGACTGAGGAGGAGGAGTGGCTGACTGTGGTTGATGGACATTGTCAGTGGGATAAAACACCTTGATCAGGAGCTGATAGTTCTCTCTGCATTTATTTTTCAGACACTGTTACAGATTTCTGTTCTTATTTCATTTCATAAGCTTCAGGAAGGCACAGGTCACTTTTCCCACCTCCTGCCTTCCTCTCTTCTGACTGTCACCTGCACCCTCTTGCTGCTGTTTGCTGGACTCCTACAAGAGTCAATTCTTAACTTGTCAAATCACAGAATGTTAGAGGTTGGAAGGGACTTCTAGAGACAAAAGGGCAGAAACACACCAACTCTGTTATGTTTGATCATTTTCTGCCACTCTTGTGGTGTAAATCAGCTTAGAAAAGGCTCCAGCAAGCACCCGGCTCAATGGATGGGAGGCAGGAGGAGGCACTCTGAGATATCTTCTTCTTTTTTGCCAGCAGCCAGCTCTGCAGCATGTGAAATTTTACCTTATCTACTTCAAAAAAGAAAACCTGCTTAAGTTTTATCACAGTTTTCAGCATCTACAATAAACTGCAATAAATGAATGCCTGAGCCTAATCTAAAAAGGGATTTTAAACCTATTCTGATCATCTAATTGTGTCTCTCTCAAATAAAACAACAACAACAAAAAAAACCACACAGGAAATAAAAAATGTAGCTTTACAAGGCAGATAAAAAAGCTTTCAGCTAAATCACAGAACACAAGATGAAAAGCCCATTGTTAGACAAGATATTTGCCAGGAAGGATGAGGAACTGTAAATGCCATTTAGAAATCCAATCAACAGTGACCTGCAAAAGCATTACAAAGGGTCTTGAAATGTGCTGACTCTAGAGCAAGGCTGGGAGCACCTTAGCTTAATAGGATTGTTTTGTAAGAGATGAGTTTTGTGCTGGGGAGCTGCTCTCCTAACAGCTGAGAAACTGCTCTCCATTCAGTCCTCTGCATTTCTCTTTTCCCCTGCCTCACCTAGGAGGAGTAATTTTCACTTATTGCAGACCACCACTGCCTCTTGGTAAGTGTATTCAGATTCCCTTGCTGAAGAAAAGCCTTTTCTTCATAGAGATCATCTACTTAATCAAGCTGATGGCTTCTGAGGGCTGCACAGCCTGTTTGGCACACAGCATGTTTGGTTTACAATGCCTTGCATATGCAGAGGCTGTATTATGTGCATCTCAGGACAGAGTCATCTTTCCTCTGCCCCCACCATAGGGCACCACAGCAGGATTTTGCTTCTGATGTAACCTCCTCAAAAGTGTAAGAGCGAAATACAGCCAAATGTTAAGGATTTACAGTCATTTAAAAACAAGTATTTTATTTTCTGGACATAGGTAGCTGTGGAACTTGGCAAAAAAAAGAAAGCTTCCTATGTTGTTAGCTCAACAAAGGACTCAAACCCTTGTTTAATGTATGTCCATATGCTCTTCTGTAGAGCCCAGTGAGAGCAGCAAGAGGTTATGCTGGAACCCAAAGAAGAGTGCAGCATCTCCTTGTTCTGTCATAGATTTCTTCTGTCATCCTAGGTAAATCCCTTCAATTTAGAACTAACAAAGCCAACAAATGATGCCTGGACACCCAGGTGCAGTCCTTATGGCCCCCACCTTGCTTCTCAAGGACCTGAAATGCATCACATTCTCAGATCTACAGCCCACTCTGCCCTCAGTCTGTGAGGGTTGTTAGTTCCAGATGCTTCAGGAGGTTTAAATCATCCTGCTTACCTGTAGCTTGGTGTAATTGATATGTTGAAGCCTCCATATCCATACAAGAAGGCAGGATGAGAACCATCCAGTTTAATTCCTTTCTTGTGAATAATAAACATTGGGATCTTAGTACCATCTTTGCTAGGGTAGAAAACCTAGGGCAAGAGAAAAAGAGAACTGAAATGCTGGCCTTAACTTGCCACAAGTGCTGTTAATCATCTGAGGTGATCACTTCCCCCGTGCCCAGGTCAGGTTCAGTAATGGCCAACACCAGCTCTGCAGAATGTAACCAAATGAGACAAAGGGTCTGAGAGAATCATTCCTGTGTGTTACCAACCAATCCTACAGACAAGGAAGTTAAGAAAATGCTGCAAACCCAACACAAATCCCTGCAAGGGAAGGCTGGTGGTGTGGAAACACAAGAACTGCATGGGCCACCCTATTTTTAGAGATACAGCTGAACCTCCACAGTAACATGAACCTGTTGCAAGATGTTTATTCTGAGCACTGCCTGTAATGTGAAGCATGGAAACCTGCATGCCTTGTGAAAAACAAAACAATCACATTTGATTTCAGTTAAATCAGTGCTAAGGGAACCAGAGAAATACCAAATGAAGCCACATTGACCTCCAAAGGCTTCATCAAAAGCTGGAGATACCATTCCAGATCCAGGTCAGTATTTTGCAGTTCATAGATTCATAGAATGGTTTAGGTTGGGAGTACCTTAAAATATCATCTAGTTCCAACCCCCTTGCCATGGGTAGAGACATCCTCTACTAGGTCAGGTTGCTCAGAGCCTTGTCCAGCCTGCCTGTGAGTATCTCCAGGGATGGGGCCTCAACCTGTACAACCTCCCTGTGCAACCTGTGCCAGTGCTGCACCACCCTGATGGTGCACAACTTGTTCCTACCATCCAAACTGAATTTTCTCTTCTCTCGTTTCAGATCATTGCCCCTCATCCTGTCACTGCAGGCCTTTGCAAACAGTCCCTCTGCAGAACTCACTGCAGCAGAATATGAAGGATTTTCATTCAAGTATTTAGCTGAACTCTATAAACAAATGAAGGATCTGATGGACAGGAAGTGCTGAGGAGCTGCAAAAGGCTCCTCTCTAAAATGCCATCCTTCAGCTCCTGCTCTTGCTGGCAGTGAGCACCTTGCCCTCCTACACCTCCAGCAGCTTACCGATGCTGGCCAGACCTTCCCTGATGATTCAAGGATGCCTTTAGTTTTACTGCTCCTTTCTGATCAAGAGGCCCTTTTGGTTGCAGTTGTTTTAAATACAACTCCCTGAAAACTGATTTCAGTAGGGCTTTTTAGAAGGGCTTGTCATGGTAGGACAAGGGACAGTGGTTTGAGAGTGGACCAGGGGAGACTGAAGTTGGACATCAGAGGAAGATCTGCACAGAGAGAGTGGTGAAAACACTGCTAAAGGCTGCTCAGGGATGTGGCTGAAACCCCATCCCTGGAGACATTCAAGACCAGACTTGATGTGGCCCTGGGCAGCCTGATCTAGCTGGAGGTGTCCCTGCTGCCTGCAGGGATGACCTTGGAGGGTCCCTTACAACCCAGTGCATTCCGTGACAGTTACCATCACCAGTTAAGATTCACTAACAAACCACTAAGTGAAAGCTCCACACATGCATGTCCAGGTGGAATGTGCAGTGTAAGAGTTTCCACTCCTATCTTTGCTAAAATAACAACTACCTCTCCCTCCAGGATAAGCAAACATGAGGTGGGTTGGAAATCAATTTCAGTGAGACACAGACATAGGTGAAGCTATTTAAGGTCCTCCAAACAAGGCCACTCTCAACAACTGATTCATCTCACCTCTAAACTAGGTGATGCCTCTGCAGCAAGCCCATGTAACCAACAAAGGGCTGCAGTTCTAGCTCAAAGATTAAGGTAAACTGGAAATGGCAAGCCCTATAAAGAACTTCCCAAGGTGGTGTTTGATGCCTAATTTTAGAAGCTGTAAATGCTCACAAAAGGGTACTACTGTCTACTGCTTTATCAGACAGGAGTGATCCATTTGTACTGGTCCTGTTCTACTGCTCATTGCTCAAATACTTTCCAAGGGACTCATGCTACTACTGCCTTCAGCACATGGAAGAAGAGGACAAAGATTTGGGAGGGAAAAGGATGGAGAACAATGCTTCAGATGCATGATTCTGAATGCTGAAACCAACCATTCAGGGAGGCACAGCCTGGGAATAAGTATTTTCAGCCTCTAGGAATGCAGCAGCAGAGCTGTGTTGTTAACAGGGCCCATTCCTGCTGCCTTCGGCCCTTCCTGCTGATCTGGGAGCAGCACAGCAGCCCTGCAGGAGCTGTAGCTGACTCTCACACTGCTGTCTCTATCTGTCACATGGCAGAGCCAGAAAGAATCACTTCAATTTAGATGCCAGAACCTGAGGCATAATTTTATAGCTCCCATTCCTCTTCTTAGGACCCAGGGAGAAAGCAACACTGTTCCCAGATTTACTCATTGCTAGGAGCCACATGAAGGTTAGGCTGCAGAAGCTATGCAAACAGCCTCAGTCACTCCTCTTCAGTGCATACAGATGTATTATTCTTAGAAAGTTCCTAGTGCTGCTAAAAATGTCTCTCTCAAGCTCTCTTTCAAGATTAGGTAGCACATAGCAGAGATAGCAACTCTTGCCATGTGTGCCTGATCAAAAGCAGGTAAGGCTTACACTTGGCATAGGACTGACATCCACTGAGGGAGAAATGTTGAAGAGCTTTACAAAGAGCAACTAAAAAGGCAAAGAAATCATACTGGAGTGCTGATTAAAAAGCCATGTGCAGTGATTTAGGTTTAATTACACCAAGACAATGCCTTTGTGAGCTTTGTTCCAATGTCTTTTACTGAACCAATTCCTTTGAGTTTGAAACAAAACCAGGATGGGGCAGCCTTGAAATTTAGCAACTGTTTCTGCTTCCAGGCAAGAAGGAGGAGAGGAAATGGCCTCGAGCTGCACCAGGGGAGGTTTAGGTTGGATACCAGAGCAATTATTTCCCTGAAAGGAAGCTCTTCACAGTGAGAGTGGTCAAATACTGGAACATGTTGCTCAGGGATGTGTCCCTAGAGACATTTCAGACCAGACTCGATGTGGCCCTGGGCAGCCTGCTCTAGCTGGAGGTGTCTCTGCTGACTGCAGAATGGATGGAGAAGATGACTTTAGAGGGTCCCTTACAACCCAGTGCAATCTGTGAATGGGTTCTCAAGGGCTGGAACAGACTCCCCAGAAAGTTGATTGAATCCTCATCCCTGGAGGTGTTTCAAAGAGGCAGAGATGTGGTGCACCACAGTGCTTAGCTAGATAATGGTTGGACTTTGATGATCTTGAAGGTCTTTTCCAACTGAAACAATTCTATGATTCTAAAAGCCTTCTTGCAAGGCTGCTGCAATTCCACTGTCACATAGTTGGAGGCATCACTAGAGATGCTCAACGTCCCTCTAAGTCCCAGCACCCACAGGCACAAAGATGCAGGCATGGTTGTGTTGAGCGGCCTCTATAAGGGAACAACTGCTCCAGGTTTTATTTCCTGGAACTTCTATCAGGCCTCCACTTTCAAATAAAATATTTCCTTCATGAAGTGCAAGATGAAGATTTCTCAGCACAGTTAGAGTAGCATTTCTGGTTTGAGATCTGGGGAGGAAAAGTGTAAGGGTTTTGTAGTGAATCACCCAACCTCACACAGGTTTACCAAGCAAATGCTTTGCTAGAGGCTCACCACTGGAAAAATCCAAGACAGCTCTCTCTGACAGAGGACTGGAAGAGTAAACTTCAGGGAGTAATCCCTGGAGAAAGCTTTCTTACACATCAAGGAGCTGAAACCTGAATTCAGGTGCAAAGACAATGGTGCCCAAGGTTGAATGATGCTATGGCAACACTGACAAGTCCTCAGGGCTGCTGCTCAGGGCTTCAGAAAGACAAGCCACAAAGACCCTACCCTCACAGCAGCAAGTCTCAACACCTTGGCACTGGCAGGCAGGGAGAAACCTCCTCCTTGAGATGCTAGGGCAGGGGAAATCTCATCAACTCTAACAGTATCATGCACTCCTTCCACACCCCCTCCCCATAGCCCATTCAATCCCTCATACCAGCCTGGGGCTGAAGGCTGCACAGCACACCACAAGCAAAATGCTTTATTTACTGCAGCAGGGGCATGGAGCCAAGCAGAAGGCCACCAACAGCCACAGCCAAGGCCCACCTGCAAAAGCAGCTCTTGCTGACCACCAGGTTTTGTACTCCTGTGCCAAGAAGAAGCCAGGAGCAATCAAGAACTCTCACTATCACACAGCAAAGCCATGGGATCTGAGGTTTCCTTTCTACAGAAGGGAATCCTCATCAATCTTCTTTAAGCCTCTTAAATTAGCTTCAAAGCAATTCTGTGTGGGTTGCAAAGCTGCTTAACAGGGAACTGGAGAGGGGCCAAAGTAACTCCAATTCGTGCAGGTAAAACCCAGGGAGAAGAACATCCACCAGGGCCATCTGCACAAGCACCATGGAAATGAGCAGGAAGCCTTTTAGGAGAAATTGCTTCACCACCCACTGGGACAAAAAGCAGCCTCATGCTGACAGAGGCAGAGTGCCAGGAGATGGTCTTGAGGAAGAAATGCCTCTTTGCTAACTTCAGCTGCAAATGACTGCAGGGAGGTATCTCACAGGGTGGTGGGAGAAGGGAGGGGGAAGACTAGAACAAAACAGAGCTGAATGCTCAGAAAGCCTCCAAGAGCATGGCAGAAACTGCTATTTCCTGGGGAGAAAGTGAACTGCTGCCTGCCTGCCTTCTCCCAGAGAAAAAGCATCCTTTCAAAATGCCCAAATATTTTGTGGGTTTTTTTTTTTTTTACTGCTTTTGGAGAGGGTGGACAAGAGAGAAGTCTCCTGGAGGCTCCCACTCATGTCTGTTCCACTTGTCCAAGTTCACAACTGCATCTCTGGGTGCTTATCAGAATTCTTGGTGTTTAATTTGTCCTCTCTCTGCAGTATGGTCATTGGTGACAGCTCTGATTCAATCCATGCATAAAGGGTTAACCCTCCTGGGTCAGGGGAGTGGTCAGAACCTGACCCCATGTCTGCTCAACCCCAGGTGTAGTGTTTAGCCCACTCCCCCTTCCTGTCTGGACCCCCCTATATAAACTTCTTAATCCATGGCACTTCACACTGTGTTTTAAGAAATTCTCAGGGGAAAAAGAGAAAAATAATGGAACCTAGGACAAACTTGGGATCAAGTATGCCAAATCAGATCTCCATTCACTAAAAAAGTGAAAACCAAACCACTCTGAGTTCAAACAAATGTCCTACAGAGCAAGGCATAAGAATATTTCCCAGTGAGTTTCAGTTCTAAGCAATCACTTCTCCCACAGCCTTAAAACAAACAAACATTTCTGTGCAATATCTTGAGAGTGAAGGTTCTACACATTAACATTTTAAGAAGCTCTTAGTTCCCTGCAGAAAAATAACCAATCTAATGTTAAAGGTTCACAAAGCCTATGTGATGATCCAGAAGAACACACAGCCTGGCACTGGGTATTTCCCCCCCCAACACTCTGTGCTCTGCTATTGTGTTAATTCTTCCTCAGTGCTCTCTGCACCCCTCCATCCCAAACCACATGGCCATTGTTCTGCATTCTGTTCAACAAAAGCTCCCCACGTCCTCAGCTGTGCCAGAAGGGGACAAATCAACCCCCCACATCTGGCTACTAAAACAGTTTGAACAGGATGGGTGCAGAGAGCAATGCAAAGTCCTGGAAGTTCATCTTCTTACTTGGAATTGAGAGATCTGTTTTCTGCTCGGGATGCCCAGGGACTGTTATTGTTTGTGAGAAATGCTGGTCTGAATTATCTGAAGTGCATTGGATGGGACTGCTTAAATGTAATGGGTGGGGAGCCAACTGCCACTCCTCTGCTCAGGCACAAGGATTTCAAAGCTCAAGAGCATGTAAGGTCATTACAGGAAACAGAATCACAGAATGGTAAGGTTGGAAGGGAGCTCAAGGATCGTCTAGTTCCAACCCCCTGCCATAGGGAGGGACACCTCCCACTAGCACAGGGCACTCAAGGCCTCATCCAACCTGGCCTTGAACACCTCCAGGGAGGTTGTGAAGCACAGAAGCACCCAGTGTGATCAAAGATCACATTCTGTGCTTCTGTGCTCCACAGCCTCCCTGGGCAACCTGTGCCAGTGCCTCACCACCCTCACTGCAAACAACTTCCTCCTAACATCCACTTTCAATCTCCCCTCTGACACTTCAAACCCATTCCCCTTGTCCTGGCATTACAAGCCCTTGTCAATAGTCCCTCCACAGCCTTCCTGGAGCCCCCTTCAGATACTGCAAGGCTACTCTAAGCTCTCCTGGAAGCCTTCTCTTCTGCAGGCTGCAGAGCACCAACTCTCTCAGCCTGCCCTCACAGCAGAGCTGCTGCAGCCCTCTCAGCACCTCTGTGGCCCCCTCTGGACTGGTTCCAACACTTCCATGTCCTTCCTGTGCTGGGGGCTCCAGAACTGCACACAGGACTGCAGCTGGGGTCTGAGGACAGTAGAGGGGCAGAATCCCCTCCCTTGCCCTGCTGCCCACACTGCTCTTGCTGCAGCCCAGCACTCAGTTGCTGTCTGGGCTGCACTCACACTGCCCACTTCATTTGCTGCTCCTCCAGACATGAAGTACTCCATGCTGACAATTCAACCCTTAAAACAGAGAGTGGCTGCAAACAGGCAGCATTTCTTACACAGCCTCTTTGCTTTCAAGCAGTGCAGGACCTTAAGCTGAGGGGCCCACGTCTCCAGACAGTGCTTCTTCACTAACTTGCAATTAGAAGAGGTAATGGCAGATTAAAGTGGTGCCTGCAACAACCAGATGCCAAGGGCGTGAGATGCTCAAGCCACATAGGCAAGCAGCCAGCACTGCCACAGTTGTCACTGTGATTTTGTTGATGTCCTCCAGAGAGAGACTGTTGTCTTGCTGCCAAAGCACAGGCAGAGAGCAGAGCTGAGGACTTCAGCCTTCTGCCTAAGAGCTCCCAAAGAAGCAGCTCAGAGCTCCTTTTCCTCCTGCAAGAGGGCTGGTGTCTGCCATGCTGTGTGGCAAGCACCTTGACCAGGTCATTTGTTCACACTCCCTCCTCCCCTCAGTATTTCTTCATTTTCTTCTTTACTGCAATATGGAACCACAAGGAAATGAAAGGAGTAAAACAGAAACAAACAACAGCAAGCAACTTGGTTGCCCCAAGTATGAATTCTGCCCTCACATTCCATGAGATGAAGGCAGGATTCAAACTCCAAATACTGTTAGAGGCAAGGGAAAAAAAAAAAAATCAACCCCATTTTGGCTGTGCTGGATTCTCAGGATGGGGGAAGAAAATGATGCCAAAACAACTTAAGTCCTGTGGAGGAAGGGGGAGAATTTTGTCTGTGCTCAGAAGCACTGTAAAAATGCTTTTCTTCTCTGCCATGGGAGTGTTTCTTCTCTACTCAGAGCTACTCAGTTTCTCTCCAGAGATCTACTCATACACACAGAGATAAGGGAAAAAAGAAGATGATCATCTCTGTAAGCACACTGAACAAACCCAGTGCTAATACTTGCACTGGTGAGCTTACTGCAGCTTTCCCAGGACACTGCTTTCCTCTGCTGCCCTCTGTCCCTTTTCAATGGGAGAATCCAATGGAATGGCAGCATCAGCACTGGGTAGAGCCAGGAATAGCAACAGGCAGGTGCTGCACACAAGTTTCACCCACAGCTCTGCCAATCAACCTCAGGTCTGACTCACGGCCTCTGAGCTGTGCTTTCCTGAAAGAGGGATTAAGCACTGTGCCCAACTGTCTGCTGTGGAGTTCTGCTAGCATCCAGAATGACCAATTTCCCTCTCAGTGACTCCAAATCCAGGCTTGAAGATGGGGGTGAAAGGTAGAAAATAATAGAATTTCTCATGAAAATTACTTAGAATCACAGAACGTTAGGGGTTGGAAGGGACCTCCCAAGATGAAGTCCAACTCCTCTTGACAGCCAACCGAGTCCTGGGCTGCAGCAAGAGCAGTGTGGGCAGCAAGGCAAGGGAGGGGATGCTGCCCCTTTACTCTGCTCTCCTCAGACCCCAGCTGCAGTCCTGTGTGCAGTTCTGGAGCCCCCAGCACAGGAAGGACATGGAAGTGTTGGAGCCAGTGCAGAGGAGGCCACCAAGATGCTCAGAGGGCTGCAGCAGCTCTGCTGTGAGGACAGGCTGAGAGAGTTGGGGCTCTGCAGCCTGCAGAAGAGAAGGTTTCCAGGAGAGCTTAGAGTAGCCTTCCAGTATCTGAAGGGGGCTCCAGGAAGGTTGGGGAGGGACTATTGACAAGGTCTGGGAATGCCAGGACAAGGTGGAATGAGTTTGAAGTGTCAGAGGGGAGACTGAAAGTGGATGTTAGGAGGAAGTTGTTTGCAGTGAGGGTGGTGAGACATTGGCACAGGTTGCTCAGGGAGGTTGTGGCTGCTCCCTGCCTGGAGGGGTTCAAGGCCAGGTTGGAGGAGGCCTTGAGTGCCCTGTGCCAGTGGGAGGTGTCCCTGCCTATGGCAGGGGGTTGGAACTAGATGATCCTTGAGGTCCCTTCCAACCTTCCCATTCTGTGATTCTATGATTCTCTGTCAACAGAGGATGACCTAGAACAGGTCCAGGAAGACAAACAGATGGGTCCTGACATTCTCCAGGGAAGGACACTCCACAATGTCTCTGGGTAGCCTGATCCAGGGCTCTCACAGTAAAGATTTTTTTCCTCACACTGAGATGGAATTTTCTGGGTTCCAGTTTGTATCCACTGCCCTTTATCCTATCACAAGACACACAAAGCCTGGCCCCTTCTTGACACCCTTCATTTATAAACATCAGTAAGATCCCCTCTCAGTCTTCTCTCTTTCAGACTAAACACCCTCAGCGTTCTCAGCCTATAAAACAAGTTTCTGCAAAAGAAAGAAGAGAAAATTCATCCTAGCCTTAAAAAACATCCTCCTTAAGACTTGTCCTTCTTTCATCTCTGCAACAATATCTAAACAGCAGCTGCTTTTAAATCACACCAAGTTGTAAAACCCTGTTGTGTTATGAATGCCATCGTTCTTCTGCCAGAGCTAATCCAAAGCCTGTCTGTCAATAGCAGCCTCTATTTTTGGCTCATGGTAGATTATTTTAAGGCCAGTACTGGAAGGTATTCAAAGAATGGCAAAAGGAGCCAAACAGCATTTTCACTGCTGCAATTTCAACACTTGGGAGGCTGCATATCAGCTGAAAAGTAGGTGAGTTGTGAGCCAGGCAAGAAGGCTGAGTGTCGCTGTGAGGTGTTAACATGGAGAGAGGCACATACCAGCCTAGCTGGCAACTTGGTCTAGAGAAAATAAAGGTTTTCTATTTCAAAAGCAGCAGCTATTTATGCAGCCAACAGCTTATGGCAAGTGCCATTTGTAAGTTCCTGCCAAAGTGTGTTTGCCTCCTGTAAAAGTGCCCCCAGGCTACTCCCCGGAGGAGTCTGACACGGTGATGGATGGAAGCTCGCAGCGAAGCAACCCCAAATCTCAAGAAGCATTTGGCAGGGGAAGTTATGAATGCAACTTAATGTATCATTGAACAAAAGGAGCCAGGGTGAATTTGTCGTGTGTGGCAAGCTTCTAAGACAGTCTGGCTTTTTCCTGAAGGTCACAGAGCCTTTCCAGGCAAGGGCACATGCACAAGCCTGTGAGCTTGCAGGGCGCCACAGAGCCAACCAGCTACAGGCATGCTCTTAGCCTGCTGTAAAAGTCAGGTGTGATGAAACAGCTCTCCCTTCAGTGCAAGATAAAATGGCTAATCTGCTCTTTCTCTGGGCTGCCAAGTTAAGAACTTCACCTCAGGTACCACAAAGCAGCTGCTCTACCATAAATACACACAGTGTTGTAAACTTTATCACTAGTCCATGCTCACACTGCACAGCAGCTCTGAAACACTCTGAGTGGATCCAAGAGAGCTAAAGCCAAGCACTGTGGTGTTTTCCAGCTGCCAGTAAGTCAGGTTCCACAGATAAATGACACTTTCCACTTCAGCTCAGTTCTTCTGCACTCAGTTATGTTCAAAGGCTGCTAAAGAACTCATTAAAGTTTCATGTATGCTGCTATACAAAGCTTGGAAGATTGCTACTCTTGGTAGGTGTTTCTCCAGCTAGATGAGGACAAAAAAGGAAGAGTCTTGGCAGGAGAGCTGCCTTTTATTAAGGACAAAGATCAGGGCAGAGTCAGCAACGTTTTTCTTCACTACTTAGCAAATTCTGATGGAAATTGAAACTATGAAATCAATTGTGCAGTGCTGCTCCTTCTCCTGTCATCAGCAATCTCTGCCTATTCTCAGCATCTCTCTTGCATTCCCTATTTTGAGTTTCTTCCCTGGTTCCCTGAGTTTTGCAGAGGCAATGCAAGGCTTTCACCCAGGCTTTGATAAACTGCCTTCTCCAAGCAGAAGCACTATCAAAGGTCCAAGCAGGACCCCACAAATGTAAAGACAGGCTGGGGCCTGGCAGAAGTGTGCAGCACTGGCAGGCTGAGCTACTACACAGGGGAGTAGACAGTCCCAAAGCTGCCCCTGACAAACAGCCTCCTTCACAGCTCCGCTGAGATTTCTCCATGGATTTGAATCATATGGAAAACTCACTTCCAAGATGTTGCCACACAGAGCTCACTTGTTCACAAAAGGCAAACCTGGATGAGTGGTGAGTCAAGACTGTTCTCTCTGAGCACCAGTCTCAGTGGAACTACACAGGTCACATTTCCCTAGAGCTGGTACTGAGCAGCAGTGAGTGATGACATGGCATCCTGGTCACCAAACTGGAAAATCATGGGCTGGATGTGTGGAGCACTGCTGGGTAAGGAATTGGCTGGATGGTGGCACACAGAGAGTGGGGATCAATGCACAATGTCCACCTGGAAACTACGGCCAAGTGGTGTCCCTCAGGGGTCAGTGTTGGCACCAGTGCTGTTTGACATCTTTGTCAGTGCCATGGACAGAGGAATCAGTGCAGGCTCAGCAAGTGTGCAGCTGGCACCAAGCTGTGTGGCACAGTCACTTGCTAGAGGGCAGGGATCCATCCAGAGGGACCTGCACAGGCTGCAGAGCTGTGCCCAGGCCAACCTCAGGACATTCAACAAGGCCAAGTGTAAGGTCCTGCACCTGGGTAGGCACAATGCCAAGCACAGCTCCAGGCTGGGTGGGGAATGGCTGAGAGCAGCCCTGAGGAACAGGCCCTGGGGGTGTGGGGTGATGAAAAGCTCCAGCTGAGGCTGCAGTGTGAGTGCAGCCCAGACAGCAACTGTGTGCTGGGCTGCAGCAAGAGCAGTGTGGGCAGCAGGGCAAGGGAGGGGATTGTGCCCCTTGGCTCTGCTCTCCTCAGACCCCACCTGCAGTCCTGGGTGCAGTTCTGGAGCCCCCAGCACAGGAAGGACATGGAAGTGTTGGAGCCAGTGCAGAGGAGGCCACCAAGATGCTGAGAGGGCTGCAGCAGCTCTGCTGTGAGGACAGGCTGAGAGAGTTGGGGCTCTGCAGCCTGCAGAAGAGAAGGTTTCCAGGAGAGCTTGGAGTGGCCTTGCAGGATCTGAAGGGGGCTCCAGGAAGGTTGGGGAGGGACTATTGAGAAGGTCTGGGAATGCCAGGACAAGGGGAATGGGTTTGAAGTGGCAGAGGAGAGATCGAAAGTGGATGTTAGGAGGAAGTTCTTTACAGTGAGGGTGGTGAGACACTGGCACAGGTTGCCCAGGGAGGTTGTGGCTGCTCCCTCCCTGGAGGTGTTCAAGGCCAGGTTGGAGGAGGCCTTGAGTGACCTGTGCTAGTGGGAGGAGTCCCTGCCTATGGCAGGGGGTTGGAACTGGCTGATCTCTGAGGTCCCTTCCAACCTTCCCATTCTATGAAAAAACCAGACCCACTGGTATTGACTTCCATCCCATCACAGCCAAGCAGGGAAGCTCTAGCAATGATTTACCAAGTGAAGGTCTCCAAGGGCACAGCAAGAGCATGCTCCCCCCTGGGAATTATTTGTATTACTCTTCTGCATTACCTTAATATAGCATCTAATTCATTTAAAAGTAAAATGAGATCTGAGTTTTGCAGACATTTATTTCACAGAATTTGATTTACCAGCAGAACATATTGTAAGTTATGGCAAGCCCTTTTAAGCCCTTTTCATTACCTGGGTGTTTGTGTTCTATTAGGATCAGGGTTTGATAGCAGTATTGTACCAAGCTCTTTCCTAAACAGAATGCTGTTTTCTTTCTCCTTTTCAGCTCATTATGCCCTGATGTTAGCCTGTGGAAGTCCCTTAATGAATCTGAGTGAAGTGGTAAAAACCCCAGATTTTCAGTGAGAATATTTCCAGCAAACTGCCCTTTACAACACACCCATTTCTGTCTGGAGATGCAGAGACAAACAGCTGGGGGCTGTTTACAACCACCTCATGCACACTGCCTTTGTGCTTGCAGAGAACCTCACCTGTCTATGTGCCAGAGCCACAATTAAAAAGAAGAAATCAAGAAAAACATCTGTATCTCCTGTGGCAGGCTCCATGCCATGCTGTCACACTCTTGCTCAACTTCCTCTCCTAGGTCATCTCTCCTTTTCCCAGGCCAAGCTTAAGTTCCACTTCAGGCACTGCATCTTGTTGCACCTCTCTCTAGGAAGAAAAATCCTGCACTCTACTTCTAGTCTCCTACACAGAAAGCAATCAAACCACTTTGCAGTATTTGCCTGGTGGAAGAAATACATAAATATGGAGAAGCAGCAGTTTGATGCCAAAACAAACCTCAAATAATAGAGTAAACACAGGGGAAAGTCAGAGAAGATGTTGTTGTAAAATGCAAGATGGTTGAGGACTGAGTCTGCCCCAGTTGTAGTGGCATCTCCCAACCTTTCTGACAAGACTTAGTGGAATTCCTTCAGAGCACACTCAGACTTGCAAACCAGGAGCTAAGTGAAGCACTCACCCTCAGTCAAGTGGAATTCCACTGAGCTCTTGCCTAAGTCACAGAATCACAGAATTAACCAGGATGGAAAAGACCTCAAAGAGCATAGAGTCCAACCTATCACCTAACCTTTCTAATTAGCTAAGCCATGGCACTAAGTGCCTCATGCAGCCTCCTCTTAAACACCTTCAGGGATGGGCACTCCACCATCTCCCTGGGCAGCCCATTCCAATGCCAATCACTCTTGCTCTGAAGAACTTCTTCCTAACATCCAGCCTGAACCTGCCCTGGCACAGTTTGAGGTTGTGTCCTCTTGTTCTGTCCCTGGGTGCCTGGCAGAAGAGCCCAAAGCTGGCTACAACCTCCCTTCAGGTAGCTGCAGAGAGCAAGGAGCTCTGCCCTGAGCCTCCTCTTCTGCAGGCTGCACACCCCCAGCTCCCTCAGCCTCTCCTCACAGGGCTGTGCTCCAGGCCCCTCACCAACCTTGCTGCCCTTCTCTGGGCGCCTTCCAGCACCTCAACATCTCTCTTGAATGGAGGGGCCCAGAACTGGACACAGCACTCAAGGTGTGGCCTGAGCAGTGCTGAGCACTGGTCCTGCTGGCCACACTGTTCCTGCTGGCCACACTGTTCCTGATCCAGGCCAGGATGCCATTGGCCTTCTTGGCCACCTGGGCAAGCCACTGAGTACAGCAAGGTAGCAGGATTCATGTTTCTCACCTGAACTGTCTGGTAAGCTGAGGGATCAAATCCTTTCACAGTCACTTCTCGGAAAACTGTTGGCTCCAGCTCCTCTTTGGTCAGGTCACAGTGATATATAATACCTGAAACAGAGTGCAAGCCTGTCAGCTTGGGCTATGGCCATTATCAGGAGGATGCTGGTTCAGGAGCTGTCATAATGAATGGTAAAAGTAACTCAGCAGGGCGAAAAAGAGCAGCTGCAGACACAGGATACAGAATTTCTAACACATTTATTGTGCTCCAGGAAAGCTGCACAGGCTTCTGCACAGAAAGAGTCACTGCCCATACAGAATCACAGAATGGTAAGGTTGGAAGGGATCTCAAAGCTCAGCCAGTTCCAACCCCCTGGCATTGGCAGGGACATCTCCCACTAGCACAGGGCACTCAAGGCCTCACCCAACCTGGCCTTGAACACCTCCAGGGAGGGAGCAGCCACAACGTCCCTGGGCAACCTGTGCCAGTGCCTCCCCAAAGGAGCCAGGCATCCAAAGTGGGTTAAGCAAAGGGGAAAATCAGCTTTGTGTTCATAAAGTTACACAGCACTGATTGAGAATGACAATATTGAAAGAAAGAAGTATGAAGCCAATTTTAAAATATCTCATCTGGAGCCACCAGACTGAGGATAAATAAATCAAGAACTTCACTCAGACCAATCTTTTTCTCTTTATGACAATAAAATTTTGACATTACAATTCCAGCAGGCTCCCAGAGAACTGAAAAGGTTGAGCAGCCACTTGAAAGTGTGGCAAACTAGCACAAGTTACATATGGAAATGAAGATAAGTGACCTCCAAGGGTCATCTAGTCCAAACTCCCTGCAGTCAGCAGGGACATTCTCCACTACATCATTTGCTCAGAGCCTTGTCCAGCCTGACCTTGAATAGCTCCAGGAATGGGGCCTCAACTGCCTCCCTGGGCAACCTGCTGCAGTATTCAGCACCCTCATGGCGCAGAACTTGTTCCTAATATCCAATCTCAACCAGCTCAATGTGCTGCTAACCAGGACAGGAAGGTACCATATTGGCTCAGCTCACTGTTTCACCAGGCAAGATCAGAACATGCCTATGGCAGGGGCTTGGAACTGGTTGAGCTTTGAGGCCCCTTCCAACCTTACCATTCTATGATTCTATAACTGCTGAGCAACAGAAAACAGGGAAAATATTGTTGCCAAGAAAAGGAAACCCCAATCTTACCTGGAGATAAAAAGGAAGTAAACTGATAGAATATTTCTGTGTCCTTCTTCTGGCCACTGTATCCCACAATACTGCCAACCTCTAAGGGGAAAGTCTTCAGGTGTGCACCAGTAGCCAGGTCATGAAGCTGCAGGATATTCTTCACATCGTGTAGGTAGCACAAAACCAGGAAGTTGGACCTCACACAAGCAACCCATTCTGCAGAGTGTGGAAAAAACAAAGCCAGGGAAAAGAGAATGTCAACAAAACTGGAATGAAGAAAACCTTCAGACATGATCTGATTCTGGAATTCAGAAAGTCACAGAAAACAAACCACAGACACTCTCACAGCTAACTCCAGTGCAGAGAAAATGTAGTTTTGCTTCAACAAAAAAAACACCACTTAAGCCATCTTTATTTTTAAAATTAATATGCAATGACCCTGAATTCATTTGATGAAACACTGCAGTTTAATGGATGTTTGATGAGGCAGTTCAGTGATGTTTTTCATTAGGAGGCTAAGGATATTATTACTTCTACTTCCATATGATGAAGAGGCATCACTCTTATTAAAAAGATTCAATTGCCCATGGGTAAGGCTGCTGGGCTACATGGGGAGGCTGAGGGGAGACCTCATTAACCTCTACAACTCCTTAAAAGAGGTTGGAATGAGGTGGGGGTTGGTCTCTTGTCTCTAGTATCAGGTGATAGGATGAGGGGAAATGGTCTGAAATTGTACCAGGGGAGGTTTAGGTTGGATAGTAGTAAAAAATTTCTTCACTGCAAGAGTGGTCAGGGATTGGAACAGGCTGCACAGGGAGGCAGTGGAGTCACTGTCCTTGGAGGTGTCTAAGAAACTTGTGACCACAGAACTTTGGGACATGGTTTAACAGCTGTGGTGGTGCTGGGTCCATGGCTGGATGCTGATTTTAGAGGTCCCTGTCAACCAAAACAATTCTCTGGCTGAAAAACCTAGGAAGTAATGATATTAACTTCCCATACCATCTCTGCTTTGCAAACCAGATGCTCTTAGCAGAGTGAATAGAACACATGAGAGAAGACAACACAAAATGTTTTTAAAGCACTCCATGAGACTTCAAAACCCAGCTTTGTGTGTGTGTAACTGCCAACTGCCTCCAAAACCTACAGCAACAGATGCTCCATAGAAAAACAGAAATCAAAAAGAGCAAAACACTGAAGCAGGTTTGACAGAGCAGAAGAAAAGACACAGGGACCCCACACTTAGACACAGAGCAAGCTAAGCCAACACTGAATTATTAACAGCAGCTATTTTTTGACTACAGGCTCGCAGCAGAGTCTCTGCTACTGCCATACTCAGCACTGAGAGCTGCAGTTTGCTGCATTAGTAGTGAGGATCCTTGCTCTGCAGAGCACACCTTGTGTGCCCCTCTGCCCCCTGCAAGCTTTTCAGACTGTGTGCTTGCAAACTTCAGATGCCTAAAAGCTACAGCTGGTCCCTTTACAGACAACGGACAGCATCTTTTGAAACAGTCTGAGGGTACAACAACAACAAAAAAAAAAGGTTAAATCCTCACACCAAGCATCTGTGCCACTAACCTTAATTACTTCTGACAGTTCTGACCTTTCATTTCTGCAGCAGCAGCAGCAGCAGCATGTTCAGTGGCCAACTGTACAAACATGCTTTGACAAATGCAGGGTGAAATGTTGATGGAGAAGAACATGCCAAGCTACAAGAGCCAGGCAGCCCTAAGTCTTCAGCTTAAAACCCACAGAGCTCCTTGCTGTACAATCTGCTTTTGTGTCCAGCCAACAGTGAGCACTTTTCACTGGGCTGTCAAAGTTTTAGCTAGAGAAGAGACCTGGAAGGTCATTTGGTTTTCTTCAGTCACCACAGTGACCATAACCTTGAGTGTCTCTGCAGCTCAGTGACCATAACCTTGAGTGTCTCTGCAGCTCAGTCAGTGACCATAACCTTGAGTGTCTCTGCAGCTCAGACAGTGACCATAACCTTGAGTGTCTCTGCAGCTCAGACAGTGACCATAACCTTGAGTGTCTCTGCAGCTCAGACAGTGACCATAACCTTGAGTGTCTCTGCAGCTCAGACAGTGACCATAACCTTGAGTGTCTCTGCAGCTCAGACAGTGACCATAACCTTGAGTGTCTCTGCAGCTCAGACAGTGACCATAACCTTGAGTGTCTCTGCAGCTCAGACAGTGACCATAACCTTGAGTGTCTCTGCAGCTCAGACAGTGACCATAACCTTGAGTGTCTCTGCAGCTCAGACAGTGACCATAACCTTGAGTGTCTCTGCAGCTCAGACAGTGACCATAACCTTGAGTGTCTCTGCAGCTCAGACAGTGACCATAACCTTGAGTGTCTCTGCAGCTCAGACAGTGACCATAACCTTGAGTGTCTCTGCAGCTCAGTGACCATAACCTTGAGTGTCTCTGCAGCTCAGTGACCATAACCTTGAGTGTCTCTGCAGCTCAGTGACCATAACCTTGAGTGTCTCTGCAGCTCAGTGACCATAACCTTGAGTGTCTCTGCAGCTCAGTGACCATAACCTTGAGTGTCTCTGCAGCTCAGTGACCATAACCTTGAGTGTCTCTGCAGCTCAGTGACCATAACCTTGAGTGTCTCTGCAGCTCAGTGACCATAACCTTGAGTGTCTCTGCAGCTCAGTGACCATAACCTTGAGTGTCTCTGCAGCTCAGTGACCATAACCTTGAGTGTCTCTGCAGCTCAGTGACCATAACCTTGAGTGTCTCTGCAGCTCAGTGACCATAACCTTGAGTGTCTCTGCAGCTCAGTGACCATAACCTTGAGTGTCTCTGCAGCTCAGTGACCATAACCTTGAGTGTCTCTGCAGCTCAGTGACCATAACCTTGAGTGTCTCTGCAGCTCAGTGACCATAACCTTGAGTGTCTCTGCAGCTCAGTGACCATAACCTTGAGTGTCTCTGCAGCTCAGTGACCATAACCTTGAGTGTCTCTGCAGCTCAGTGACCATAACCTTGAGTGTCTCTGCAGCTCAGTGACCATAACCTTGAGTGTCTCTGCAGCTCAGTGACCATAACCTTGAGTGTCTCTGCAGCTCAGTGACCATAACCTTGAGTGTCTCTGCAGCTCAGTGACCATAACCTTGAGTGTCTCTGCAGCTCAGTGACCATAACCTTGAGTGTCTCTGCAGCTTAACAGGTATCCATGCTGACCTCAATTAAAAAGACCCACAAACACCACTCAAATCTACTTGTGGGCAGACTTGCAAGCAACAAACGAGCAGTTTGGAGAATAAAACATAAATCATTCTCAGATGTGAGTAAATGTTGAGGAGCCCTCACAACAGAAAGCATCTGAGATGCCACCCTGAGACAGAGCCAGCTCTGCTGCAGTTAATGCAAAAGCTCCAGCCAATTTCAACCAGACAGGGATTTTATACTCCACATCCTCTCAGGATGAGAGACACAAACAGGAAAGAGTCAGGAGAGCAAAGCTGTTCTGGAGCTGCAAACACCAGGAGCAAGCCTCCATAAGGAACCCACAGGCTTTAGTCATCTGTGACTGCTGCAGGCTGGCTGTGGTAAACAGAGCTAACAGAGCCAGGAAAGCCCTGTCAGGGGAGGAGAACAAAACTTTCAGAGACATGCATCTGCACCACATCCTCTCCCCATGTCCCCAGTGACTGAGGGACTCAATTTGACTTGGCTAGATCTTAGGGGGTGCTCTTTGTTGCTGGGAAACACTGGAGCTAAGCCACAACCCAGTTGGCTTGCTGGGATTTTTCTCTCCACGTTTCCCAGCAGAAGCTGATCAATCTGGCACTGCAGCCAATTTCCTCCTCTCTGCCACACTTCTGCACTGTCTGTCTCCACGGGGTGCTTCCTCTGGGTTACACACAGGTGATCACACAACTGCTGCTCAGAATGGTCACACAAACCTCCATGCATCTGCTCTGCAACTCACAGTCCCACGTGTGTAAAGCTAAGGGCACTCTGAAAACCACCACAGGGCAAAGGAGTGCAGGAGTTTCCTGAGGGCAAGACCCATGCACATCCTTGTCCTGCAGGATCCATGCAC
>VWZE01018431.1:0-14817 GCA_013396675.1 Eubucco bourcierii
AAAAAAAAACTATATTGAGTTTTGTCTTTGGTACTGATCCAACTCTGTGAAGTGTGTTTTAAACCATGGCAGTACAGGATGGGGCCATATGTGGCTATGACAGTGCTTCTCACTAGCATAGCTTATCCTCATGCATTTACACAGGGAAAAATGCTTTTGGCAGTGTTTTGTAGCACTTCCAGCAGGCCTCGATAATCCTAGGAGGAGGAGGAAGCTGTGAGGAGACAGGAGAAGCAGGTAAAGAAGTGATGTGGTTCTTCCATCAGCAGCTCTTGGCAGCGCACGTGTTCCTGGAGCATGCAGGACGCCCTGGCACCAGGCAGCAGCCTATCTCTGCTGCACAGACTGATTGCAAACAGAAGGAGTTAGTGGCACAGACCCCTGTGTGTAAACAAGTCCCACATCTCCCTTCTCTCTGCTTTGTTCTTCTTGCTCAACTATGTATTTTAATTGTGAAAAGCCTTTCTTATGTTGTTTCTCTCTGTTATTTTGGCATTGCTGCAGGCTTCAAGCTGCCTCTCAGATGTGCTGGGTTGTGTGTGTGCACTGCTTTCCTGGTACTAAAGGCACTTGTTTAGACCTTGGGGCTTTGCTAGAAGTGGTTTGCATGGCCACATAATTTCTAAAGCAGGATGGAGCAAGTAATATTTTTTTTTTTTTAAATTGACCATTATGACTTTGGAACATGCTCTTGTTGGAGTGGTTTGATTAATGAAATAAGCAAACACAAGATTGGGAAGTGTCTTGTGTTCCTTTGGTTGCCAATCTGGGGTCTGGAAGAAATTGTATTGCGTTAGATGTTGGCTGCATTTTAAGTTTTCCTTGTAGCAGGGATCAGGTGGGTCAAATACCACAGATCTGCTGCTCTTTGTCCCAGAAACAGAGTTTGTATTGTTACTGTTCAGCTGTGTGGTGATGTCCAAAACATGCAGGATGCTTTCCAAACTGGAAGAAGGAAGTTGTACCTGCTTGGAGACTGCAGTTGCTTCACAAGAGAGAGGTTGAGAGAGTCCAGGAACAGCAGCGCTGTGCAGAAAGGCTGGGCAGGGCCAGCACCGTGCCTGGCAGGCTGAGGAGCAAATGTTGACGTGACTGGTGGCAGAACTTACCAAAGGAGAGCTTGAAGAATGTGTTTGGCAAACATCTTTTAGATGTGGTTTCTGAACTAGGCAAACATCTTTTAGATGTATAGAATCAATCATAGAATGTCAGAGTCTGGAAGAGACCTCCAAAGCTCATCCAGTCTAAACCCCTTGCCAGACCAGGATGTCCTGTACTAGATCGCACAGGAACACATCCAGGCAGGGTCTGAATATCTTAAATATTCAAATTTTGTGAAGGGAGACTCCACAACCCCCCTGGGCAGCCTGTTCTAGGGTTCTGTCACCCTCACAGGGAAAAAATTCCTCTTCACGTTTACATGAATCTTCCCATGCCTCAGCTTCCACCCATTGCCCCTTGTCCTGTGTAGCCTGTGCTGCTGTGGAAGAAGAAACCTGTAAGGCCTTCTGGCTCTCCATGGTGCTCTCCTGTGTAGAGCTGCCTAAGTGTAGATGCATCTCTCAGCTTGGGATGCTGTGCCTACCCACTGAGGTGTTCCTCAGGGAAGCTACTTGTTTGGTCTGCTCATCCTGTTCTTCAGAGTTACAGTGATGGCTGTGGAGAAGGAGATCAAGACCATGCTGGGCATTTCAATCATTTCTCCCCCAGTTTTCTTGTTTTAGGCAGTGTAATGTGCTCCTTGGTTTTGGAAATTGTGAGTTGCAGCAGCAGGAGGTTTGTGCAGAGGAATATGAGCATTAATAAACCAGATTTATTAGTTTAGTAGAATAATTCATAAACTGGTCTAGTAAACTAGATTTATTAGTTAATAAAACAACTTAATTGGGAGATGTAAAGGAGAGCAGGCTTTTGGTGTAAAAGTTATATCAAATAAATGTGTTCTGTACAGGCATTGAGGTAAATTACATTCATCCATTTCATTATTTTTTTTCCCCCTCATTTTTAATATTGAAGCATAAATCAGTTCAAGAGGGAAGCTTCAGAATATAGCTGTTCATCAAGCACAAGGATTGGTCCAGATGGAGTCAGATATTTTAATCAAACCCTTAATCAAGGTAAGGCAAGCCAAGTGATTAACACCTGGGAGCAAATTGGATTTATGTAACTTGAGCTGATGTCCAAGTGTATTTTCTGACAAGGTAGGTTTTCTTCAAAGCAATGTAATGGTCCCTTTTGAGGGATATACCAGAACTAAATTCTTTGTCTGAGCTAAATATGCCGGGAAGTTCCTGAGTTATTAGCTCTGACAGGAATGAGGAAGCAGCTCTGCTGCTTGCCTTTCTTTGACTGGAATGGCTGCAGCTGCTCCTTGGCTAGGTCAGGGTTGACAGAGCAAATGGGGAAGAACAAAGGTTCCTTGCTTTGCTCCAAGTGCCCCGGATGCTGAAGCTGTCAGCCTGGTCAGCTTTCAGGTATTTGTGTGGTCAGGGTTGAGCCGAGCTTTTGGTGCTGCAGTGAAATGAACAGGTGATGTCCTTTGCACAGTGAACTGCAGAGAGGAAACAACCTATTGGCCTGTCTATTTCTAGCTTGCCCGAAGAGTTGGTTGGTTGGTTTTGGTGTGTCTTTTGTCTGGTTTTTGTTTATTTGTTCTTGTTTGGCTTTGTTTGATTTATTTTGTTTTTTTGCACCTTTAATTTGTGAAGTGTAAGTTTGTAAGCAAGAATGTGACTGAGAAAGCTTTCTGGCTCTCTTCTGGCTTGCTAGCTTTTGAAGTTCAGGAGGTTACAGAGAGTATAGTGGCACCAGTGGTTTATAAGCAGAACTCCAGAATACACTATCCTCTGTTTCTTCTGAGAGAGTAAATCACACTTCTTGTCTTGTGAATTGACTTCTGAGGGGCTGAGGACCTTGTGCAATGCACCTTTTTATGTCATGGCTGAACATGGCCTTCTGGATGGAGTAAGTGAAGGATTTGCAGTAGTGTAGGCAGGTGATGCACTGGGAAGCCTCTGAGATATCTCTGGTAAATTTGTACTTTACAGATTTCAAAATCTTGAGATTGCCTTGGACAGATTTCATATTTCTATTTCCTGCCTCTCCTCCTCCTTTGATAACAAACCACCTTGAGTTTGTGCTACAATACCTTCCAGGCAAACCTCTGCAATCTAAAGGATCTGCAAATAATCTTCTTCTCATGAGAGAGGCTGTTCTCACCCTGCTTGCAACACCTGGGGATGGTGAGCTGTAAGGCACAGCTGAAATCCTGCTTAGTCAACAGAGGAGTGATCTTGAGCTCACAACGGGGAAGCTTTCACCCTTCCACAGCAGGATGTTCAAGTCCTGTGAGCATTACTGTGCGTGGAAATTTCATCCATGTCTAGACCCAGTCTTGGCTGCCTTTGCCAAGAGTCTCATGAAAATCTTTGCAGATGTCAGAACTGACCCAGAGCGACCAGGCCAGGACTTTCCCTCCTGGTATGCAATGTTTGATGAAGTAGCTATTGCTCAGCACTCACCCCCAGCTGGGTTCATTCTGGGGATAAGCTGTGTAAATGGTGCAGAAAGCATTTTTTGATGTTTGAGCTTGAAAAGTGTTAAGGGTGTCTAGCTACAGGACAAGGGGGGATGGATTTAATCTGAGGAAGAGTAGGTTTAGACTGGATCTTAAGATGAAGTTCTTCAGTTTGAGGGTGGGGAGACTCTGGAATAGGTTGACCAGAGTGGTTGTGGATGCCTCCTCCCTGGGGGTGTTCAAGGCCAGGCTGGATGAGCCCTTGAGCAGCTGAGTCTGGTTGAGAGGTGTCTCTGCCCATGGTGAGGAGGTTGCAGTAGATGAGCTCTGAGGTCCCTTCAACCTAAGCCAGTCTAGGATCCTATGATAATGAGGCTGATTATGGAGACACTTCTGCTTCAGTGTGCTTTTGGTGCTGCAGCAGCTTCTCATTCCATCAAGTACAAATGCACTCTGGTGTGTTTTGCTTCTGCTATTGCAGTTACTTTGGAAGTTACTGTATGATTGGTTGAGGAGGGGAACGTTGGTGCCTGAACACTAGGTGTGAGTATTTTTGCAGCCCCAATTACCACTAAACACTAAGTCTTTTCCAAAGCAGGCCTGAATTCTCCTGCAGTGGGTCAATATGTCCTAATGTAAGCATCATTTGCAAACCATTACTTTATGGCTTTGCTGCAGATGTAAGTCCTTAGTAGCAGAAGCAGTTGATTGACATCTTCCTTAGCTTTGTGGTCATGAGGATGTATTCATTGCAGGGAAATGAGAAGTGATTGTGTGCCAGAATGAGAGAATAGTTTCCTTTGTCTCCAGCGACTGCAGCTCAGCCGCTTCGTTTCTCGTTGCCTTCCTTGTTACCTGCACTACTTCTTATTCCAGGTGCCTCCCCCCGTGACCATGCATGCATGGCACATGCAAACCAACAGCGGGAAGCTGTGAAGAGAGCTGAGGGCACCTCCGCTGAAGCCGGAGAAGGCGAAGAGCGCAGTGCAGTGTGTGCCGAATTCCCCTAGGTGTCACGGTCTGACTCCTCTGCGCCGCTCCGCGCAGCACAGCCTGCTCCCGTCCAGCTGCAGCCAAGGTAAATAGCTGCCTTGCTTCAGGAAATATTAATTTTTGGGAAGGAAAAAAACCTCTTGGACATGACAGTGCGAAAACGTAATTAAAAGGTTGTGCCCTCAAACCATAAAATGTACCTTTTTTTTTTCTTTCTTTCTTTTTCTTTTTTTCCTTCTTCTTTCTATAGTGTCTGATGGGTTCAAAAAGAATTGAGACTATTTGCTTTGGCATTTTGCACAGTCTCCCATTTGGAAGCAGTTATCAATGTGAGGCTTGTAGTGAACAGGTTTGTAAGATGTTTTCTTGGGTTCCCTTCCCTCCCTTCCCTCCCTTCCCTCCCTTCCCAGGGTTGAAGAGGGAAGGTGGCACTGGGCTGGCCTAGGATTAGTGTTCTTGTGCAGCACTCATGCTGCCCGGTTCTGCTAGCAGGGAGAAGCTTGATTTACACCCATTTGCATCCTTTGTTTCCTGAATTGTCTGTCTTTTATGTGGAAAATACCTCAGACTCTTTCATATTTCTTGCCTCTTCGGTTCAAACAGTATCAAAGCAGTACATCGTTTATTGGCTTAATTTACTTCTCCAAGAAATCTCTTGTAATGGACACGGGGAATGCAGTTAATTCTGAAAAGGTTAAGACTCAAACCCACCTCTGATATTTCAGTGTTTTACACTCAGGCTTTAGACAGATGTAAAGGAGAAAATAGAGTATCCCTTAGGATCTGGAAGGGGAAATGCAATGCCAGTACGGAAAGCCAAAGGAAATCTCTGTAGGGGATTAAATCACCTCAAGTCTGTATTTGAGTCACTTGCTCCGGCTGCTGTGAATGAGTGGCTCCTGCTAACGGGCATGGTGTTGGCACTGAGATAAAATGGCCATCTCATGGGGGCTCAGAGCATGGTGAGAAGTTGCTGGTTGATGTCAGAGTCCTCAGTCTGGCAGAAATAACCAGCTGTGTGTAACATCTTCTGGTTCATAAGATGGGATTGAAGGCTCAGAGGTGAGGTTTGTGCTTTTGCCTACACCAAGGCAGGCACACTGGGAGGGCACTGTGTGTACTAAACCACACTGCTGTACATGACCACTGTCCTACAGCTAGGGAATTGGGTGTATTTGTTCTACACATTCCATTAACAAATCAAAAAGAATATCCATTTTTGGGCATAGTTTGGACACCTCAGTTGTAATGTAGACTTCTGATGTGCTTCACAGCAGTGTTACAGGGGGCAACGAAACAACTGCATCAGTAGGTAGTAAGAATGAAATCCTAACCTCTCCCCTTTCTTGTTCTTTCAGTACTAATAATTTAGGGAAAATGTGCTTAGCTCAGGTTACAGGCAGGATCTATTGTTGCAAATTTTGGGGCTACCCTTCTCACTTCCTCTGAGAGAACAACTCTCCAGAAGCTTCAGTCCTTTCACAAGACAATTAAGCAGAGCATCAGCTGTGGACACTCACAGACATGAAGTGAGACTACAGCACAGCACTGGATGCCAACTAACCAGAGGGAAGCTGTGAGAAGAGCAGAATGGTGATATGGTAGTTTAGAAGCCTTGTGTTTGATTTTTTTTATCCAGTGCAAGTTTTTCCCAAGGGAGATGTGTTGCTCAGTGGTTGTAGGATGCAAGATGCTACATTTTGAAGCCTTTGCAGTCATGGTGATGCAAGCAGGAAGAAGGGCTGTGAAAATGCTTAAGCAAATATAAATTGTGAATTTTCCCTTGTTGAGTGGAGGTGTCAGCTAACATCAAAGCTTCTATTCTGCTCTAGATTTGACTGACAATAAGGCCTTCTCATCTGCTTTTAAAAAGCTTTGGACACGTCATCAAAAAGCTGAAGAGGGAGGTGGTTGAGTCCCTATTCCTGGAGGTTTAAAAGATGCAAAGATTCTGTGCTGAGTGATATGATTTAGCACCAGACTCAGTGGAGTTAGATAATGGTTGGACTGGATGATCTTAAAGGTCTTTTCCAACAAAAACAGTGTTATGTTTCTGTTCCATCTGAGAAACAGAAATACGGGGGGGGGAAAAAAGCCTGTCTTGGTCTAAGCTTTTGTATTTCATGTCAGCGTTTTTGTGTAAGGAATGAAATATTTCCTGTGAAACCAGGAGGCTTTCTAGGTGTGTTAGAGGAAGGAGGGGGCAATCCATGGTGCATTGTGGGAGATGTAGTTTAATCTGAGAGGTCAAGCCAAATCCAAGTTTAACATTCTCAAGAGATGCCAAAACACCATTCCAAATGGAAGCTTCACAGGTTTTTAACCTGTAAAATAATGCTCTGTAGGGATGCTAATCAATTTGTCAAGTCACTGGAGCATTCCATCACAAAAATGTATGCTTGTAGGGAAAAATTAAAGGAAACCTAATTTTTTCCCCCCTCCACCTTTCTGGATGGCAGCCTTGTGAACCGAGCCCAAGAAAGTCCAAACAGGTCCCCTCTGATTCATTCATTCATTCATTCATCACCTGTAAAGAACAACTGCAGCTATGGGGCAGCTGGATGGTCTGTAGGTGATTCACAAAGCAGAGGAGGATCCAGTTCTATCTCTGATGTAGCTGTTTCAGCTTTGGCACCACGTCTTTATCAGTCAAATAAACAGGGATGACTGAACTGTACACGGATTCCACTGGCATCCCTTTCAGAAAGTTTGGTTGTGCCTCTGACACGTTTGAGCAGAGACTTTAACTACACACATTGGGAATGGAGCTGTAATGTGAGAAGATAACATTTTTATACAGTCATTTTTCTGGCTCTGGCTTTCAGTAGCTTTAGAGGTATTTTATAAATAAAGAGATCTAGTGTCTTACACCATGCAATTGGGCACTTGGGACGTGTAATACAAACCTTAATGAAAGTTCATGGGAATTTAATGTGCAGAAGTTATTTTTAATTGGCAGTATCTTATCTGGTTTTAATTTTTTTTTTTTTCTTCTCAATTACAAAATGCAGTTGGGCTGTCTGGTGTGCTAATTCTTTGCCAAATTTAATTTGTTGCCAAATGAAAGGCATTTTTCAGTTACATTGTCACAAAAAAAGCATCTGAAACCATTAAGTTTTGTTATATTTTTAACTTTAGAACCTTCAGAATGCTGCCAATAGTTCCACCCCCAATTTTCAAGAGAATGATTTATCTCCAGGACAAAAGCTACCACAATAAGTCTATCTCTTTTCTCCAACCTGAGGCATTTATCATCATCTTGAATTAAAAGCCCCCTCTGATGAATGGGAGCTGGGGGCTGGAAATCCCTGTTTGATTATTTGGACCAGCTGAAACAGGAGCAAGTTGTTACACAACCCAGCAGCTGCTGGGCTGAACATGGTCTGCTGGTGGGAAGGAGGCTCCTACTGTAGGTCCTGAGAGAGGCAAACCCCTAAGGAGGGCCATGGGCTCCCCTCTGCTCAAGATGGGCAGAAAACCTGTTCTGTGGTTGTAGTTTCAGTGTTTTCCCTGGTTATATTTGGAAATGGAATAAAACTGGCTCCAGGATGTGCAGGGTGGTGGTGGTGAGCGCATCTTAAAGGTGGACTGCTGTGGTGAGCAAGAGTGAATGCAGGGGGGTACTGATGAGAACCTGTGAGAAGACATGGATAAGTAGAGCATTGCAGAAAAGAGGTAGCCAGTGGGGCCTGTCCTAACGATGGCTGGGTTTGGATTTTATAACATGAAAGAGTGATGATGGAAAACCTCTTGAGGCTGTGTTTCAGGCAAGGTTGTGGAGGCAGACCTGAGCTGCTGCTTTGCATTTCTGAAAAAATCAAGAACTCCAACACCCCTAAACTGGCAGAAGCCCCCTAGGTTGTTGTGAGCTGGTGAGTTCTGCACCAGGAGCTGACTTCTGCACTTAGTGGTGCACCATGTGAAGCAGCAGTGCCTGGCTTCAGAAAGGAGGCAGGTGCACAGCTGTAGAGATAACTGGAGTGGAGTTGTCTGGTGCTTCAGATCATGTAACATGAAGAGTGACCTCAGGCTGCTGTGGCTATACTGCTCCTGTCAAATGCTCTTCCTCAGCCTGACCCTCGCTCAAAGAAAAGAGAATTGGTTTGGAAGGCTTGAGTCATGCTTTTCCCTTTCTCCTCCTTGTGTAGCAGACTCTTTGCAATATTTGGGAGGGAACAAATACAAGGGAAAGAACTCACTGTTAAAAATGGATACATCCTCATGGTGCATTTTGGCAGCACAGAACTTGGGACATCTCTGATGGGGCCTTCCTCTGACTTGTGCAGGATGGAAGGGCGTGGAAAGGGACATTTGGCTTCTGGGGCAACTGTAGCCTGATGCTCTGGAGAGAAAACAGTAAGTAGCACACAGCTGTCTGTTGTGCTGTGTTGATGTAGGGAAGATTTTGACCCTGGCTTTAGAATGAGTGCAGATGCAGGTGCTCTGGATTGGGGAGCACTTTTTGCTCTGCTGATGGCAAAGATATGTGCTATGGAGCCCTTACCAGAAGGGTAACACCACAAGGTGCCCACTCAACACGTTCAAATTCTTCTCTCCTTAGATGCTTCAAAGCATTTCAATACAATTCCTCCAGCAAGGTCACTCAGTCCTGAATTTGGCTTTGGTCAGGATTTTCCACAAAGCCACAATCTTGGTTTTAACTCCTCAGGAGCAAATGCCACCTGGTTGCTTTTTCATCTGATTTTGGTGGAGAAAGGAAAATCTCTCACAGGAGCTATTGCAATTGAGTAGTATTTAAGGTTTTCCACTTCATGTCTCTTTCAAAGCAGGCAGAGGAAGTGCTTAATTATTTGGAAACTCATTTGGCAGGTTCTTCCAGTGCTAGGCTGTTTAATGCATCAGCCTGTCAGGCTTAAATACTTTAGAGCTCACTTAACGTTTTTTGATTACACCTGAGATGGTCTGCAGAGGTTGTTTTGACAGGGCCTAATTTTCTTTTGCTAAGCTGCCTGATTTTCTTAATTTTTTTTTTTTTTCCTAATGAAGAGTTTAAACCCTAGTCAAAACAATTTTTCAACATCTCCAAGCCTACAGTTATTCTGAACAGGGTAAGTGTTTGCTCTGCCTGTCAGGAGGAGCCTGGTGTGTTCAAATGGTCTACTTAATGGTGTTTTCAAACCTGGTTGCAAGTGATGTCACCTTTGCACAGAGAGGGGCAGATGCAGAGCAGTGTTGTACCCATCCTAGCCTTCTAGTAAATCCCAGGGTAACTGGAGTAACAATGCATAATCAGCAACCTGTTAAGTGCATTAAGTCCTATTCTTTGCTGTTGAATTTGCTCCAGCTGGGGGAAGAGCACCGTGTGGGTTTTTGGCAGTAGCTTGTCTGGAAAATGAAAGAAGTGAAGCTGTGCTTTTGTGGAGAAAGGGATGGGGAACTGCTTTAGGACCTCAAGATTTTGTAGTGTATGTCTTAAAGAAACTGGAGGCTCAGGGAAGAAATAGCTATGCTTGTTTAAAAGCAACAAGCCTTTGTAAGTTTTCTGTTCTGATATTGAAGATCTAATCTCCTACTGAAGTTAGAGGTGAAATGGAGTTGCAGCCTGTGGCATAGAGCCTTGGTAAATCCACTGTCCAGTCTGCAGCTGTCTATAGTCATGGGGCTCTTTCTTCTCCAGCCTTTTCTAGTCCTCAGCAGTGTAGTGGAGGGGTAATTAATTAATGCAAGATGATGTTATTAACATTCAACATGCAGAACTCTCACCACCCTGATCACTCATGTTAATAACAATCAGCTCTTTGCATCAGTCATGGAAACTTTATACACAGGTTATAACAGGATCTAGCAATAAGCAGTGATAATATATAACATTAATTGAACTCCACTGAACTGGAAGAGGCAGCTCTGCGTGGTTGGTGTACTGCTTGTGGTCAATACTCTACTTGCCCACTAGATGGACTCAGGAAGCTCCTTTCTGCTTACTGCAGAAGGCAATGGTGAGTTACAAGAGGCTTCAAGTATTTACTGACAAAATAGTATCTGACAGTACCCAAAGCATGTGGAGGGGTTGCTGTCGGTGGCCTCAAAGCTGTTAGAGGTTTTGGAGTCTTCCCAGGCTCGTCTCCCAGCTGCCTGAGAATCTGGCACAGTCTCTGACCTGGTTCCTCTCAGTTCCTGATTCAGCAGCAGCCTTGCAGAGGGGCAGGCAGGATGTGATGCCATGTGCAGGCTTAGCACAATGCCAGGCTGGCTGTGCAGGCTGAGTGCCTGCAGGCATTTAGAGCCTGCTCCTGGTAAATGCTTGGAAAGCATTTTCCAGGCAGTTCAGGACATAAGGCAGTAGGAACACAGACAGACAGCACGGATACAATGGCAGAGTGCACGTTGTGCTCCCTGCTCACCTCCTTTTATCCATACAGCTCGATGCTACTGGGCCTTTGGACACAGACTAGCCAATCAGAATGGCAGTTAGCCAAGCTTGACCATATTAGGTGAATCCATAGGCTTGCTTCGCCCTTTTTAGGGTAGAGCACAGCCTTGCACAAGGCAACCCTGCATAACTTGTTTAGTGCAGGGTTCAAAACAAGTCTGGGCAAGCCACAGTCCTCAGATTTAGTGGCTCCAGGTTCTTTGTCTTCTTTCCCACAGTTGCTTCTCCCCATGGCAGAAGGAAGAAGAGCAGAAAAACATGTCTGGGCAAGCCAGGACATGTATCAGCCTATTTTGACCTGCTTAGGCCTATCACGACAAGCAGATGAAGCCATATTATTGAGGTGATCTGGAGGTGGTGATTTGAGCACCACTTAAATATGACAGATTCCTTGTGCTTGCCTCTCATTTAAAAAAATGCTTATGAATCATAATTTGAAGAGTTGTGTGATACTGTGGGTTAAAAAAGGTTCAAGATTGCTTAGCTGTGTTGTTAAAGAGCGCAAGAGCTTGTTTTGAGAAGAGGTAATACATGACTGCACTGAACACCGAGGTGGATTCAGCAAGGCACACACACAGAGTTCTGCTGCTTTTATTAACAGAAGGGTCACTGGCCACAGCACACACAAGTGTTACCTTCCTGAGGCACAGATTCAGACAGCTCTCAAACCTCCTCTCAGGGTTTGGTGTCTGCTATGTACATAAGATAAGGAGGCAAATGACAGAAAACCCCCTGGTGGATATCTTTCCAGGGGATCTTGGCAGGAGCTGCTGCTATCACCTATGCTGTTTCCGAGATCACTTGCATCCCTTGCCACAACCTGTCAAAGCAGGTGTATTTATTGGCCTTGAGGGATTGAAACAAGGAGTCAAACATTTGTATAGCATCTCCCGTCCAAGTTCCCAAGGGCTGAGGCTCAAAGAATTTTTGGTATGTTTCCAGGGGTTGCTTAGCTGTGCTGGGTATTTCTGTGTTCTCTCTAGCAATCTCTTGCTGCTGTGCTAGCTCTTGGAATTATGGAAAAAAACATCTTTTAAGAAGGAAATCATCCACAGAATGCTGGTTGGCTTCAGCAAAGCTCACAGAGATAT
The DNA here is from genome assembly GCA_013396675.1 of Eubucco bourcierii. Classification (NCBI taxonomy): domain Eukaryota; kingdom Metazoa; phylum Chordata; class Aves; order Piciformes; family Ramphastidae; genus Eubucco; species Eubucco bourcierii. The sequence goes on from VWZE01018431.1 coordinate 11,993, forward strand.
TTAAATCCACATCAGAGACGACTGGGATGAGGTCTCACTGAACATTATGAATTAAGGTAAATTAAGAAGCTGTGAGGGGTGTGATTAATTAGAGGTACTTTGCTTAAAGAGAAAAGGCACATGCCCTCGGCTAAGATTTTTTTTTTCATGCTCTGTCTGGACAGTAATTAATCACTGGGGTACTAGAGGCTGCCTGCTTCTTGTAATCACCTGGAATAGTCAGTGGGGTTGAGCTGTGGAAGAGGAAGAATCCCACTAATTGTGCAATCCTCCTGGCAGTGAGGTTTGGCAGGACGTCCTCACGGCGAACCCACGCTGGGTGTGCTGCCCTTTGCAGGGTGTGCTGCACAGCTCCGTCTGCCTCGGGCTGCAAGAATCCTTTTCAACAGTGTGAGGGAACTTGAATGCATCCTGGTTCAGGGCTAGCACAGCAATCCTTTAAAAGAGATTTATGTTTATTGCAGAGTCCCACTTGTCCAAAAGTTTCCAGCGGTGGTGGTGATGAGTGATAAGGAGATACAGTAAAGGGAGTTCGTACAGTCCTAGGACTGCAAAGGATTTCTTCAAAGGTGAAATGCGCAGGAAAGGGATCTTTGTAGTTTAGTTTTAAAGAGATTAAGGAAATCTCTGGCAGGAAGTGTTCAGCTGGATGGCTATGTGAAGAAGGTGTCTCTTTTGGTGCAATCCCAGATGAAAACGGTGGCTCATAATGGCATTTCAATTCGTAGCTTGACTAGATTTTATAAGTAGGAAGTAAAGTGACATGCAGGTTGCTATGGGCCAGCAGATCACAATCCAGAGATGAAAAAAGCAGAAGTACAGGTCTGAATAGTTCATAAAGTTGCAGTGACAATACAAATAACTTAATCTTTGGAGACATTATTTCCATGACCTTGTGTTTTCAAGCAAAGCTGCGTGAACAACTCTTTGACTGCTCTGAAGAGGGGACAGTTCTTTACAACAAACAAGCTTGCAACCTTCCTGGCATCTGCTGCAAGAAAAAAAGCACTCAAAAGTTTTCTGCTGGGTACAAGTCTTCCACCCTTTTGAAATGTTCTGTTGACTACAAATGTTTTTTTTTCTTGGTGTCTGCAATCAATAGCAGCAAAAATTTCAAGTGAGAGAAGTTCTGGTTGTATATGAGAGAAATGGAAGGTGCTTTCCTGGGGGATGTGTGCTCTTGCACACCATGTGGTAGCATGGAGACTGGGAAATTGCCTAGAGCTGGTGTTCTGTGCCAACTGCAGCTCCAGAACTATTGGATTTGGCTGGCAGTCCCAAGATTTCATGTCCCTTCCCATCCACTCCCCTTTAAAACTCACTCTTTTCCTAAGTATTTTCCAAACTCCAGGACTTTCAGTAGAGCTTTTGTAACTTGTGGAGAATGACAAAGATACTTCTTTTGGAGAGTTTGCTTCTGCCAAGGGTGGTGGTATTTACATCATGGGAAGGAAGGAGATTTTGTCTTTAGAATCATAGGATTGTCTTGATTGGAAGAGACCTCTGAGATGATCGAGTCCAACCATCAATGTTGAAAGCATTGGGTGATGCTACCTTCACAGGCAGCCTCTGGGAGCCTGTCAGAGAGCTGCAGCTCATGTCCTGTGAGGACAGTCTGAGAGAAGTGGGGTTGTTCAGTCTGGAGAAGAGAAGGCTCCCAGGACACCTCATTGTGACCTTCCAGTATCTGAAGCAGGCTACAAGAAAGCTGAGGAAGGACTTTTCAGGGTGTCAGGCAGTGATAGGAGTAGGGAGGAATGGGTCCAAGAAAGAGGAGGGGAGATGGAGATTAGGAAGAAGTTCTTCAGCATGAGGGTGGTGAGACACTGGAACAGATTGTCCAGGGAAGTGGTGGAAATCTCGTCCCTGGGCGTTTTTGAGGCCAGACTAGATGCAGATCTTGGCAACCTAATCCAGTGGGAAGTGTCCCTGCCCTTGGCAGGGGGTTTGGAATGGATGATCCCCGAGGCAGCTTTTCAACTTGTTCAGGCAGCTTTTTTGTTTGAACAAACCTTGAACAATGAATTTGGCTACAAAACTAAAAATTTTTTTTGGGGTGGTTGTTTCTTTTTGGTAGGCTCTCCCGCATTTGTCATTGTATGCTGCAAGTAGGAAGGGAGCTCTCTTGCAAAGTGGGCTTGCAGTAGACACAAGAACATTGATTTGCATTCTGTAGCAGGCTGACAGTCTTCCCTTTTAGATGATTGGAAATATCAGCTGTTCAGGGAATATTCACTGCATCAGCAGCCTCTAATGAAGCTGTTTGGACTCTGTTGTCTGAGCTGAAGCAAAACCTTTGAAACATGTTGCCCACAATTTGATTGAAAAGGGCGGGGGGAAGGATTTTTAACAGTGAGCTTTAAGTAAACTGCATCTTTTTGAATTTCCTGGGCAGCTGCCTTTCTCCCTTTGATGTGCCATGCCTGGTGATGCTGTTAATGAAATGCATAATTATGTGTTATATAATAAAGCAGAACTGACATGAAGGTGCCTAATAGATTCTAATGATGTGGAGGCCTGAGAAACTCGGGACCATGGGGGTTGTTGCAAAGTGCCTCCGGTGACAATGATGATGTTTAAAGAGGCTTGAATAACTGCTAATAACTTAATTGTGCTCTCTCTCTGTAAATGACATTTTTCAAGACTTTGTTTATATATAGAGAATATTGAAGAAAAAAATAGGTGCAATTTGCTGGGCTGCTGATGTATGAAGTGTCAGCAGTGAGTGCTTCCAGGGTCTATTAGTGCTGCTGGCTCTACAGAGACGGGTGCCCTAGGCAAAGGCATTTTTGGCACAGCCTACTGCACCTTAGGATCAAAAGGGG
>VWZE01018431.1:14855-76158 GCA_013396675.1 Eubucco bourcierii
GGGGGGAAATCTGGCTATATGCACAGAGCATGAATTGCATCCTAAAGAGCAACCCCTAAAATGCAGGCTTGGAATGACTATCAATAAGTGAAACGTCCTGTTTAATGGTTGAAGAGTTGTAGGCATTTGATGCTAGCCCAAACTTCCCCCCCCAGCCCCAGCTTCCTGTCTCTGCTTTTGTCAACTTTTATCTCTCCCTCTGTAATACTTTTTATAATTTGTTCCTTTCTTAGATTATTTAGGAGGCACTTTGAGCAGATGGGAGGTTGTAGTGAGGTGGGGGTCGGACTGTTTTCCGCAGAAGCAAGTGCTAGGACAAGAGGAAATGGCCTCAAGTTGTGTCAGGGGAGATTTAGGTTGGATATTAGAAGAAACTTTTTCTCAGAAAGGGTTCTCAAACACTGCAACAAGCTGCCCAGGGAGGTGGTTGAATATCCATCCCTAGAGGTGTTTAAAAGACACAGAGATGTAGTGCTGAGGGATGTGGTTTTGCACCAGACTTGGTAGAGTTAGTGAGTGGTTGGACTTGCTGAGCTTAAAAGGCTTTTACAACCAAAGCAATTCTATGGTTTTTTTGTTTGTTTGGTTGGTTTTTTGTTGTTTTGGTTTTTGTTTGTTTGTTTGTTTGTTTGTTTTTTTTCAAGAAGAGGTTGCATAAACTGCCAGCCTTGGACCACATAGACTCAAGCTGAGTCTGGGTAGATTTAGATTGGACATGAGGAAAAAGTTTTTCATGGAGAGAGTGGTCAGGCACTGGAATGAGCTGCCCAGGGAGGTGGTGGAGTCACCACCCCTGTATGTGTTTAAGGGTGGTTTGGATGTGGTGCTTAAGGGTACGGTTAAGGGGGATCTTGTTGAGTAGGGTTATAGGTTGGACTTTGTGATCCTGAATGTTTCTGTGATTCTGTGACTGTTGCAGATGCTGGACCTGTTTGGCTGCTGTTCTGGGCTTCCGAGGGCCTGTCTGCTGGGAGAAGTACTCAGGGAGCTCAAGGGTGAATTGACAGTCTGCTTGTTACTTGGTGTGAATTCCCTGGGTGGATGCTTCCAGTACCAACTAAGAGTGATTTTGTGCAGGTTAGCTTCAAGAGTGCTTTTGTCTGAACTAGGTCAGCTCCTTTCTGAAGATGAAGTGTGCTGGTTTTCCCCTCCTGAGCACCAAGAGCAGGAGCAGTTAGTGCAGAGTAGCTAACACACAGTAAATTCACAACCGCGCTCCCCGCGCACTCACTTCCTCCGGCAGCCAAGTCCTGGGGCTCTGCTCTTTGTCTCTTGCAGCGTGGGGAGCAGATGGCTCTTCTCTAACCAGGGACTGCTAGTAAAGCCTTATGAAGAGCACATATCTGTGTGTCTGTAGGTCTGTGTGTGTCCAGATGGTTCTCTGAGATGACTCAAATCTATCACATTCCTCAGATTAATGCGCACTGCCTTGGTTATTGTCAGGATGCCCTAAGGAGAGCTTTGCTGCTGCATTGCCATCATCCTTGTCATTAATGGCCTTAGGCTTGTGTGAATTGGGGTAAATTCTTCCTTTTTCTTTGGTGCTAAGAGCAACATACTCTTCCTTTTTCTTATCTTTTGTGTGTGAATCTTCATTGCAATTCCCCTCCCCAGCATTTCTTATTTCATCTCTGGAGTTTTTTCTTGCATTTGCTATGCATTTATAGCTAATTAATGCTCCAGCACAACTTCAGAACCCCCAGTTAGAGGGAAATATGGTTATCTCTAGCTCTCTAGATACCTGGATATGAAATCAAGTCAATTTTTAAATTAAATTCTTGCTTTAGGCTGAGCTTCATAAATAACTTGATCTATAATTAGTGCACAGCTTTACCTTATCTTAAGATGACATAATGGGTTAAATTTTCATGCAGAGTTTTCTTTAGATTGCTGAAATTATTTCATCTGCTTTGAATGGTCAGGCTTCAAATACAGTCCTGATTTCTGACTTTAGTGCTCAGGCTTCAAACACAGCCTTGATTCCTGACTTATAGTGCTCAGGCTTCAAATGCAGCCCTGATTCCTGACTTGTAGTGCTCAAGCTTCAAGTGCAGCCCTGATTCCTGACTTGTAGTGCTCAAGCTTCAAGTGCAGCCCTGATTTCTGACTTGTGGTGCTCAAGCTTCAAGTGCAGCCCTGATTCCTGACTTGTAGTGCTCAAACTTCAAATGCAGCCCTGATTCCTGACTTGTGGTGCTCAAACTTCAAATGCAGCCCTGATTTCTGACTTGTGGTGCTCAGGCTTCAAATGCAGCCCTGATTTCTGACTTGTGGTGCTCAGGCTTCAAATGCAGCCCTGATTTCTGACTTGTGGTGCTCAGGCTTCAAATGCAGCCCTGATTTCTGACTTGTGGTGCTCAGGCTTCAAATGCAGCCCTGATTTCTGACTTGTGGTGCTCAGGCTTCAAATGCAGCCCTGATTTCTGACTTGTGGTGCTCAGGCTTCAAATGCAGCCCTGATTTCTGACTTGTGGTGCTCAGGCTTCAAATGCAGCCCTGATTTCTGACTTGTGGTGCTCAGGCTTCAAATGCAGCCCTGATTTCTGACTTGTGGTGCTCAGGCTTCAAATGCAGCCCTGATTTCTGACTTGTGGTGCTCAGGCTTCAAATGCAGCCCTGATTTCTGACTTGTGGTGCTCAGGCTTCAAATGCAGCCCTGATTTCTGACTTGTGGTGCTCAGGCTTCAAATGCAGCCCTGATTTCTGACTTCTCTGCAGATTTGCAGTGTTTGAGTGTTTTGTTTGTTGGTTTGTGTTTTTTTTTTTTTTGCTCTAGCATTGCCTATTCCCAAGAAAATTTTGTATCACAAAAATTGCCTTTCCAGTTGAGGACAGCTCTATCAGGTCTGTTTTAGCCAAAGTTTAAATGTACTTGCACACAAAAGATATTGCTCAAAATGCTTTTAACATGTCTGTCTTTAATGACCTCAACCACAGTAGGCTGCCAAAGATAAACAGCATTTCTGCTCTGCAGGCGTTAACTCTTGGAGGAAGTGAAGTCCATGCTGAACCCAGAGGCGCTTGCTGTGAGTGTTCCATGTACAGGAGTCCTCCCCACCCCCTCCTACATCCCAGCACTCAGGAGTGCTGCAGGGCTTGGGTAAATCAGCACAAGCCTTAGCGTTCCTCCAGAGCAGATGTAAAATGTTGCTGAATGTTTGCAACAATAAAGGACAAAGGGCCAGGCCAGTCTGACTGTTCCCACCAGAGGATGGGAGGGTAGGAGGAAACGGGATGAAAGACAAGTGAAGGGAGCCCAGAAAGCTAGGCTCTAGTTGTTGCTGTTCTGAACATATTCTCTATAGGATAGAGGAATCAGCTGAGTGCGTTTTTGAGAGTTTTGAGTTTCAAGATGTTTAAAATGTAGAGGTTTAGAGTGCTTTTATGGTGGTTTTTTTTCAGGAGTGTTTTTATATTAATTTTTAATGCTGGTTTTAGTCCAGAAGAGTTCCCCATACCAAGACACTTTCAAAAGACCCTTAAAAGGAATCCATAAGAAAGGAGTCTCCATCTGTGTGAATGAGTTGTGGCAGATAGGATGAAGCACTTCTTAAAATCCCCCAGTTGCTGTTTTCCTTTCAACTGACATGTTCCTGGTGTTTTAAAATAGAACAGTTGAATGCTAGATTTAAAGAGACATTCAAAGAATGCCATGGTGGTGTTAGAAATCCCTGGCTGTGCCTGAGCAGAAAGGACAGTTGCATGACCCTGTTACACACAGCTGACCATGCCAGCAGAGTCCCTTGCTGGCCAATACTGTAAATCATCCTGGGTGTTATCTTTCCAGTCCCAGGAGGAGGGTGAAAGTCTAAGCCTGAATAAATTTGCTATCAGGCAGAAATGTGTTTATTGGCATTCTCTGAATGTAAGTTCTTGGAGGACTTAACAATCTCCAGCTAATGAGGTCTGTTAAATGACAATGTGCTGCAATTCACTTGGTCTGAATCGGAATGAAGTTTCTGGGCAAAAGCCTCTTAATGTTATGAGGAAAGTTTGTCTATATAATCCCAGGATAATTGCTAATGAATATCCCTTTTTAATAAGATGCAGTGGTAGGGGAAGTAGTGGGAGTGGAAGGAGACAGTAGTTATTACTGAGAAGTCTTGAGGTAGTATAAGAAATTTCTGTGCAGTCATCTTCACAGTGAAAAGTGCTTTGTGAGTTGGGCATAAACAGCATTAAGAGCATCCACATTACTGTCTACTTTGTGCACAAGGATTCACTCCAAATCGCTTGTTTAGCAGCAGCTGTGTGGATGTGCTGTGTTAAGTCACTGCCAGCATGTTTGCAGTAGTAGGTGAAGTGGGCTCAGTCTGCCCTTATGCTGCCATCAGCTAACAGGTTCTTAGGGTGGCTGTGTCCAAACACAGTGGCAGAACCCAACAGCCAAAGTAGGACAGAACATTAAAACATTCTTGGCCACTCCTCTGGCCATGCCCACAGGGAGAAAGGGCCAAGCATAGTTAGGAAAGAGGTTTTAGGTGAGAAGAAGGTACAAGAACCTGTCCCTGTGTTTCTCTACAGTTAGGCCTGCAGTGCCACATTGATATAGGGAGGATGGGTTCAGGGATGCCTGCACCACTCCTTGTGCTGCCAAACATCGTTCACTGTGGTAGCTGCGATGTTCCTGCTGCTTGATCTCTGGACTTCTGTTGAAAGCTTCTTTCCTTTTCTGGCATCCTTCAAGAGAGTTTGCAAAAGGAGCCTGTTCTGTCAGGAAGCAGCAGTATGGGAAAACAATTTTATATCTCCTGAGCTCAGCAAGAACCAAAAAAAAAAAAATATTTGGGTTTGTTTGCATTTTTTAGTATTTGTCCCAGTGCCAGGCTATTTAAAGCAATCTGGCTATTCCATCTCTACTTACCCTCCTCTGATACTTCAAAATTATCACAAGCCACCTGAAATATGGGAATCAGATGTGAGTTTTCCTGCAAGCACAGTGCCTCAGGCTGACAGGAACGGGAGGGGGAGCTGTCACTGCACCAGCCAAGGCTCTCTGCTGCAAGTGGGGATTGATTACCTGTCTCTGGGAAAGGTGGGGGAGCTCCCTTCCATGTCTAGCATCCTGTTCCCTCCTGAAAGAAGTAGGTACCACCATTACCATCATCTCCAGGTATGTGAAAAAATGGAAAACCCTTTTTTCTGTTTTCTACTTAGGTAGAGAGCACAATGGTGTCCAGCCCTTGCCTCTGATAATGCTGTCTGGTTGGTAACTTCTTCAGTCCATCCCTCTGAGTTCTCTACTGAAGTTGAAATGCATTCCCTGCTTGGATGTGGAATCTTTTGTTCAGCACAGGAGAAAATGGTGAGGTCTTTTCTGTTGCCAGTCTCTGAGATCTGTGTTATGTTCTGCAATGACTGTGTATGTTCTCTAAGACCTGGAACTTGGAGGGATGAAGGAGTAAATGGAGACCCTGATCCCAAACAATGTCCCCACAGTGTGATGTGCTGTACAAACAGGAGAAGAGAATCTCTTCAAGCATATAGAATCATAGAATAGTAAGGTTGGAAGGGACCTCAAGGATCATCCCTGCCATAGGCAGGGACACCTCCCACTAGTACAGGTTACTCAAGGCCTCGTCCAACCTGGCCTTGAACACCTCCAGGGAGGGAGCAACCACAACCTCCCTGGGCAACCTATGCCAGTGTCTCACCACCCTCACTGTAAAGAACTTCCTCCTAACATCCAGTTTCAATCTCCCCTCTGCCAGTTCAAACCCATGTATGTTTAACCCTGTATGTTAGGATCTGAATTACCACTGCCACTGGAATCCTGAGGGCAATCAGTGCTCTTTATCAGCAGAACAACTGATGCAGTGGGGAGGCTAGTAGAGGTTTTCACAGACAGTTGGGACTCTTGGTGTTTGCAAGCAGATGCCCCAGAGCAGAGTTAAGATAAACGGAGTCCCTGATGGTGGAGTTTGCCTTACTTGACTTCTAGATGCTGAGCCTGGGCTTCCTGTGTGTTTGGTGCTTTAAGATGTACATTTTCAGGCAGTGATTCCTGTGACTCAAGGATAGCTAGTTAAGGCAGGTAGGATAAATTGTCTCCTGGAAGCCCATCTGTTGAGTGTGGATTAAATGAGTAGCCTGTCCTGTGTACCTCCCAGTTTTGGATACCAAATCAGCATCCAAAACTTCAGTTGGTTTGTGGGCATTTATAACCAGTGATGAGCACTATTTTCTCTCCTGGGTGCTGGGTCTACATTGATCTGTAGGTGGTGAGAACTATTATTTGCTATACAATAATTAGCAGAAATATTGATTCTTTAAGGTATTCTCCAGGAATGGATTAGGTAATGTGGGGAAGAAATAGAAGGAAAAACCAAATTCATCCATTTACCACAGAAAGAATTTTTGTTTTCTTTAAGGCATATTTGGGTAATGTATACCCACAGCCAAAACTATTTGCAGGACACTTTAGCTGTCATCTCTCCCAGCATTGAGGTCTCCTAGACAATCTCTTAGTTTCAAATGACCCTTTAGAAGAATAAAATATTGGCAACTCATTCTGTCCACACTCCATAACTTTCTTGCAAATGTAGCCATAGCTGAAAGGTTATTGAATGCTGGGTATAATCTAACTGTATTTGACAGGAGAGGAAAAAGAGCCAGCAATGTGTTAGGAGGAAATAAAAACAGTCTGTGACATTATGGATGACTCCTATATGTACCATGGCAGATAAAACAGAGGGGAAGAAGCCATAAAGTTTCCCATGGTATTCTAGTTAGATGACAAGTCCATGAAAAGAATTACAGCAGCTTTCCTGCTTCAGAGTGAGGTTCTGTTCACTGGAAAGACAAATATATATATATTTATCCATTAAAATTTTTATTTCCCTCCCACTCTTTTCCCTTTCCTCTCCAGGAACACTAAAGGAAGTTTCTGGATAACTTCGTCACAGAGTATACCCACACTCTGAAGCAAAAAATACATAGTATCAGAACTTGGTAAAGATTTTTATAGATAGACACTTGAGAGGCTGCCACTTTGTTGTTGAAATCCTTTTTTATATATATAGTCTGAACGTGCTGATGTACATCTATACCAGCAGATGTAGTTGCCAAGCTGCTCTTCATCATACTTGAAAAGTCTTGGCAATCAGGTGAAGTCCCCAGAGACTGGAAAGAGGGAAAGATCACATCCACTTCCAAAAAGGACAAGGAGAAGGACCTTGGAACTACCAAGCAGTCAGCCTCACCTCTGTGCCCAGTAAGCTCGGACAGTGGATGCTGTTGAGACATTTGCAAGGCAGGAAGATTGAGACAGCCAAAACGGCTTCACAAAGGGCAAATCATGCCCCATGGTCTAGTGGCCTTCTGCAACACTGACTGCATCAGTGCACAAGGGCAGAGTTAAGGATCTTGTGCTGCCTTGAGGCTAATTGGAATATTTTAATGCAAAAAAATAGATGATAGTCTGTGCAAAGCAAACAATAGTGATGTCTATTTCACTCACAGGTTTGCTGAGGTGTATAAAAACAAGGACACAAACAGATCACACAGAGTCTCTCTGGGAGTTGCTGTGTCTGCTGGGCTTCTGCTGTGTAACCCAACTAACCACTCTGCTTCTAACCCCCCTTGCTGAGCCTCCAAACTCACCTTGCATGTAAGGCAGAACCCGGGGTAAGGTATAGGGGTGGGAAGAAAGTGGAAGGGGTGGTTGGGAGCCCCTCCTGGGGACTCTGATTTCTGGGAGGGGAGTTGTGTTTCTGTATTCCCTTTAATTTGTATATTTCTGTAACTATTGCTGTACATTGTGTATAGCTGTGCTTGTACATCGTGCTGAGCTGTAACTACAGGTTCATTCCTGGAAGCTGTGACTTGCAACTGGCTGAGTCTAGTCTGGGTGATTTTCATAGAGTGGGGGGTGGGTAACTTCCAAACCAGCACAGATGTCATCTTCTTGGACTTCTGCAAGGCCTTTGGTACCGTCCTGTACAACATCCTCATGGCTAAACAGCAGAGGCAGGGCTTTACTGGATGGGATATTCCATGGATAAGGAGCCAGCTGTGTGGCCACATGCAGAATGGCTCAGTGTCCAAGAGATCAGGAGCCAGTGTTGTCTCTCAGGAGCCCATGCTGCAGCTGTTCTATCTTAGCTGATGATACAGTGGGGTTGTGCCCTCAGTGAGTTTGTGCATGACTTGAAGCTGAGCAGTGCAGTAGATCTGGTTGAGGGAGAGGATGGCATCCAGAGGGACCTGGACAGCCCTGAGGAATGGGCTGTTGTAAATCTCCAGCTCCTGCACCTGCGTTGAGGCAATCTCCAGTATCACTACAGGCAGAGTAATGAATGGATTGAGAGCAGCTTGGTGGAGCTGGGGATATGGGTAGCTAAAAAATAAAATGCAAGCTGGCCATGTGTAATTGCAACCACTGAAGCCTGTCCTGGGCTGCATGGAAAGTAGTAATGCCTGCAGATTGAGGAGGGTGATTCCCTTTATGCTGCTGTCATCCAGCTCTGTGGTCCTCTGTACAAGAAAGATATGGACTATTCAGAGTGGGTCCAGAGGAGGGCCATGAAAATGCTTAGAGGAGTGGAACACTTCTCCTGTGGAGAAGAGCTGAGAGAGTTGTGGTTCTTCAGACTGGAAAAGAGAAAGCTCAGGGGAGTTCTTATTCCAGCTTTTCAATACTGAAGTGGGGATTATAGGAGAGCTGCAGAGAGAATTTTTACCAGGGCATGTAGTGATAGAACAACAGGTTTAAATTCAAAAAAGATATATTTCAGATTGACACAAGGAAGACATTTATTGTAATGAGGGTGTTAAGGTGATGGAACAGGTTGCTCTGAGAAGTGATGGATCTCAGGCACTGGAATGAGCTGCCCAGGAAGGTGGTGGAGTCATCCACCCTGGATGGTGGTTTGGATATGGTGCTTGGGAATATGGTTTAAGGTGAAGCTCGTTGAGTAGGGTTATAGGTTGGACTTGGAGATCCTGAGGGGATTTTCCAACCTGGATGTTTCTGTGTTTCTGTGGATGTGCCACCACTGGAAATGTTCAAGGTCAGGTTAGATGAAGCTCTGAGCAACCTCATCTAGTGTCCATGGCAGGTGGGTTGGTACTACATGAATACTGAAGATTCCTTCCACTCCAAACCATTCTGTGGTTCTATGGCACTGGCCCATTTCTTAGCCTCTCCAGCATACTTCTTGGATACTCTCTTACCTTGTTATCCCCTCAAATGAAGTTTCACCATTCAGCCACCTTCGAACTCCAGGATTTGGACTGATTCCTACATCTGTCTTATAGCTTAGGCATCCCAAACCCTGAATATTGACTCAAGGGAGCCCTAGATTTGTAATCTGCCTCTTTAAATGGCGTAATTGAAACAAATTATGAAGTCTTATGCTGTCTTTGTAAGAATTCCAAACCCAAGATCTTATTACTTTACCTAGCATGAGGAATGCACCAATTAAGACAAGGCAGAAAAAAAATTAGCCCCTGTACATGTTCCCTTATCTCTGTTTCCTCATCAGTTGTGAACATCCTTGAAACTTGAGTCAAAGATCTGCAGAAAGGTGCCTGGCCATGACTTTTCTTTCCAAGTGTTTTCCCTGTGGACCATGATTTCTCATCTGTTTTATCTCTGAGTGGTTCTGCAGCTAATGAGATGCTGTGGGAACCTGCCTATCTACTTCTCCAGTCTTTCTTTTATCTCCAAGTGACCACACAGAGTTTGTGAGGCTCTGCTGTTTTTAAGTTCCACTTATTTACTACCCTTTGAGAGTATTTTTATCTTCAAATGCCTATGGCCAGATGTCATTTTGCACAGACCTTCCTCTGCCTGTGTTAGCTTGGCTGAGTGTTTGCACCAATGTCACTGCTGCTCTGGGCAAGTGTCAGGGAAGAAATTAGATGTGTGGCAGGTTCTGCATCCTCTTTGTTCAGTACTAATTATTCTGTAAGGTGACAAAACATATCAAGTGTGCATTGCTGGGTTCCCTAAATCACAACAGGAATGGAGGTCAGCTGAATAGGAACTGGTAGCCAGCACCTGTTTATAAACAGGTGATAAATTGTGTTTGTGTTGCGGAAACAAAGATTTGGATCATTAGCAGCTTGCATAAGTGCTATAGAGATGCCACATAAACCAGTCCTTCTTCAGATGAAACTGAAAAGCTTTTGGGAAACAGTGCCTGTGTTGGTAGCAGGAGGAAAGTGAGAAACTCAGGAGCACAGCTGGTTTTAGGTCCTTTTTTTCCTGGTTTTAGGGTCTTCTCTTTCCCTGGACATGTTCAATGCCAGGTTGGATGAGGCCTTGAGTGACCTGTGCTAGTGGGAGGTGTCCCTGCCTATGGCAGGGGGTTGGAACTAGATGATCCTTGAGGTCCCTTCCAACCTTACCATTCTATGATTCTATGAAAGGACCTTCTGTATCCTGTCAGTTGTTGATTCTTCTTACAGGGCTGGCTAACATCCTCTTGCAGAAGGCACTGAACATCCTCATGTGTTAGACACTGAACTGAGGAAACAAAATAACCTTTACATCAACAAGGCTGGGACGGCATTAAGGCCTGGATCCACAGAAGACCTGAACTCCTGACTGTTGCAGAAGCAGTGGGTACAGTAAGAAAGTGGATTCTGTACATGCTCACTGTGAAGACTTCCCTGTAAATATTGTTACATATGAAACTGATGGAAGTGACACCTGGATCCTCAGTGATATTTTATAACCTGATCTGTGTTCATGCCCTGGCATCTCCGTGTGTTGTTCTTCCTGTGGAGCAGAAAGGCTTGAGATTTGTTTCTGTAATGCTTGCTGTTTTGTTGGAAGCTCCCTGTTCACCCTGCCTGTTGTGCTCTGTGCCCTGGGTGCTAAGGCTGCAAGCACAGCTGCATCCAGTGCAGGGCTGCTACAGTGCACTGTGATTTCCAGCTACATTGCACACCACTGTAAACACCCCTCTTATAAAATCTGGTTCACTGGAACACTCAAAGCTGCTGGCTGCCAGGGAATGCTCTTTAATGAGGGTAAGGAGTACTTGAACACATCCATGACTTGGCAACCCTTCCTGCTTTTTATAAGCTACTATACACTTCAGAGAGAAAATATCTTAGAGGCTACTTTTTAATGGGACAAGTTTACTTAAGAGCTGAGTGGAGCTGGTGCCAGTAGTTCTGTTTTGTTCTAGCTTAATATTAGCCTTGTCAAAGTTCTTATAGTGTCTCCTGGGTGTTTCTGTATTACATACCATATAAAGCTGGTTTCAGGAGCCAAGAATTTTGGCTGGAATATATATTATAGTGGTCTCATTATAAGTGTATCAGAGGTGGCCCTATATTAAAGATCCATGGAGCAAGGCTGATTATTCCCCCCACCCCCTCCCTTTGCTCCCTTTTAGTTTTGCCTTAGCCCACACCACAGACATTGGTTCCAAAATGTAAACCAACCCAAGTTTAAGGGATATTTGAGATCCAAGGTCCTGGTCTGGCCTGTTATAAAATTTGGGGTAATTAGCATGAGGCTTTGGATTTTGAAAATCACTGGATTTGGGGGCATGAGAGTGCTTTTGGTCTGGGTCTGGACTAGCAGCTACCATGCTAGAAGATTCCTTGCTCATTTTGCTGACCCAAGTGTTCATTCAAAGACAGCTCAACAAGATGCTTGTGGAGCATCCCTCTGCCTCTCTGAGAAGCTGCTGTGCTTCATGGCTGCTCAACCTTTTCATCCTGGGAGGCATCATTAGGGGGTGGACTTGGCAGTGTTTTCACATCAGAGGGCACCCAGCCCATCTCTTGCAGAGCGTTTGCGGTGGAAGCTGGATCCTGTTCTGGCTGCACAAAGGAAAAAGGGAGCTGCTGTAACAAGGCTATGCTTTGTCTGGGGAGAGCCCTGGCTGCTGCAGAAGAGATGAAGGGAAGGTGTTGAGATGTGGGTGAGGTTTATTACAATTACATTTGGGCTTTGAGTTGTCTCTGTGTCAGGCTTAAGCAAATAGAGGAAAGAACTTTTTTTTAGTGCCCTTATTTTGCCTGTTCTCTTGTGCTGGGTTTTGAGTTACCTGAGAAGCAGATATCCTCTCACGACCTGAGAAGAAACCCTGTGAGCTGTAAATAGTATTGACCCCCTAGTAAAAATGCTGTGACAGAACCAGATGCTGCTTTATGTGTATGGAGGAGGAGCAGCACAGCCTTGCCTTGTTCTCAGTGGGGCATTGGTGGTGCCACATGGGATGGGCAAAAGGACATATTGTTCCCTCCTGCACCAGCTCTTGCAGATCTCTGTGGGGAGGTCCAACCTGTCTCCCTTTCAGTCTTCTTGGTTACAGAAGGGAAAACAGTACCCATGTAATTCATGTGGCTTTCAGTGACTGTTGTCTTTGACAACTGAAAGGCTTTATGTAAAGACAAAACTTCTGTGGACCTTAGATGATTTTTGGACCTGCTCTAATTTTGGCTGTTTAAAGAAACTGCTACCTAGAGGTACTCCATGAATCAAAATTACTTTTTTTAATTAGATTGGTAAAAGCAGAAAAATGATGCCCAAGGTTCTGGTTGCATTGCTATTTATTTGTAGAGTAGAGTCTGAACAAATAAGATGAATTACTCTACCAGCAGACATAAGCCTTCCTCCAACCTAAAATGAACCTTTTGCACCCTTAGTTGTTCTCTTTCTTCAAATGTCCAGAGTGAGAGCTGGAGCTGGTGCTGTGCCCTCAAGGTTGGGAGTTGCAGGCTTATACAGAGCAGTGGATGAGGAACAAGTATGGAACAGGCTGAGAGGAGGAGGGCTCATTGAGACCAGGGCAGCAGCACCCTTCTTTGATACAAAGGGCTGGAGGGTGAGTAATAACTCACTGCTGACCTGCTACCCCTGGAATTGTATTGGTGGTTACTACTGCAGTCCACATAATCAACTATATACAATAGAGGCATGAATATAGGAAAAGATAATGACAGGGATAGTGTAGATGAGCCAACAGTCTGTCTGTATGAAATTCTTGGAGGACCCTGTAAGCACTTCAGTGTTTACACAGTGTTTCTGTATTTGCACAGTTACCTTTCCACGAGTCCAAAATGTTTTACACTGGAATGTTTTCAGGCTCAAAGGAATTACGTTTTCTGATCTATCTGAGAACTGCAGGCTCAGCTTCTCTATCACCCTGTTCTTTCCATGAACAATTAAAGCTGAATTCTTCCCTGCCCCTGAATATGCAAAATGGGAGGGGCAAGTTCTGCCTAGATTGTGGTTGCACTGTGCAAAGAAGAAAACAGTTTGAATTTACAAGGGAATGTTGTGCTGTAAATTATCATATAGTTGTAGCTCTGTGATCTGCCTCTATCATAATTCAGAGGCAGTCCCAAAACCAGCTGTTCTGTAGTGAGATTTTTAAGAGGTACAAAAGTTTGAAAGACCGGTTTGGTGCAGTTAGTCAAAATCCTAAGGAGTAAGTTTGGAGGCAGGAACAGGCAGACCAAATCTAGTGAGTTCTCAAGCAACTGTCCTCTTCCTTTGCTTCCTGGCACAGGGCACTTCCCTTATCTGCCCAAAGCAAGATCCCTCTTAGAGCAGGAATGGGACTGCCATGGGGTTGGCAAACTTGCTGCCAGTATTGGACATGTGATTACAATGGACAGGACCTCCATGAGAGCTTCTGGTTCTTACTGCAAGGTCAATCGTGAATCAGATGTAAGGTCACTGGCACAGGGCACTTCCCTTATCTGCCCAAAGCCAGATCCCTCTTAAAGCAGGAATGGGACTGCCATGGGGTTGGCAAACTTGCTGCCAGTATTGGACATGTGATTACAATGGACAGGACCTCCATGAGAGCTTCTGGTTCTTACTGCAAGGTCAATCGTGAATCAGATGTAAGGTCTGTAGCGAGTGTAACGCAGATCCCTTCGGCTCATGGAGAAGTCTTTCCACAGATGTCTTAATCGCTGCAGCCTGCCTGATGTTGAGGGAGGGATGAGAAATCCATGCCAGCTTTAGGTGTGTTTTCCATTTCTGGGGAGTCCCATGAAAGCAAACCAAGTGACTCCTGCGCGCTTTCCACAGAAGGAAAGGCACTGAAGCAGCATCTGGAACTGATCACCTGCGTTTCACAGCTCACTGGTGGGCAGCAAGCGAGAACTGCTCCGGCTCCTGCAGACCTGTACGTAAAACATGCACACGGTGCCTTGCAGCTGCAGGAGACTTGAAACAGCTTCTGCTGGCCCAGCGAGGAGGAGGCTTCTGGCTCACTTGGGAGGACAGGCTGCCTGTGCGGGTACCGCCGCAGCCTTCAGATGTGGCAGCATGCAGGTGGAGCGTGCAGAGGCACAGAGAGCAATCCCATCCAGCCGTCAGATGGGGGTATTCCACTAATCGGTTAAGTCTGCTCTGGTGTCTCGCCACCATTTGGCAGATACTGACAGTTTCCACTCCAAGCCAGCCAAGCTCACTGGAGAGCCAGCTGTGCCGGCAGGGCAGCCCAGCTCATGGAGATGTCATTGGACAACTGCTCCAGCTCACTGAAGAACTGGTGGGTCTGACTTGAAATCCTTTGAGGGGGGGGGGGTCTCTGCTGGTTATGGGGATACAGGCATCCATTATGTGAGAGTTAGACCTCAGTGTTCCCAGGTTACATGTAAGGAGATCATCTTCATTCTGGTGCTTCCTAAGCTGAATTGAATTCTTTTTGCTGTTCACGTATACGTCACTTTTTCTTTTCCTGTGAGCGTTGCTACATCCTCATAAATATTAGTGGCTTGTCATAGTGGTTGCCATGATGGAAAGAATTATTTATTTACAGAGAGGAAACAGATGGCACCAAATACTTTAATGAATTTCAGCATGTTTGAAAGATGAAATAGCCTTTAAAGAAATAATATCAGTTCTGTGAAGCCGTTAAATGCTATTTCACAGCATCACAAGGGAGTCTTGTTCTGCAGCACACTGAGTGCACAGAACCACAGCAGAACGAAGGCCAAGAGAAAAAAAAAAAAAGAAAAAAGAAAAAAAGCCACAGAATGGAGCAGTTTTAGGAAAAGCCATAAAGCTATGAGCATAGTTTTATTAGCTGCTGCCATTTAATACATGGAGTTGTGACAGTAGGTGAGTGGGAGATGAAATTAGCAGCAGATGGGAAGTGCCTGAGGAAACTGAGTCCTAGTGTTGGGGATAAAGATGGAGAGATCGAGTGAGCAAGTCAGACACCCAAAATCCATTCCCAGAATTTTGGGTGCATACATTGTCAGTGTTTCATTGTCAATGCACTGTCAGGTGCAGAGAGATCAGCTATTTTCTGGAAAAGCAGATAAATAATAGCAGCATTCATGATCTTATTTTCAACTGGGTTGCAAGTACAGGTGTGTTCTCCACTCGCAGTGATCAGTCCTTACCTACCAGAAGTCAGAACAGCAGGAGAAACATGAGCTGCTCATGGTACTTAGAGAGCAGGAGGGTTAGCTAAAGAAATATTTCTTTAAAGGATGGATGTAGAAAGCTGTAGCTTGCAGTGCTCTTATGAAAAATGAATTCTGGTTCTCAGTGTGCCTGTGGTGTAAGACGTGGCTTGGATTTGCTTTAGAAATGGGAATGATGAAGTTTGAGAGTTTTTCCCAAGGAAGCTGATTGTACTGCTGGAGGAAGTGCTTCTGCTTGAAATCCTGGGTGTAACTGTCTGAAACTGTTTACTGGACTGGGCAAAGGTTGTAATACCCAGAGTTCTGTTTTGATAACCTGACTGCATGTTTCTGTTAGAAACTACTTGATTCTTGGAGGGACTGAGCAATTTGAAATCTTCTTTTTGTGTTATTTCCTATCAGTATTACTTTAGCTTACTTACTTTGTAATTTGCTAAACCTAATTCTCTCTACCTTGTTTTGACTATGAGGGTATGTGACAATCTGTATCTGGAACTGAAAGGAGCTTGTAGTGAGGTTAGGGTCACTCCTGTATCAGGTGATAGGATGAGAGGAAATGGCCTCAGCTTGTGCCAGGGGAGGTTTAGGTTGGATATTAGGAAAGCTTTCTTGTGGAAAGTGTGGTCAGGTATTGGAACAGGCTGCCCAGGGAGGTGGGGGTGTCACCACCCTTGGAGGTGTTCAAGAAATGTGTGGACATGGCACTTGGGATGTGGTTTAACGGCCGTGGTGGTGTTAAGCTGGTGGTTGGGCTGGAGGATCTTAAAGATCTTTTCCAACCAAAACAATTCTGTGATCATTGCAGCATATATTGCTCTTGCTGTCCATGCCCAAACATGCTAAAGCCAGCACTTCTGATTTACTGGTCGAGGCTCTCTTGGATCAGGCAGAGTGGAAAAGCTAAGGTGGCTGCTCCAGTACATGAGGGTGGAGGCCCTGAATGAAGCTTTCATAAACACTGTCTCACTGCAGCCTTCCTCTCTTCTTTCCAGTCTGGATTAGGTTTTCTGGCATACATTTGCAAGAAACTCATCATGTCATTGCAGTCAAACTGCAAGAGCCAGCTTAGCATTTTACAAATTTCCCTTGGAAATGGCTCTATGATGATCTGTCCAGAGAACAGGCATTTCCCTGCTTGCTTGGCTACAAGCAAGGCCACGAGGTATTTATTTTAGTGCTCAGTTTGCTTACTTCTCTCACTTTATTCCTGTGGAAGTTTGTTTGAAACATTTCTTTGAATTTACACAGCTTGTGCTGGTGTCACTTTGAGAAATTACTTTCTTAGCCTCTGGTTGGTTGTAATGCCAGGGCAGAGGGATTTAACACAAACTTAACAGTCTTGGGTTTTGGTGTTGTGGTGTGGGTTTTTGGTTTTTTTTTTTTTTTTAAATACAATTTAAAAAAAATTACCATGATTTTTTAAAAAAAAACTTTCTACAGGCTCAGATTATAATTTGGAAAATACAGGGATCATAGAATCAACCATGTTGGAAAAGACCTCCAAGCTCATCCAGTCCAACCTATCACCCAGCCCTAGCCAATCAACCAGACCATGGCACTAAGTGCCCCATTCAGTCCGTTCTTGAACACCTCCAGGGAGGTGGGAGTGATCCCACCACCTCCCTGGGCAGCCCATTCCAATGCCAACCACTCTCTCTAGCAAGAACTTCCTCCTAACATCCAGCCTAGACCTCCCTGGCACAGCTTGAGACTGCGTCCTCTTGTTCTGTCCCTGGTTGCCTGGNGAGTACGAGGGCAGAATAACCTCCCTGCTCCTGCTGGCCACACTGCTCCTGACGCAGGCCAGGATGCCACTGACCTCCTTGGCAACCTAGGCACACTGCTGCCTCATGTTCAGCTACTCTCTTCCAGCGCCCCCAGGTCCCTCTCTGCCTGGCTGCTCTCCAGCCACTCTGACCCCAGTCTGTAGCACTGCTTGGTGTTGTGGCTGAAGTGTAGAACTCTGCACTTAGCCTTGTTAAATCTCATCCCATTGGCCTCTGCTCACCCATCCAACTGAATCATTCCCATTCTGAATACAGCAGTAATTAGTATGCTCACCAGAGTGAACAGATAGGTACCTAACTTGTCTTTGGACCTTTCTCACTGGGCACATGAATACATATTCAAATATATTCTCTCTAGAGCCAACTGGGCAGTGGTCCTCCCTTCCTGACCATTCATCTGACCATCCTCAGCTGGAAGGCATTGGCACTTGGTCCCCTGAGAGCCTGGCTGCTGCAACATCCCCCATGTCTTGGAGCTCCCAAGTGAGAGTGTGGATACCCCACAGCTGAGGTGAGAACCCATTTCAGCCCTTTCACATTTCCACCCAATGTAGTTGTCTTACAGTTGTGTCTGTTGGACACTACTCTCCAGTGGCCATAGTGCAGTGCCTTGTGTTAGATTTGCAGTGCTATTGACTTGTGTAAGGGCTGAGAACAGGTGTGAGACATTTGCTGCTTGTTTGGACTGAGGCATTTCTGCAGACACTGCTAATCATGTGGGGAAATGCACAGGTCTGAGTAGGAACACTGAGTGAGTTGAGATGCCTTCAGGTTTGCCTGGAAGTAGTGAGCAGGCACTGTCAACAGCTCTGAATATTTAGGTTCCTGTGCTCCCCCCAATACTGGCAAGGCTGAGGTAGGCTGTTAGCCTTAATTTGTAAACTTGGGTTTGGACTGTGGAAAGTCAGTTCCCACAGTCCAAATTCATGACTTAGTCATGAACTATCACCTTTATGGGTTTGGTAATGGTTTAACATACAGTGTGTATCTGCTGGACTGAAACCGTTGTTTTAAACTCCTCTTGGAGTAATTCTAGTGTGTGGATCCACTCATGTTGTCTTTTACCTCTCATCCCAAGGTCTCATGGATAACCTAATTAATTTTTTTTTTAAGCTAAATGCCCTTGTACAAACAGCTATGCCTAAGCAAAGTGGGTAGGAGCTCCTATTTTTCTAAATTAGTAGTATTTGCTATTGATACTGCTGCTGGGAAAAACTTCCTAAGGGGTAAAAGAACAGAAAAGCAAACTCTTAGCAGAAAACCCCCAAACACTCAACATTCTCCCCCTGCCCTCATTCATCTCTTTTCCAAACACAAAGCCTCTCGTATCTGTTTCCTTTGTTTCTTTTTTGTTCTGCAATTTTTCATGCATTAGAGAGACAGCTTCCCAGCCATTGCAGACCTGGTGGGAATCCACTTGTCTTTAGCATACAGTAGTTGCTAACCATATATAACTTGCAAATCCTCTGGGAAATAAGTGACAGAGACATTCAGCTAATCCAAACAACAGGTTTTGCATAAGTGCTGCACTATCAAAAGGCCTTTAGACAGCAGAGCAGCTCAATGTGTCCCCTCAGTCCAGGGTAGTGAGTGAGCCAGGAGCAGGGGATGCTGAGGAGCTTTGTCTTCGTACAGTCAGTGTTTGTAGATGGAGTCTCAACTCTGCCAAACTCTTGGCTCCTGAGCTAACTAGAAGATTTTCTCACTCAGTTTAGTGGTCAATTAAAGCAGAGAAAGCAAAGGAGTCCTAGACCTTGTCTGCCATGCAAAGTTCCTTTATATGAAGTTGAAGTCATATTTAGTTTAACAAGGCCATGTGCTGGGTCCTGCACTTTGGTCATAACAATCCTAGAAATGCTCCAGACTTGGGGCAGAGTGGCTGAAGAGCTGCCTGGCAGAAGAGGACCAAGGGGTGCTGGCTGACAGCTGGCTGAACATGAGCCCCAGTTATTCAGTTCAGTTTTGTGCCCCTCACTACAACAAGGATGTTGAGGTGCTGGAGCCTGTCCAGAGAAGGGCAACGAAGCTGGTGAAGGGTCTGGAGAACATGACTGGTGAGGAGTGGCTGAGGGAACCAAGACTGTTTAGTCTGGAGAAGAGGGACCTTACTGCTCTCTATAACCACTTGAAAGGAGGTGGGTTTTGGTCTTTTCTCTGAAGCAACTGGTGACAGGATGAGAGGAAATGGCCTCAACTTGCACCAGGGTATGAGCTTAGATTGGGTACTAGGAAAATTTTCTTTATCGAGAGAGTGCTCAGGGGCTGGAATAGGCTTGCCCAGGGTGGGCTGGAGTCACCATGCTTGGAGGTGTTCAAAAAAAGTGTAGAATGGCACTTTGGGCCATGGTTTAGTGGGACTGGTGGTGGTGTTGGGTTGGCAGTTGGACTTGATCTTAACAGTCTTTGCCAACCTTAAACACTCTCTGAAAACTGGCTTTAAGTGGATCTAATTAAACAAAAGCACATCTAGCATGCACTTAGGTCAGTGCACATGGTGATTTTGTTGCTTCAATTTAACTTTTAATCAGACTAAACCAGTCTGTTTCAGGGGTTAGCACTTAGTGGAGCACATCAGTTTTGCAATGAATTTAAATGGTGTTGTTTTCCAGGGTAAGGAGGATTCACAGAGCTTTTGGTTTCTCTTCATTGACCTCAGTGGTACTCTGTGAACACACAACCAACTTTTTTTTTTTTTTTTTTCCCCTCAGAAATCAATTGCAAATCTCCTGAATTTGGTGATAACCATTTCTGTGATGAACTATTCTGTTACACAGCGAGATCAATATTGGCATATACCTTTTGAATAATAATAGGACATGGAAGTGTTGGAGCGGGTCCAGAGGAGGCCATGAGGATGATCAGAGGGCTGCAGCAGCTCTCCTATGAGGACAGGCTGAGAGAGTTGGGGCTCTGCAGCCTGCAGAAGAGAAGGCTTCAAGGGGTACCTGATAGTAGCCTTCCAGTATCTGAAGGAGGCTACAGGAAGGCTGAGGAGGGACTATTGACAAGGTCTTGCAACGACAGAACAAGGGGCAATGGGTTTGAACTGGCAGAGGGGAGATTTAGACTGGATGTTAGGAGGAAGTTCTTTACAGTGAGGGTGGTGAGGCACTGGAACAGATTGCCCAGGGAGGTTGTGGCTGCTCCCTCCCTGGAGGTGTTCAAGACCAGGTTGGAGGAGGCCTTGAGTGAGCTGTACTAGTGGGAGGTGTCCCTGCCTATGGCAGGGGGTTGGAACTAGATGATCCTTGAGGTCCCTTCCAACCTTACCATTCTATGAAAAAAAAAAGAAAAAAGCTTTTTCATAGCTTACTTGTACCAAATGCCTTGTTTGACAGAGAACTGATGGGGCTGTGACAAGGGTGTGGAAATCTTGTTGGGTTTTTTAAATCAGTTTTTAAGAAGAAAGCTTTCTGTTTAAATGTAAGCAATCTCCTGCATTGCTGTGAGTTTATTCACAATGGGGTTTCTTTGACAGAGTGAAATTAAACCAGTGTAAACAAAGTGTATTTATAATGTAGTAGCAGCTATAGGTCTTTGTAGAAGTGTGACTGGTTCTCTACTGGAATTAAAATTATAAAAGAAGTCTCTTTAGTTTTTCTGGCCAGATGAAGTGTATGTTAAAAAAAAAACAGAACAAACCAGAATGTCCTAGTCTCAGAAGATGCATGAAGAGTAGAAACCAGAACTGAGTAGCTCTAATACTTGGTGATGTTTGTACCACAGAGAAGTAATTTTAATGACCTCCAACCTGCTGATGTTCCCCTGAGCTAACCAGCCTGCCCACTCAATTGTTCACACTGCTCACTGTGCTCAGACTGAAAATCACCACAAGCATTAAGCAACCCCCAAAACAACCTCCTGAGAACTGTTTATACAAGATGTGGTGGTCAAGCAGAGCAATAAAACAATGGTTTACAAGAAGCCCAATTACAACCCAGGGCTGTCCTGAGCAGGACAGCCTGTGGCGAGTCAGTGAGTAAACACTTCCAGTGCCAAAAGAGGGGGACGGCAGCAACAGCTGAAAAGGATGAGGGCAAAGCTGTGCATAAACCCAAGCAAGCAACACAGCCTGTGTTCTCATGCACCTTGGGCCTCCAGTGTGTTTGAGTTAGGATTATGCTTCCCTCCCACCCCTCTTTAAGTCCTTTTAATCATTTGAAATGTGCATAAAGTGTAGAGTAAGTCTTGTTTGACCAAAAACCCTCTCATACCATGTGTTGTCTAAGGAAACCTCCATGTTATGATTAGATCTGTTATGGTTAGATCCTTAACAATTTATTTCAGTGAGAAAACTTCCACTGGATTTAGTAGCAACAGAGTCTGAACTTTATTTCCATGAATCATTTTAAGACAGTTTACCATTCAGGGGGATTGGCTTCTTCCCAAGTGACTTTCTTGTTTGAGTCACAAGGCAGAGTGTCTTTGTTCCATGTTATATCTAACCTCATGGATGTGCTCTTGAAAGGAACCTGAAACTCTGGTATCATACCTTTGGTGAAATAGCCTTGATGCTTTAACACATCACACTGTTGTAGTGGATTATGTTTGGGGAGAAAATATTCTCACATGTCCTATAAAAGACAAGTTCATGCTAGATGTGTTTGAGCAGCCTGGCTGACAGGGCTGTCTCTCTCCTCAATGTCCATCTAACCATGTAAGAAAGACTGACTTGATAAAATCCAAATGTAAGTACCTCTTGTTATCCTGTAGAAAAAGGCATTTTCCAAATGGTGAATGAAATGTCCTTGTTTGGAACTGCACTGTGAAACCAAGGGCTTTGTTGCACAAACACAAGTGTGCAGTAGCAGGAGCCCCTGCCAGCTGAGCAGTGTCCTCGGTGTTTGGTCAGGCTGTGGACCTGCAAGGGCCACTTGTGCTGTTCGGCTGCAGAACTGGGGCTTGTTCAGCCTCAGGATGAAGAGGCTTTGGAAGCATTTACCAGTATGCCCCCACCTTCCCCTGTAACTGCTGTGATCATTGAGAAGATGGAGCCATGATCTTCAGTGGTGCATAGCAGACAAGAAACAATGGACACAAATGGAGGTAAGAGTTGCTCATACTGGATATGGGGAAATACCTTTTCACATAAGGACAGTGGGGTAGTGGCACAGGCTGTCTAGGGCAGTTGATCAGCCTCTCTTCTTGGATTTTTTTTTGACTGGAGAAGAGGCTGAGTACATGTTTTGAGCTCATGGTTGAAGCTACCTTCAGTGGAAGGCTGCACCAGAAAATGAGATTCTTTCTGACTGGAATAGTCCTGCATTCCTATGACCCTGTTGATCCAGCTTCAGTTTAGCTTGGTGGTTATATTGGTGTTATATTGGTAATGGTTTCCTTTGGCCAGGTCACCTTGTCCATGTAACAGTCTTTCATAAAGCAGCTCTTTGGCCTGGTTGTCTTTTCCACCCCCAGAGCAAAGTTATTCTCTACAGCCACAGACAGAAAACTCATTGAAAGAAATGTCACTGATAATGAGCACTGAATCAGCACCAACCCTTGGTGCATTCTTACGTCTGAGAAAGCTGACTGATGATAATGCAAGGTGTGTAGTTGATGTAGACACCACCAAGGCTTTACAATCCCAGAGAGAGTCAGGTTCACAGAACCATGTAATGAGGCATCCCTCGCTTCTACGCAAATGACTGATTTGACAGAACCTAAGGATGCACTTCTGCAATAACATGGAACATTTACTTTCCATGCAACAGAGCAAAACTGTAAAGTTGGGAGGATGGAAAACCCATGTACTGCTATGAAATATACTCTAGAAACTGCTGGAATGTATTCATGTTGCCCTTATTTGAAAATCATTTGAGGTTTGCAGATATTTCATGTAATTCAGGAAGTAACTATTATCATGAATCATGGTTTCATGTGTCCACTGTGCTAGGTACACTACTTTTAATAGTAGTACACTGTCTAATGTTTCTAGAAAAAACTTAAACTAGGAAAATACAGATTTTTATCTGGCCTGTGGAGATGGAAAAGAGGCAGAGGATGAATAGAAATCTGGTTTAGGAAAAATAAAGTTTGTCTGGTGGAGTGTTTTGTGCAGCAAGCAGCCACAGTGGCACAGTTCAGACAGCAACTCACCTTGAGCTGCATCTGTGGTTCCCACTGAATCCCATCACTTGTGGTGCATCAACTGATAGCACTCTGAGTGCACGAATGAAAAAAAATCCATGTCTTGGGGATTTTTAAGTTTTGTGTTCAGTACCTGATGTTGAACTCCTCACTCAGCCATTTTGATTTGCAAGGTAAACTACTGCTCATTTAACTCAGAATGAATGTTCAAAGAGGTTCATTTTTCCATAAGTTGGTGTTCTGGTCCCTTGAAACATGGATCTGTAGTAAGGTGCTCCAAATTTTCACTGCCTGCAGTCCATTTTTTATAATTCAGGATGAGTATGATGTGTTTTGATGCCTGTAAAAACTGTTCTTTTTCTTTTAAAGATCGATTTAAATCCATCCCCATTTAAAAGAAGAAATTCACACAACTACATAGCTGCCATGTATGAAGTGGATTCTCTCCTCAGTTCAGTTGCTCTTAGGTGGCACACGATGAACCATCAGAGTAACTGGTGTGGTCCTTGTGTCTTTCAGGAGGGAGGACAATAATTAGCAGAAGATGGGAAGAGTTGCTTTTACCACAGGGATGAAAGGTACATTGGTAAAACAGGATGTGGGCAAAAGTATGCTCTGGTTGTCTCTGCTTTGTGTCAGCCTGTGTCTGAACAGGAGATTCTGGCTTATGGTGTGTCCAGATGATAGTCAGAATATGTATGGATTTTCTTTTTGAAAACAGAAAATACAAACCAAGCTTAAAACGGAAGCAGTTAACTGATGTCAGTCATAAGAACCTGGCCTACTGCAATTCCATAGAGGTGACTCCTTCATTTTGCAGGAAGTATCTTTTGCTTTCATTTCACCCTACCACCAGAGAGACTGAGTGCATGCATTTTTCAAATTTCTATGTTCATATTTACTGAAACTTTGCCTAGGACCTGAGAAATGTTTAAAAATACTGGGAAATACACAGAATCACAGAATGTCAGGGGCTGGAAGAGACCTCCAAAGCTCAGCCAGTCCAACCCCCCTGCCAGAGCAGGATCTCCTATACCAGATCACATAGGAACACATCCAGGCAGGCTTTAAATATCTCCAGAGAGGGAGACTCCACATCCCCCCATGGCAGCCTGTTCCAGGGTTCGGTCACCCTCACAGAGAAAACATTCCTCCTCATGTTTCCATGAAACTTCCTATGCCTCAACTTCCACCCATTGCCCCTTGTCCTGTCACTGGGCATCACCCAGCACAACCTGGCTCCAGCCTCCTGGCACTCACCCTTTGTATATTTATAAACATTGATGAGATCACTTCTCAGTCTCCTCCAAGCAGCACAGCCTCAGCTCCCTCAGGCTCTCCTTATAACAGAGCTGTTCCATTCCCTTCACCATCTTTGTGGCTCTCTGCTGGACTCTCTCAAGCAGTTCTATGTCACTCTTGAACTGGGGGGCTCAGAATTTGGCACAGTGCTCCAGATGCAGCCTCAGCAAGGCAGAGCAGAGGGGCAGGAGAACCTCTCTCAACCTACTAGCCACAACTCTTCTGATCCACCCCAGATTCCATCTATGATTTGTAAGCTATAACCGAAAGGGCTATCTTCCTGGCCACTACCATTGCAAAAACCAATTATTGCAGTGATAAGCATAAACCTGAATTTCTCCAAAGTGCTTATCTTGAAACTATTTGATATCAGCCAGAATTCCAGAGCATTTCAGCTCAGATTATAAACCTTTTTTTTTGATGTGAAACATCATGCAAATTGCTAAAGGGGTCTTAGGATACCCTCTGTCAGATGAGTGTGTCACGCGTGTGGGTGAGTTTATCACACGCCTTGCACAAGGCAAGGCACTGCTTGATAAACACTTCTGAAGTAACTACATTTCTCTTTTCACATTTGCAAATTAATAACATTGATTTCCATCCTTACCAACCCCTCATAAACTCAGCAAAAGCTAACATGGTATAGTGAATCTCATTTCCTGTTGACTAAATAAGCCTTCAGCTGTCTGCTTTCTGTCTTCCAGGTTGAACCTGGAACTGTTCTCTGCCAGGGATATCACAGAGCCTGGTGTCAGAGTCCTGCACCTAAGGAAAACATTGCCTTCTTGGTTCAGCTTCTTCCAAGTACAAACCATGGTGGATTCCCAGTGGTTTGCAGGTCCAAACCAGACCATGTAGAGGCATTCCAGGCAACTCTTAAACGGTAAAATTCTATCAATGTGATGTTTCTGGCCGTTTATGAGGTCTTTTTTGTCTTCATGCATCTGTCTGTGAAGATTATTTGGGATGGATGTGAAACTTGTTCCTACCTCCTTTACGTGTCCTTTGAAGAGAGGACCTAGGTCTTTTCTAGTAGGTTATCTATTGCATCAGGGGTTTGTTGGAACAGCACCAATGAAAGGATCTTGCAGGCACTGTAGAAAAAGAGAAAATTGCCCTTCAGAGCCTCCAAGGTTCACTGAAAGAGTAATTGAAAAGGATTTGAATTTAGTTACCCGAGAGCTGTCCCATGCCAATTCCAAGCTGGCCTGCTCTTTCTTCACCATTTTCTCATGTTATTAGTGTATGCTCTTACAGGAAATGAGTTAACATAAATCATATCACAGATGAGATAAGCAACAAAGTCACTGGAAGTAGCATGCTAGGGTGAAGAGAATGAGACTGAAGGAATCCTTGCAGTACGGGGGGCTCTCAAAAGGCCTATAAAATCTCCTGATGAATGAAGTATTTATGACACTGTATTTCACATGGCTGCAGGAGTGAATTTAGCCTTTCAGGAAGGTATCTTAAAACTGTCCTTTGACTGGTGGCACATGAGTGGGAGAGGCAGTGACTTAATTTCCACCTTGAGTGTCCTGAAGGCAAGGAGAAGATGCGTGCACAATTCCTACTGCATGGGAGTTCATACCACAAAGCCCCGTGAATTATGCTTCCAATAACAGTAATACAGCTTCACATTGTAAGTTGATAATCTCTCATGGTGTCTCTTGTTCTCAATAGCCACAGTGTTCTACATCTTTTCCTGTAGAAATTTGTTTTTTTTAACTCTTGGCTTCATGCCTTAAGTGGGTGGTAGTTAGGAGCTGTCTGTGAGCAAACGTTGTGGTTTGGGTTTGCTGGGACACTAGTACTAAACTGTAACAGCAGGCAAGCTAAAAGTATTTTTTTTCTCTTGATCTGGATGGAGAAAAATGTTATTTGTGCCTCATCAGTGGAAATTTGGTTAGGACTTGTCTGTTTGCCTACTTTATAACAAATTTTCAAGGAACAACCACTGGTAGCTGGATCACACAAACTTACCTCACAGCAATGTGGTCAGCTGCTCTTTTGGAGCATGAAGATGGGAAGGGAGGGAATATGTAATAAAAGCTGTTAACTTGCTTTACTAACAAATGGTGCAATTAGTATGAATGTTTTAGGAAGAGAGATACCTTCTTGGAGTGAGAATTGTACTGTGGAGATTGAGTGGCAGTGGAGTGCAGGAGTAACGACAACACTAAGTGCAGGATCATATGCTTGTATGATGCTGTCATAAACATTATTAACAAGAAATGTGATAAAGCACTAAACTCCAGATTACTGAGTGATAATCTGCAGTATGCACCAACCTAAGGATGAACTAGTGTGCATGTCTTAGTTCTCAGCTCTCCAAGGCAATAGAATGCACACCAACAACTGATAGAATCAAAAATTTTCAGAAATTCCATTTATAGTCTCACAATCTCCTTATGAATTCACCACTTTGCCTTTGCAGGGAGTGTCCCAGGCTACTGAGGAGTGTGTTGAGTTCATACAAACACCATTGTGCTTTGAAATGTAGGTGCTATATTTAATGGGGAAAGGTTTGGTGCGTGGCTTGGCTGGGAGAAGAAACATTGGTTATGTATACTGTTAATACTAAACCTTGTGTTGTGCTTGTAGTAAAAAAGCAATGTGGATTCTGTGTGTGATAGCAAACTTCACTTACATTGAAAATCCAGATCAAAACTTGTGTAATGTAGTGATGGCACTAAAGAGTTGGGGGTCTGCAGCCTGGAGAAGAGGAGGCTTCCAGGAGACCTTAGAGTAGCATTTCAGTATCTGAAGTGGGCTACAGGAAGTCTGGGGAGGGCCTATTTACAAGGTCTTGCAATGACAGGACAAGGGGCAATGGGTTTAAACTGGCAGAGGGGAGATTTAGACTGGATGTTAGGAGGAAGTTCTTTGCAGTAAGGGTGGTGAGGACCTGGAACAGGTTGCCCAGGGAAGTTGTGGCTGCTCCCTCCCTGGAGGTGTTCAAGGCCAGGTTGGACGGGACCTTGAGTGCCCTGTACTAGTGGGAGGTGTCCCTGCCTATGGCAGGGGGTTGGAACTAGATGATCCTTGAGGTCCCTTCCAACCTTACCATTCTATGATTCTATGAAATGCAGTGCAAAGTGGTGTGGGAGCAAGCAAAAAGTAGGGACAGAAGGCTGTTCATTGGCACGCCTCAAAAAGAGGTGCCCCTAGAAAAAAGGGGATGCTAAGTGACAATTCTGCTCAACTTGTGGCATGTTTAAGCCCAGAGCTCTTTTCTGACATATTCTCTTAGAACCTTTCAGAAGGGATGAATGAAAAATTTGTTTTGCCGTCATTTGCAATATAAATGAACTGCTCTTAGGTTGGTTTGAGTGAAACCAAGAGGATGTCTTAAATGGTTGATAAAGAAGCAGCAAATGGCTTCTCGTTTTTTTGCTAACCAGTTGCTTGCTCTAGTGAAGCCCATACAGAGATGAGGAGTGGGTGCCAAGTGGCTGGGACCGATATCTTTTTGCTGGTCAGCAGCAATAAGATAAGGAGCAACAACTACAAACTAGAACATAGAAGGTTTTACCTCAGCATGAGGAGAAACTTCTTGACAGTGAGGGTGACAGAGCACGGGAGTAGGTTGCCCAGACAGGCTGCGGGGTCTCCTTCTCCGGAGACTTTCAAAACCCTCCTGGGTGCGTTCCTGAGTGAACTACCGTGGGGGATCCTGCCTTGGCAGGGAGGTTGGACTTGATCTCTGGAGGTCCCTTCCAAACTCTGAAGTTCTGTGATTCTGTGATGTTGTCTGAGAGCAAGCATTTCATTGTTGGGTGTTCTGGCAACATCCCTTCTTGCCCCAATGCATGCCCAGTGGCCTGAGGACTTGCATAGTGAACTCTGTGTGCCTGGTCCCCAGTGGGGAGTACAAGTGTCTCTGCTGTTCTGCTGTTCTCACCAGCACAAAGGAAGGGAATGCTCTGCAGCCATCCTCTGAAACAAGCCTCCAAAAATGTGATGTGTCATGGAATTAGTGTATTCATAACCAGTTAGATTTTCCATCTTACTCATAAAATTACAGCTCTTGCAGCATGTAAGTGTCATGAACAAGAGGAGAATTGCTGTGAACTCCTTAAAGGAGAAGGCTGCTGTTCAACCTCTTACCCTCTGACATCAAATGCAGTGCCATGTGGAGGTGACATGACTGCAGGCAGAAAACTGGCAACTTATTTCTGTATCTTGTACATCAACAACATTGAAGTGAAGAAAATGTGGTTTGCCTGGTATATTTTAAGAGGTGGCTTGGGAAGAGGCAAAAAAAATAATTGTCATGATGTTTTTATCTTGAGAGTTGCCTTGGGGATTATTATTGATTCCCAAATGTGTTTTATTTTGTTAGCACAAAAATGCTGTTGCTAGGTTAAAAAGAAAGGGGCAACAAGCTCATGAAGGAGAAGCAGCAAACAATCTGCTAATGTTGCATGAAGGCAGCAGCAGCACCTCATAGTTTTTTAATACTGTTTCTCACTGATGTTTTGTTCTGTTGTTTCCTCCCAAGAAATAAGTGTGGATGAAGCAGTCTAAATTTGGGGCAGATCTAAGAGTTGTTCAGTACCTGCCTGGACTTGGCAGCTGTAGGGCTGAGAATTGCTGTACAAGGGCAAAGTGTTGTTATGTTTTGTAATATGTACACATGTTTCTGATCCTTTGAAGAGGAAAGGTCAGTGTCAGTTCCTACAACAGCAAGGACTGTGGCCAAGCTATGTTGGCTGGAACTTGCATGGGGCCACAAATGCAGCTTGGTGCTGGCCTGTAACAGACACTGAGATATTCCAGTTTTATGGGAAAAAAAAAACCCCAATAAACAACCTCCCCCAAATCTAGAGCTGCTTAGTGGCACACCAGATTTTTCTCCTGCTCTTTGTGATCTGGATGGTTAGCCACTGGGGATCAAGATGAGCTCACTAAACACATTTTCACATGGGTGAACTAAATCTGAAGCTGTTATCTTCTCTAGTTGAGTAAGCAGTAGAGACTGAAAACAAAAGCAACTATTACAGAAAACTCCTTGGCCTTAAAATTGTTGAAAAGGAAGCAAACTGTAGCCGAGAAGCAAATTTCCAAAACAAAGATCTCCTTAGAGTAATAATCCTGACACTTTGCCATAGGCAGAGCTCTGTGCATGCCTGGGAAACCCTCACAGAATGCAGTTTGAGAAACGTGTGGCTGGTGAGCTTGCTGAACAGCACTGCTGGGCATGACTGACTGACTCTGTGCAGCACAGAGGGCTGAGGGACTCTTCCCCCCTTCATTTCTCCCGCAGTCATGATGATTCTTTCACATGAGAGTAAAACAAGCTATTCTTTTGCACTGCAGCTGAAATACCTCCCCTGTCTCCCCACAGTGACTGCTGGAAGGAAGCTGGGCTGTTACGGCTGTGTCAGCCCAGAGTCTGCTGGGAGCTATAAATGTCATGCCCTAAATGGCATGCCCTCCTGGCTAGGTGGAATGTGCTCCTCAGAGAGACCTGAGGATAGGACCCCACTGCCTTCCTTCCCGGGAAGTTTCTGCCAGAGACACTGCGTGAGGCTGTAAATGCATACTGAGGAATTGTTGGGAGGTCCCCTGGCTCTCTTTTACCTTGGCTGCTCTAGTCTGGGGCTCCAGATTTTCCTCCAGAGGGAAAAGATAGTGTTATGCTTTTGCCTAATTTCTATGAGACCAAAACTGCAGAGAGCTGTATTTTTTTTTTCACTTCCACTGTTACAGTGTACTGTTGTAGGGCCATTGTGGGGCAATGAAGTGGTTCTTTGACATGATGAAGAGATTAAACACATCATCACTTGTGTTTTGCTGCTGCTTCTTCTTTGCCAGAGGTTACTTTATAGTGTAACCACAGTAAAATCAGCAGACATGGAGGATTTGAGGAGAAAAAGCTGTAGGTAAAAAAAACAAACTTCTTTTCCCTGGCTGTGGACATGGCTGGGATATAACAAGGAGGGTGATGACACCTCACGGTCATCAGCCACATCTTTGCTGCCACGCTGTGCATCCTGGAGGTGTGGGACATCCACCTTCCCTACCGTTTCTTCTGCCACAATGGATGGCAAACTCGCTCTCTGCCTGAGTGCTGTTTACCCCCTGTTATATGTAGGTTTCCTGCATATTCATGACTGACAAACACCGTGTCCCTCCCAGGGACTGTTCTGATGTTTGTAGCTTTTCTTGCCTTTAGTACTGCCAAGGAAAATGAAGGAACAGTGTTTCCATCCTGCAGTTAAATCCTCCTGCTATCCACTGAAGAGAAGCAGGTGAATGCTGGTGTCTTGTTAGGCCAGCATCTGTCCCTTCCATTTCCTTTGAGGACAAGTGGTGCTGAGAGGCAGAAGCTGGAGCATTGCCCAGCTGTCTGAAGTTCTGCATTGGACATGGCTCTGAGACAGTTTGTCTGGAGAAACTCCTGGGCTGACAAGTACCACTGGGTAGCCTGCTGGGAATTCTACCCTAACAAATAAGCCGTTTTGTTCGTGCCTTGAACCTCTCAGATCTGTGCCATGCAGAGCTCTTTTGTGGGAAGGCTGAAGCCTGGGTTCCCTGGTTTTGCCTTTGCACCCTTACCTACACAGCTGTTAGCCATTATTCTTCATTCTGCTGGTGGTGTAGTTTAGCTTGTTTTGATTTAATTGGGGGACAGTAATTATGTAAGCCCCACAATATCTCTGACTGTAAGCAGAATATATGTACAGAATATATCTGTCTAAGCAGAAATGGGTAGGACTTGGTTTTCTGCTACTTCAGTACAGGATGTGACATTTCTGGCAGTGGGAATACATTTTTTGTCTGTGTTTTTTCACCTAAGAAACCTCATCTCTTTCCCACCCATCAGGTTTACTAAAACTTCAACATTTGTGGTCGGTGGAAATGGTTATTTTCATGCCAAAAAGAAATTTTAATAAAAACATTGTAGGCAGAGTTGTCAGAAATGCTTGTAGCTTACCATGTCTGTTTGAACTGGTTTATTACACAGTTTGATATGCTCTGTATGGCAGTGTACTGGCTGTGTAATTCCCTGACTGGTGCTTGGTTGATACAAGTGTTCAGAGTGCCACTTTCAGAACAAAGTTGGGAATCTAAGCTCTTTTTAAAAACCCAGAACTTTGTACTCTAAAAGTCAGAAAAGAAATATTTCTTTAAAAGCTGTGGTCTTTTGTGCAGAGCTTGGACTTGGACCACTCCTCGGGACTGCAAGCATGGCCTCCCACCTGAAGACATTTCAAAAGGTCAAATATTTTATCCATCTTAAAATAAAACCTAATTGCTTCTGAAACCTTGTTCTGAAAGGTGCTGTGCAATCATGTGAATAGGTCTAAGCTTGGTGAGCTTTCCTTAAAACTGCCAAGCTGCATGGACTGACAGAGCTCAGCCTCACGGTTGTGATGGTCTTGGGGAATCTGGTGGGACTCCATTGCTTACACAGAGCTGGATGTGATGGGTTTAAACTGGCAGAGGGGAGATTTAAACTGGATGTTAGGAAGAAGTTGTTTGCAGTGAGGATGGTGAGACAATGGCACAGGTTGCCCAGGGAGGTTGTGGCTGCTCCCTTCCTGGAGGTGTTCAAGGTCAGGTTGGAGGAGGCCTTGAGTGACCTGTGCTAGTGGGAGGTGTCCCTGCCTATGGCAGGGGGTTGGAACTAGATGATCTTTGAGGTCCCTTCCAACCTAAACCATTCTATGATTCTATGTTATTCAGGAAAACATAATCAGAGTTTTTCCACTTGATCCTTTCTGGAGAAGAGATGCTTAAAAACTGTTGTAAAATCTGTGGATGTGTGGGATTGTAGCTCAGAGCTATGTCTTCTCAAATGTTTGTGGGTTTAAATATTCATGAATTTAAATGCTGATGAGACAAAATAGGAATTTATGCTTATGGACTACATACATAACATTGGCTGTGAAGGACGAATGTTAAGGATGCTTTTGTCACACTGCGTGGATGATCTTTGAGGTCCCTTCCAACCTTATCATTGTATGATTCTATTTCTGCCCGAGGTTGGTCCCTGATGCAGAGGCAGAGCTGCCAGTGGAGGGAGCCAAACGACGTCGCTAGTTGCGGTACTTTGCTGCTGGCTTTGCTGCGCTGCACTTTGCGCTGCCTTCCTAGCAGGAGGAAGCCAGGTACAGAACTGCGACTACTCATAAATCTCCTCCTCGATGGCCCTGCTGTCACTGCACTGCTTGTAAGCTGGTATGGCAAGGGAGGGTCTGTGCTTTCCACCATCAGAAGACATGGCAGAGCAGCTGTTCCCAGCAACAATAACGACACTATTGCTGAGACAAACACTTTTTGCGATGATGCATGGGAACACTAAATCCAAACCACATTGTTTAGCTAATGCATGCTTTCACTCTGCTAAAGGGGAATGTCACATAACTGAAAGTAAATTGAAGAGATCAGAGTTTAGAAAATATGACAAAGTTGAAAACTTAAAGCTGTATTGCGCAGTAACATCCTTGAGCAGAACAATCATTGATTCAAAGTGGGCTTCATGGTCTTGGGTATGGCCTGCCCCTGGTCAGGCCAGGGCACAGAACCTGCCATGAGTCAGAAATGCTTTCTGCTGAGCTCTTCAGTAAAACCCAGCACAGCATATTGATATGTGCTGTGGGGCAGGAGATCTAGCATTGCAACATAGCCTAGATAAGTCAGGCTGTAGGTATGGTTTCTGGTATTTTGCTCCAATCTGCCCTCCCAGCTGGGACTAATGAAACACTGCTCTCAAGGCAAAGAACCTGCAAGCTTATTTAATAGGGCAGTACCTTAATTTTTAATTAGTAAGAGAAGGCCCTGCCTTCAGTAAGCAATGAGGTGCAAGAGCCTAAGGAAAAAAAAAGGAAGTTAAAGATGAATTGTGACCCAAAATATGTAATTCATTAATTACTGAGCTTAGTGATATCTAACTTACTATTGCGACAGTTTTACTGCTGGCACTCTTGGAATAACTGATAGAGTTTCTTGGAGAACCTTTTCCTTCTGGCACTGTTGTGGGGAGGTTGCTAAGTTTAGATCACAGGAATGCGAAGTTACTCAAACGGAGAAGTCTGCAAAGTTCATGCAATATATGGAGATAAAAATGAGGTTTTGTTTCTTACTGGAGGATCACAGACAGCTTTCCCCCTTCCTCTTCCCCATGGCTTTGCTATAAGCTATAGGCAACAATGACTTTACCAGGTCTTGACCAAAGCTAGGAATGCCACTGGCAACGGTTTGAAGGCTGCATCTAAGCTCAGGCAGCAGAGAAGAAAAAAAAAAAAGGGGAAGGGGGGTGCATTAGAGACTTAAACTGTTTTTAGGTGTGCAGACTGGGGAACCGACAGCAATATCAAAGTGCTTTTGTGATTACTTGGTTTTCATGTTAGAGGGTAGAGTCTGTCAGCACACTGTTTGTTTTTACTGTCTGGACTCCTGCTTTTGAAAAGCTGATCCAGATAATATCAATGATACGCTGCACAGTGATCTTGCCTATTAAAATAAATGGAATCCAGCACTTTCAACAAAAGCCCCTGAGGTTCTGATCCTCCCATGTATTGTCAGAGTGCTGGGGCACTGCAGCTCGTGAATTACACCGAGGGAGGAAGGTTTATAGAGTCTGTGGCAGTGGTTTTATTCTGTTCCTGAAGTGCCAGAGTTTTCTTCCAAAGAACAACATTATGTGATACTTTTAAAATTAGTAGGGGCTGTTTGGCCCTACCAGTAATTGTGCAGGTGCTGCAGGACTTTGTGATGGAGCCCTCTGGAAGGAAAGCTGGAGTGTTGCAGAGGCTGTGTGCTAACTCAAAAAGCCAAATTAAAAACGTATGCAGCCTTGCTGCAGCATGTGGGTGGCTTTTAGGCAAGTGCAGAATGTTGTTAAATGTTGAAATCAAATATAGGCATAGGGGAAAACTGGTGTGTGAATGGAAAGACTGATCACATACTTGTCCTGTCGTTTAAATGTGTGGTAGGTTCCTCTGAAAACCTGCCTAGTAACAGGCAAGGAAACACAAATCCCATCTTAAGTCTTTGCCCTTTTCTAAATCTAGCCTTTCTGTAGGTCTGAAATACTAGGCTTGCATTTGCAATTTAACAGCTGCCTTTGCATTTTCATTCAGAGGCTGTGGACTTACTGTCTGCTCATTCGCCCTGACTGTAGTGCCCATAAAACCAGACAGCTGGCAACGCAAGTAATGCGTATTAACCTCAGAACTCAGATCTGAGGTGGAAGAAATTCCTCTTTTTATGGATCTGCAACCTGAAGTACAGAGATTAAACATTTATTCATCATCCTTTGAAAGGTTGTGGCATGGAGAGGATTTGATCTTTGCTCTGGAAAACCTCAGTCCAGTATTTGTTAATGACCTTTTTATCATCTGGGAGGTAAAATGCCAAAATTCCTGGTTTCAAGAACAAAATATTAGGTAAACATCAATGATTTAGGTTGCCTAACCTGAAACAACCCTGTAACCCTGAGATTTTGCATGTAAGAATAAGATGTGGTATGTGATGGTCTAGTCTTCATCTAATGTCTAACTCCTTATATGCAGAATGCTCTTTTTTTCACCAGTTAATAAAAGGCACAATGCTGCTTGAAGCCAGGAAGAGTGCATTTAGTGCATCAGAAGAGTCTGGGAAGAGTGACATGCTGAGAGCAGAGCAGTGATTGAATCCTGTGAAGTCCTCTAAGCATTCCTTTCATTTTGAGTGCTGTCAAAGTTGAAGGTACAAGACGCTAAGTCTTACGTTCAGCAAGTTTGCAGACTTGCAAAATAATCTACACCATCCAGGTCTTAGGATGGGGAAGGACCATGAAGAGTTGGAATCTGGTTATTTTAGTGTGCAATTTATTGTTACTGATATTTTTTTCATTGGGATTTGTTTTTTTGTTTTTTTTTTTTTTTCCCCCTCCAAAGTCACTGACAAAAAATTAGTGGTTCACGTCACTGCATTTTGAATAGATCTGAGAGAAACCCTGAGGCAGTAGATTTTTAATACATGGAAGGGAGATTTGCTTTATTCTGGTCAGAATATGTGAGTCACTGATCCTCACTGAGTTGGTTATTGGCCAAACAATCAAATATAATCAGCTGAAGAATGAAAACATGGTGGATTAATTCAGGAGAAATATGACAAAGCTTTCTGAAAGCAAAGTAAAAATGACACTTTTGGTTCTCTAATCCTTTCTCTTCCCCTTGCCCCACTATTTTATCCACTTAATTTGGGAGAGTCCTGCCCTGAATGCTTTTGCCAGTGACATCACCTTTTAATCTGTTCATCTGCAGCTACTTTGGAGCTGCAACTCCTTTTATGTCACTCCCCCAGTACTTAGAACTTGGAGTTTTCTCAGATAATTGGCCGTCCTGACAAGAAGAGTGACACAATCAACTGTCAGATACTTTTCATTCCTGACTTCCATGCCAAATCTGACATGTGGTTATTGGGATAATAATGCGTTATCTTAATTAGGTGTATCTTCATGATGCATGCTTTATAACAGATAGAGCACATGAAACTGCTGCAATGCCTTGCCAGGGTATCTTTGAAATGAGATTCCCCACTTAAGGGTTTTCTTCCTTCTTAAATAAATAAAGAGTAAACGAACAATCGCAGAGTCCAAGTTTGAATCCCAGCACTTCCTGTTAAACCTCACAAAATAGTGCAAGAAACATGTTTGGTCTGCTTTCTAAGGCTTGATGATGTGATAGGAAGGATGTTGTATGTAACATCAAAGAGTGATGTTGTTATACCTCTGAAGCATGACTTCTGGAAGCCCAAGTGAAATAATGTATGCTCGTTTTTTTTTTCCCCCCTGAATGTGGCAGGTTTTAATAGGCTTGGATTCTTATCAGAAACGTTCCAACGATTTCCTCCATTGTGTTTGTGTGTGCTTTCCTTTTTTTTTTCTTGTTCTTTTTTTGTGACTAGCCAAATTTCTCTCACACTTTCCAAAACCCTGTTAGGTGACTCCCTGCTGGGTTTAGTTAAGAGTGGTGCCGAACAGATTGCAAGCTGCCAAAACCAGCCAGCAAACCACTGGTGATGAGCAAATGTTTCTGCTCTTTCAGCTCATAGTGAGTGCTGCTGGTTTGTTTTTTAAATTCCAACCCATGATGTTCAAGTAGAAAATGGTCAAGTCTGGATTATGGACAGAACAGTGTTTTGAACCTGGCCATACAGTGTCTGGCAAGAGATCAAAGTGGATCACAGCTTTTGTCTATCACAGCATCACCAAGGTTGAAAGAGACCTCAAAGCTCCTCAAGTCCAACCCGTTACCACAGACCTCAAGACCAGACCATGGCACCAAGTGCCACGTCCAAACCCGCCTTGAACACCTCCAGGGATGGTGACTCCACCACCTCCCTGGGCAGCCCATTCCAGCAGTCAATGACTCTCTCAGGCAACAACTTTCTCCTCACCTCCAGCCTAAACTTCCCCTGGCACAGCTTGAGACTGTGTCCTCTTGTTCTGCTGCTGGTTGCCTGAGAGAAGAAGGTAACCTCCTCCTGGCTACAACCGCCCTTCAGGTAGCTGTAGAGAGCAAGAAGGTATAATATATGGACTTGTACACATTTGTGTTAGCACTAAAGTCTTGAGACTCCTCCTGGCCCAGTGATCATCTGTGAAATTGACTTCTTGGAGTTGTACTTGATGATCTTGGAGCGGAGTTTAGACTTGTGTACTTATATCTCACACACAACAATTACAGAACTCCTTGTGAAAAGCCATGAAATGTGACTCTTCAGCAGGCCCTGCAGTGTATAATGCACCAAAGGTAATTCCAGGGCATGACTGGATTCATTTCTTCTCCATGTCCCCTGCTGCAGTGAATATATCATGAGTACGTTGTGTTTTCTCCCCTTTGCTCCTCCAAAAGTAGGAGAGGAGGAATAGATTGTGCCTGTTGTAGCATGCCTATACTGTTCTTAGTGTGTTCTCATGCCTGTCCTCAAACCAATGTCCTTTAATTCTCTATGTAACATCTCCATATGCTGGCTTGCATGTGACAAGAGGCTTAGAACAAACCCCAGTGGCTTTGCCAGGAGGGAAAATGTGAATCCGGGGCAAGTGCTTTCTCAATGGAGTCCTCAGCAGTCAGCTCTGCTGCAGTGCTGTGCTCTCCTTAGTAATCTGAAAGAGGCTTCATCTAACCAAAGGCAGCCAGATACTAAACTGAGAGAAATAGTTTCAGGATTTGTGAAGGAACCTGAGTTCCTTGCTTGCCTGTGAATTGGGATGTGCTGTAAAGGAGGGGGGCAGGTTAAGGACTCCTCATGGTCCAAGGTTTTCCACTGGTTGTCTTCAGATTTTTTTTTTCTTTTTAAAAAACAGATTATATTCACATTTAGGTGTTCACCTGTAGAAGGATGATGCCTGTATCCCAGCCTCAGGCATCTGAGTTTTAGATCCCATTGAGAACCTCAGATGAGAGACCAAAGCCATGTCTCCATGAACTGGACCTACAGAGTGAAAGAGCTGACTGTTTCAGGACAAAAGAGACTGCTCTACAATGGCAATGACCTCATGGGAGGTGGAAGTTTCCCTCAAGTGTGTGTTCAGGTCTGAACTAATATGCAGAATTAGATGCTCCCAAAGGATCTTTTTGTATTTGTTTTTGGTTTTTTTTCTTTTTTAAGTTGGAGAATTAGCTAAAAGACTCAAACCATGCAAAACTACATGTTAATGTGCTATATGGGAAATTAGTTACCTTTTCACTGGTATTTCATAACTACTTTTTTACAGTTTTGATCCAGCTTCATCCAGTTCACAGAATCACAAAACTTCAGAGGTTGGAAGGGACCTCCTGAGATCAAGTCCCTGCCAAGGCAGGATCCCCAAGGGTAGTTCACGCAGGAATGCATCCAGGTGGGTTTTGAAAGTCTCCAGAGAAGGAGGCTCCACAGCCTCTCTGGGCAGCCTGTTCCAGTGCTCCGTCACCCTCACTGTAAAGAAGTTCCTCTTCACGTTGAGGTGAAACCTTCTCCGTTACAGTTTGTAGCTGTTGCTCCTTATCTTATTGCTGCTGACCAACGTAAAGAGCTTGGCCCCAGCCACTTGACACCCACCCTTCAGGTATTTGTGTATGTTGATCAGATCTCCTCTCAGACTTCTCTTCTGCAGACTAAACAGCCCCAGGTTTTTAAGTCTCTATCCAGGACAAAGTAGTATAGAACAAGGAAGTGGAAAGTGTTTGGAAAGAAAACAGTGAAATGGCAAATAGCCTTCTGGTCAGGGCAGGCAGTGGGAACAGGGAGGACCTGGTTGTTCAGATCCCTGTTTATTCAGCATGGAACCCCTCCAACAGGAGACATTCAGACATGCCATACATAGCCACTAATGTGCTTGTTATGAAGTAGAGTGTGGAGAAAGGGCTTGAACCTAGTTCTTCCATATCCTGTCCCTGGGGAGGGCACAAACCACCAGCTTTTGGATCTGGCAGACATGTCATCACAGTGTAAGTCTTCTGCTGTGGAGTGCTAATCCTGCTTTGAAGCAGACAAATCTTTCCCAGGAGATACGACGTTAAAACTAGTCAGTTCCTGTAACAAGTTTTGGGTTGAGCAAACCAGTATTTTGGGATACAGAAACGTGTTTGAAAAATTCCCAGCTTGTACTTGGTGTTCCAGTCA
This sequence comes from Eubucco bourcierii, assembly GCA_013396675.1. NCBI lineage: Eukaryota > Metazoa > Chordata > Aves > Piciformes > Ramphastidae > Eubucco > Eubucco bourcierii. The sequence continues at coordinate 53,993 of VWZE01018431.1, forward strand.
CAAAAGCCACTTTGTACCTCATTTGTACTTCTTTGATGCCCTAATGGAGATCGTGTGTCTGCTCTCCTCTGGGTCCCTCAAGCACTTTATTTAGCGGCGTGTTGCACATCTTTGTGCTACTGTAGATGCTCCTAGCTGTGATCACAGTCCAGGACTAGCACAACATTAATTATGTTGCAAAACAAAAATCTTTGTGGTGGTCCCCCAAGGTGTTTGCCTATTTCTAAATAAAAAGGCTGGGGGTGGATATTGTGGATGAAGTCTGTGTGGGGGAAGCAAGGAAACACTAAGATATGAATGATATTTTAAAATACAGTCTAAAGAAAGGTTTGAAATGATATAATTGATAAGGACAACAATTTTCATATGAATAAGACTATTAAATGTCTTACTGAACTCCAGGTATAGTCCCTTTAACAGAAAGTTTCATGGATGATTTAAAATGGGACAAGATTTTTTTTTTTTTTTTGGCAGATCTTATGTTTTAATGTAGATGTTACTTAAGAAGGATGTGGGAAGGAAGAAAAGTCTATGCATTTATAATCAGATCATTGTATTTGCTTAGGACTGGAAATGTGAACATGTGACAGTACATGAGCTGGTTCTGCCAAGCAGGTTGATCCAAGTCAAGAAGAACATGTAGGATGAGGCAATGTTCATTAATTTCATTAGCCAATACTACACCAGAAAATATCTCTGTGATGCTGCTTTTGAAATCTAGGAAGGTGAAGTATGTGCTCAACCCACCCTAGAATCACAGAACTTCTCAAGAGGGAAATGACCCAAAAGGATCATTGAGTCCAACTCCCTGTTGCTCGCAGGACCACTTACAGTGATTGTAGTCCTCTTCTCTAGCCCCAGGTTAGAGCTCTGTATGCTGCTGGAGAAGGAGGAGATCTCTGAATCAGTGACAAATGATGATTCTTACTCCTCCCCCCTCCTCTGAGAAGGTAACCTCTTTCAGTTCTTTCGTTGTTTAATCAATCTGCACATTGGGTGATTTAACATGAGCTCTCCATGAACAAAGAAATGATGTAACTTAGGTGATTGAGCTAAAGAAGTGGTCAGGTACAATTAAAATTAAAGGACAACCAAAGACTTTCCTGGGACAGCTGTCATAAACTACAATGCCACTCAGAGTCTGGGAATTGTGCAAGACTGCTGGCAAAGAATTTCCTTGCTTAGATGGAGAAGTTGAGATTGGAACAGCCTATGGATAGCAGAATGATTATAATACTTAATTCTGTATGGGTAGCACCTCTCTGAATGATGAGTGTTTATAAAATCTGTCAAGCTTGAAAAGCATGTAGCATTCTCCCCTTTGACAGATGACTAAAGGGTTTTTAGGAACAGTAAACATTAAGTGTGGCAGAAGGAAATCGTGTGTTAGCAAGGCAAGACTGGTAACATGGTTTTGAGGAATTTAGACAGGCACAACTGGAAAGTCAAAAGATACATTACTGAAGCTTGGGAATCCATCTGGCAAAACAGCATTGGAAGAAGCAGGGCAATTATGGATGGGATGAGGTGCCAGGATACAAATAGGTGCTCCTGTGGAAGAGGGCTGGAGCTAAGCTGATGGTTAATAGCAGTTTTATTGGATTTTCCTGCTCTGTGCTATCAAGTAATTACCACTTAGTGTGTGAATTTTCACAGCATGGAAAACCTCTTCCCTAAGCCAATATAACTGACATTGTCTTACCAGAGATACAGTTACGCTAAGGGGAAAAAATAGTCTTTTTGTAAGGGAAGAGTTTTATTCTGAATTGCTAATTTAAGCCTTATTGGCAGAAGAAGTTCTAGAGTTTGGACAAGATCTGCCAGTGTAGCTCTACTAGAAAACTCTTTAAAAGAGTCCAACTGGAAAGCTTTGAACCGTGGGCTGCAGCACAGAAGGAAAGAGAAATAGATTCTTGCCTCTTCCAGATACGAGCGGAGAAGCTACCCGATCTGTCGCGCCTGACCGTGCTGCTGAATCGCTACGCTACAGATCCCCAGTATCAGCAACTCTTCATCAATCTGGTAAGGCTGAAGCCAACTCTAAAAACAAACATTTCCTCCCCGAACAATGTGTTTGTTATATTTCCTCATTTGTTTATGATGGCTGTGTCAGCCGCACTGATTTACATAAACACTGCCAATCCTGGGACCTCACATTCTCAACAAAAGTAGCTGAGTACAAACAGCATTCCCAAGTTTTAATTCATATTGTATAAACATAACAGATGTTGATAACGTGAGCCAAAAAAGAAAATACAACAAAGGAGACCATTTCAAGGGGGCTTTTGATTAAAATACATTCCAGATTGACAAAATGATACAATGTTAATGGAATAGATCATTTAAATGTCATTATTTGGCTCTTGTAGTCCTATAAAGCAAATATAAAGCAACACTTTGGAGATTTTAGGTTCCATTACTGTACAGTGCCTATACATCAACTTATAAATAAAGCTGTATTTCTTTCCCCTTTCCTTTTTCCCCCCTTCTCTTTATTTTAATCCCTACTATGACATTGCCACATTTGTTTCCTAAATACAGTACTAAAACACTGGGTCCAAAAGCAATAATCTGTTTGGTATACTGAATAAGGCCTAAAATAAATATGTTATTAACAAAATAAACCTAGTTTTTACCTCGGTGAATTTCCAGTCTGCAGCATTGAAACTGAGGTGAGGGCACACTGGGAAATTGTGGCCAGAGAGCCAAATTCAGATGGGTTTTATGTAAAAAGATACAAAATCTGCTCTTGTTTACTCATCTGTAAAAAAGATGAGTTTCAGATCTATCTAGTCTGAATTTCTTGTTTTGAGAATAGATAGGAGGAGAGAAAAGTTATAGAAATGCAACTCTCCCAATATTCAGTATCTAAATTGCTTTAGGAGTTGTCTTTTAATAGATGGGGAAAGTGGGATGGAGGCAGAACATGGGGTATGAATGTGACAGCTTGACTCAGACCTAGTCCAGAGAGGCCATACAGCACTCATTTAGGTTTCACACTCATCCCATCCAACAACTTCTTGTTCCACTTGTAAAAGATCTGTTTCTGATATGTCAGAAATGCCCAGTGTGAAGTTCTTAGGTGTATTGGCTTCCTGTGCCAGTAAGTCCCTCAGCAAAATACTGTGATAAAGAAAGAGGAAACCTTTTTGCCTTTGATTTTTTTTTTCTTCCATACATCTTTGACTGTCTTGTGAGGCCTGTAAGTGAGAGAGGGAGAAAAGTCGTGTCCTTCTATATTGTGGTCTTATTTATTTTATCATATCATAGCATTGATAAAATAGCATCTGAAGCAAAGATGTGGTGTTGAGGGACGTGGTTTAGCACCAGACTTGGTAGAGAGAAAATGGTTGGGACTCTATGAGCTTAAAGGTCTTTTCGAGCCAAAATGATTCTGTGATTCTATGATCATGTCTTTGTTTCACTTTTTCTCTGGGGAGCCATACACTTGGGAAGCACAATGCACCTTTGTCAGTACTGGCTGAGTCATAAGGAAGACACTGCAGAATGATGTGAAAAGTAAAACCTTGGTGAACACTGATACAAGCTATAAAGACCAGCCTGACTAACAATAAAATGGTCTTTAACTCCATTCTTGTGCAGTTCTAGCGCTCAGAGTTGTCAGTGGTCAGAGCTTAGTGCTTGCAGGCTCTCCTCACAGCAACTTGGTTGTTCTCTTTGTCCTCTTCCTCCAGTTTATGTTTCTATGTGGATTGATTTTTATAAGCATTTGCTGCAAATATTACAGGATGTCATAAACGGTTGTGTAATGAGAGAGCAGCTATAAAAAATCTTAAGACTTAATAAATATTGGGGTCACTGACTATTTCCAACTAAAAACTCAGATCATATCAATGGAGCTCAACTTTGCTTTTCTAAGCCTGTGAGATTTGGGTACATTCCAGTCATAATAGTTTATTTAGAGTGAACCTGATGGTTTAGCAAAAAAAGAAAGTGTTTTTTTACTATGGTATTTCCTGATGTTTTAGGTGTAATTGGTGATGGGCAACAGGAGAGAACTAATGTTCTTACTGGCTGCTGTCCTTCAAGCCTGTTACCTCTTTCTACCCAGCCTCCTTCCTCTGCTTCTCCTTCTCACCCTGGCATCAGGGGTGCACTCATGCTTTTGTGTTCTCCCTGTGCCTTCCAGAAGCCATAGATGAACAAGTCTGCAATGACAACCCAAGCTCATTTCTCACTGTAATGCACCTACATCATCTCTTGCACCCTTGGCCTGTGCCACTTCATTGTTGACCCACAGATCAGAGTGGTTTGGGTAACCACCAGGAAGGATCTGATGCTTTTGTCTCTGGAGGAGAGGAGCAGGCCCCAGCTGGCAGCACAGAGCCCTGATGGTGGTGAGTAGCCCTTGCATTCAAGGCCACAGATGTGCTTTTAGGCTTTGTCACTTCTTTTAGGCCACGAAGATGCTCAGAGGGCTGCAGCAGCTCTGCTCTGAGGACAGGCTGAGAGATTTGGGGCTCTTCAGCCTGGAGAAAAGAAGGCTTCCAGGAGACCTTAGAGTAGCCTTCCAGTATCTGAAGGGGGCTACAGGAAGGCTGGGGAGGGGCTATTGACAAGGTCTTGCAATGACAGGACAAGGGGCAATGGGTTTGAACTGGCAGAGGGGAGATTGAAACTGGATGTTAGGAGGAAGTTCTTTGCAGTGAGGGTGGTGAGACACTGGCACAGGTTGACCAGGAAGGTTGTGGCTGTTCCCTCCCTGGAGTTGTTCAAAGCCAGGCTGGATGAGGCCTTGAGTAACCTGTTCTAGTGGGAGGTGTCCCTGCCTATGGCAGGGGATTGGAGCTAGATGGTCTTGGAGGTCCCTTCCAACATAAACCATTCTATGACCCTATATTATTCAGGAAAACATAATCAGAGTTTTCCCACTTGATCTTTTCTGGAGAAGAGATGCTTAAAAACTGTTGTGTGGATGTGTGGGATTGTTGCCCAGAGCTATGTCTTCTCAAATGTTTGTGGGTTGCAAAAGTCATTAATTTAAATGCTTATGAGACAAAATAGGAATTTATGTGTTTATGGACTATGTACTATTGGCTGTGAAGGCCAAATGTTAAGGATGCTTTTGTCACACTGTGTTTCTGCTTCCCAATGAAAAAAAAATAAAAAAAATCATGACCATTAGCAGCAGTCAGGTGGTGAAAGCCTTTCAGTGAGGATCTCTGAGTGTATGTCTGTTAAGAAGGAGAATGTTCCCATACCAGCATTTTCATATTGGAAAATGTATGTTTAACTGAGAGAGGTGGACAACTGCAAGGAACAAGAGATTGGCCTTGCTTGACATCCCACATGTATAGGAACTGAAAGGGAGACCTTTATGTAAGAGAGGTATTGACTGTGGGGTCCTTGGTAAATCCCCATCACACTTCTCAGTGGCAGGAACTTGACAAGCTTTTCTGTTACTTATATTTGTGTCAATTCCAGCAGCTCCTAGAGTAGGCTTTCTTTTCTTTCCTTCCACCTGATAGAGTAACAGTTTTAGTTAAGTTCATGTGCAGTGAGGTATAGGGCAAATTGTTAATGCTGGGAAAGCAAAGTGATAAATTGTGGGAGTAGTTTTTCTGTACAGAGCAGCATTTAGCAACTAAGCACAAATTAAATCATTCTTCATGATTCTGGAGTTGTACAATGTTTAAAACCTTGGGAAGTATTGCTAATAATTTCATGTGAAAGTCTTTTCCTTTTTTTTCATAAAGATATCATAAATCTAAAGATTTGCTTCTATGACTTTATAATTGGTGTTTCATTTTACTCTGTTAAATACCAGAGGGATTCCCACAGATTTGGATATTAAAATCAAGCATGTATGAAGGAATCCACTGTTATTAATGCTGTTGTAATGAATACCAAAGAAAACTAGTAATAATTTACTGGTTACAAAAACTTGCCAACATTCCTGGAAGTGAATTGTTAGTGTTTGAAACATGCAGCTTTGGAATTTTCTCTTGTTTTCCCTGCTGGATCTTGTCTTTATTATCAATGACATTGCTTTTGTAGCAGCAGAGAGAACTTCAAAACTGAAGTTGTTGGTCAGTGCAGATAGCTGGCAAACTCATGGAGGTACATGAGGAAAGCTCTTCAAATTGGTAATTAAAATATGTTATCTGTAGGGTGAGAAATGGATTTGTACATTATCCACCCAAAAGGTGTGGAGAGGGATGTTTATTCAGAGCCTGTTGCAGTTAGTAATCTGTTATTCACAAGTATTCAGGTCATTGGCACTTTACAGCTATGCCTCACCTACCTGAAAAATGCAGAGGTTTTTCTTGAAGGAATTAGGGTTTGTGTGCTACCAGAACAAGAGATCTAATCTAGAAATGCCTGGAGATTTCCCCTTAAGACAGTGAGAGCCTCCTCTTCTCTTGATAACCAAATCTGAATAACCTTGTTGTGAATTTGCAGTTTTGGTTCAAAGCCCATTGCTGATTTCCTTTTCTTTGATTTACTGAGTACACAAAGTATCACCCTTCTAAGACCCGAGTAATGCAATTTCTTTTTGCTTACAGCACCTGTGGCTAGATGAGTCAGTACAAACTGTAGTCAGGGTGTACTTTGCAGAGCAGGAGGGCTGGATGCAACCAGGCTATCTGTAACTCATTACACAACTTTGAACAGGTCACTTAAATGCTTGGCTTGTCATTTATGCTGCCTTTTATAAATGCTTGGCTTGTCATTTACTCTGCCTTTTAGAGCTGGAACAGTGATACAGTTCCACCATAGTTATTGTGAAGAGTACACATGAAAGATGCTATAGGACTATAAACTGGAATAGTACTTTGTGCAGGCCATTTGTTCCTGATCACACAGCTTTGTACAAGTGTAACTACTAAGGAAAAGTACACATGATTTAAGTGGAACTGTTCATTCCTGTATTGTGAGCAGGGTAGGGCATGGCATGCCACATTTTTGCAAGTATGATTATCATCCAGTTCCATTGCTAGATGAGTATTTTTTTAATGGTATTTGTATTTATAATGACACACAAAGCAGAATTCCTACCAGGACTTAAAGAAACAAATGGCTCCCTTACTTTCTGAACCACAGTGACAAAGAGTGGCCTTCCAGTAGCAGGAAAGAGTCTACGAGAAAGCCTGGAAGTGGCTTCTCACAAGGGCTTGTTGTGACAGGATGAAAGGGAATGGATTTAACCTTGAGAGGAGATTTAGACTGGATATCAGGAAGAAATCTTTTACAGCGAGGGTGCTGAGACATTGGCACAGGTTGCCCAGGGAGGTCATGGATGCCCCCTCCCTGGAGGTGTTCAAGGCCAGACTGGTTGAGGCCCTGAGCAACCTGGGCTACTGGGAGGTATCCCTGCCCATTGCAGGGGGTTGGAACTGGATGATCTTTGGTCCCTTCTAATCTAAACCATTTTATGAATCAATGAATCCATCTCATCAGAAACCGTAACAGCACAATACATACAGAACAGTGAGAAAAAAAGATGGAATCTGTAGGAAGCTTTCCATTAATACATGATTCTCATGATGTGTGAAAAAAGCAGGTCTCTAAGGAATGGCAGTAGCAGGTGGTCCTATCACCCCGTACAAGATGTCTGCTTATAGTGAACGGTGAATGTTCTGCTATTGCTTTGTGTAATTTACACTGAAGACTAAGGTAGGTAGAGCAAAAATACTATTTCAATAGGAAATACAGTTTGTATATGAATCTTCACAATCTCTGAACAGAAATCTCTGTGAGAAAGGACTTGACTGCAACATTCAAGCTATTGGCATGATTTTAGGTTTGTGCTATGCTCAGCTTCCTTCATGATGGCATTTGCCTAACACTTCTCACTCTCTTAAACTGCACTACAGCTCAAAAACACATGCAGACTGAACCTCAGATCCAGGTTTGAACTACAGCCATGCTAACATCCCCCCATTCAATTAGAGGAAAAATGGTTTCACAGTAGAAACATTAAACCACCTGTGCACTGCATATCCCTGTGAATGAGCAGAAACTGTTGTGAGAAGGTTTTTGTGGTGGGCAGCTTTAATGTATGGTTTTATAGGTGTCCTGTGATGTCTCTGTGCTTATGCTAATGAGTGTAACATTGATGGTGCTTTTCCTGTCATGTGATACTTACATACCTTAGAGTTAATTACCTGATGTTTTTAACTGGTTTATCATGCTGTAGAACCCTCTAACCTTTTCTTGTTTGATTCCTCCTTGCATTTCTAAATGGCACATTGCCCTTTAATCACATTTATTTGCTGACCATGAATAGAAAAACCTGAAGGAGGGCAGATAGAGGAATAAATTCCTAGTACCTATTTTATATGAAAATGATGACTTTAAGGGTGCAGGGGCCACCATTGCCAAAGGTTCTAGTAATTGGATATAGACTATCTGACATCAAGGCTGAGATAGCCTTGAGCCAAAAAGCTGAAGAGGAATGGAAATGTAATTTTGCAAGAGTAGTGCCTGGAAAAGGAGCGATAGGGAAGTGCTGCAAAATGTCACTGTTGTCTCTGCTGCCCCTTCTCACATAGCTTCGCTAACAGAGCTGTCAGTGTACCTCTGGTGATCATGAAATCACTTAATGAAATGAAGTGTAACCAGCTCTCTACTAAGCTAGTGGTTAATTAAGTGTGACCATCAAGAGATGGGAACCATAATAGTATACAAGGGAATACTTGTTCATTCCTGAAAGGCCTATTAAAGTAAGAGGAAATATGTGATCAGCAGAGTTGTCTGAACCTTTAACATGGTGTGGCACGGGAATGCCAGCATCTGAGTTCCAACACATGAAGAGTTATTGCTGCTTACTTGAGGTACTGCACAAACCAGAAAAACTTACACTATGTGAGGGTAGTCAATGCCTAGCACATTTCTGAGGGGCCAAAGCAATGAAACGCTTGATTAACTCGGAGTATCTCTTTAAATGGGCAGATCTTGCTTCCCTGAGATTATAGATTATGTTCTATTGCTGAGGCAAATCCTCACTCCGTGCCACCAGAGGAACTGTGAGGAACTACCAGTTTCTGCTTGGTTTATTTTCTCACAGAAAAGAATTGATCATTTTTGTACCGTTTGTATTTGCAAAGAAATCTGTAGATGCAAAGTCTCCTGGCTTCTTGCTGCGGTGTTGCTGTAACCACCCTTCTTGTATATGAATGGAAGACAGAGGCGTTTCACCCACTTCTGCCTTCTCAATGTGTCCTTACGTTCTGGTCTTTTGCTCAGCCACCATTTTTTAGCAGCTTCCTGCACGGTGAGGAAGACTTCACAGTCCAATTTCAGTGTCCTGGGAAAAGTATTTGCACCAGCTTGGGTCCTTGGTTCCGTAAGTCTCCTCTGAGCTCTCCTGTCTCTACTTGTGTCACAGGCTCCTCCTCCTTGTGCATTTCTCCACTCTGCCTGATTTATTCAGTGCTTCAGAAACCTTTTTCCCTGAAAAGTTGCTCAACTGCTCTTGGAAAAGCACAATTTCCTCCTCCTTCCAGAAGATGCCCCCTGACTGAGCGCAACCACATTGTTCTCTGCTGTCTCTTGAAAGGAACATAATGCTTATTAGCACAGAGTAACTCCCAGCAAAGAAATTAAAATTATACTCTCAACGTGTTAACAGAAACATCCACAACATTGCTTAGAGAAATTATTCATTAGGGTCTGGCCATGATTGTGGAAATGACTCAGGGTGGTTTTATAACAGTCAAAAGCCCGTAAGGTGCTGTGTGTGAGGCTTTAGGCTTTGGACATATTTTTCCACAACTCTTTACATTTGTCAGTGAGAACATACAGCTCTTTTGACAGTAGGACTTGGGTGGGCTGATGGTTGCTGGATGCTGTAATAGGAGGTTGGCAGGACACAGAATGATAAACTCACTTGTCAACAGCCTCTCTGGCTTAGGACAAACAGAGCTTTGTACCTCTGTGTCTTGTTTCTCATGTAGTGCTTGGTAATTTCTCTGGTATGGGTTCATTGATTTTGTATTTGTCTGCTGTTGTTTTCATGTCTGCTCAACATGGAACCCTCCTCAGCCACAGACTCTCATTTCCTATCTATTATTCCTTGCTTTGCTTTGTTGCTTCCCTCTGCCAGAAAGAACTAAATTGTTTGTGTGTTGGTGGCAACAGAGATGGAAGGCCAAAGGAAATAAAGAAGAGATCCACAGCAAATGTTGAAAATGGGGTGCTTCCACCATGGGGCATGGAAAAGGAGGTTACCAGCACCACTACGAAATCTCCAGTGCGGTGACTTCAGCCAGAAGAGTAGTTCAGGGAGCACCTGAAGACAAAGCAGAGCTGTGGCTGCACCTGCATTTACAGTAAGGCACTTGTTCTGGAAAGCAAGGTATTGGCATAGATGGAGGCTGGGGCAGAGGACTCTGTAGGGCCCTTTTGGTCCCTGCACCTGCATTTCCTTCCTGCAAGACCAAAGTATTGTGTAGGTTTGGTACTTTCTAAGGTTTCCCATAGCACAGAGTCAGGACATTGCTAAGACAGGTCTGTGAACCAGGGAGCTAACACTATGGCTGGGTGCTGCAGACCAGAAACCTTAATGCTCCATCAGTTCCCAGTTAATTTGTGGCCACTGTGAGCATTTGCTGCTTTTCTCTCTCATATAGCATCTTTTTACTTCCTATTAGTGGTGTTTTAGTTGCAGTGCAGTTGTGTTAACAGTATTTTTCCACAATGAATTTCACGGTGGTTTTTCCCTCTCATATTTCTACTTTTCTTGTCTTTCTTTTATATTTTTTTTTTAGGCCACTATTACTCCGTCCTTCCTCACAATTGCCTTTTCCTCATTGATTTGCATGAGAATTCTTTTATTTGCAGAGCCTGGGTAGTGGCATAGAAAAATGCACCAGTTTGGATCTCTCCTTGTTTTTAATTGTTGCAAACTAATTTTCTTGCCTTGTGCCAAGCTTTGAGCTTTTACTTTTCAACCAGATTTCCATTGTCTGGCACTGCAGGCATGGTCAGAAGGGCTGCCTTTGCTGCCCATTTGCCTGCTAATTACTGTGCAGGTCCCGAATGAGTGGGTTGAGAACACACCTCCTAAGGCTACCCAGGGCAAGCTCACAGCCCCAGCAGGCTGAGATGTCACCTAAGTGAATTTCACCTATTTATTAAGGTTTGTACACTGGAGAGGACTTGAGTAGAGCTGTGTGAACAGTCTCTGCAGCACTAAACACAGCAGATCAGGGGAGCTATGAGCCTTTTTCCCTAGTGATTTATTTATTTTAAGATTAGAGCCAGCATTTTGCTAAATGCTGTCTGAAGTTGTTAATTAGGTTTGCCCCTAGACAGAGCCAATTGGTTAAGATTATAGGGAAAAGATTATGACTTCTTACTGCGCAACATCTTGGTGTATGTTCAAGTTTAGGTTTCTACTTTTTGGGTTTTTTTTTTTTTTATTGGAGGAGGCAAGTAAAACATGCTCTGTGTCACCAAGAGAGCTAGTGAGGAACAGTTTTTTATCATTTGGGAGTAGCATCCCTATCTCCAATCCACTCATTGTAAATGGGAGAGGTTTATTACGAAATACTTCTGTGTTCATTCTACTTGCATTTTTGAGCCCCATCAGGTGAATTTTCAAGTTTTTATGAGTTGAACCTAATAGGAAACCTTTTTACAGCATCCACAGGTACAAAATAGTTTAACCAGCTCTCACAATCCACGCAGATACTGGCAGACCTGATTCATTTTGTGAATAATTGTACTTGGATCTCGGTGAGAAAAATGTTAATATGAACAGCATGAGCAACAAATTTCCAGACAAAAACCTGGAGGAGACAGAGTGTGTATAGACAGAGTCTGTGGGGGCCTGTGACTTCATCATACGATAAGAGGGTTCACTTCAGGAGCTGGTAACGGGAGGAAGACTTGAAAGGCCGAGCTGCAGGAAGTGGGGATGGTGAGTCAGGAAATGGCAGCCTGCCCTCGCAGTCATCCTTGAACCACTGCCCTGGTGTGCTCATAGTGGGAATTGGATTAGTAGAGACGATGTTCCTTCAGAATAGGTTTCAAACTTGGGTCGTGACCATGTGATGTCGTTAAGCACTACGTGCCGTTTCTTCTCTAGAGCATGGATTTCAGATCCTCCATCTGGTCGGAGCTCCAGCCTATGCTTCGCAGCCGCCCCTCTCCTTGGCGTGTGCACAGTTTCCTTCCTGACCCAGCCTTCCAGCCCGGAGCTGTGAGCTGGGTTACGCACCCGTGCTCTGCAACTGTCCTGAAAGATGTTCATAGCCAGGAGGGTGTTGGCCTCTGCTCCCAAGAAACAAGTGACAGGGGGAGAGGAAATAGCCCCAAGTTGCACCAGGGGAGTTTGAGGTTGGATTTATTAGCAAATAAATCTTCACGGGAAGAGTGTTCACTTATTGAAGTAGAGTGTCCAAGTAGGTGGTGGACTCACCATCCCTGGAGGTGTGCAAAAAGCGTGTAGACATGGCACTCTGGGGCATGGTTCAGCGGCCCCGGTGGTGTTGGGTGTCAGTTGGACTCGATGATCTGAAAGGTGTTTCCTAACTAAAACGATTCTATGATACCTCAGTTCTCTCTTCTGGAACAAGCCCCTGTGTAGCTGTTGACCCAGAAGTTTCTGGCACTTGTGCAAAGGCTCTGGCATTGCCTTTCGCATTTTCTGTAATGTTTGATCGACTTAGCAGGAACAGAAAAGATCCCCAGCATGAGGTGATGATTGCAGAGGTGCTTGTGAGGAAGCTATGAGGACGGTCAGGCAGGCAGCAGCACTTCGGGTCACAGCCTGGAGAAGGCATCTGGCGCGGCACCACGTTTGTACCTGCGTCGCTCTGGCTCCAAAGGCCGAAGTTAGGCTTTGTGGTGAGTTACGACTCGAAAGGCGCCAGATCGCACCCGGGGCAGACGGGAGACCACCGAGCGACAGCAGCCGACGGGGCAGTAAGGCGCCACCTGCTCCCCCCGCTGTCCCCCCGCTCGGCGCCTCGGCCCCGTCCCCTGTCGCGGCGTGTCCCCGCCCGGCGGCGGCGGCAGAGACCACTAGATGCCGCCCTGCGCAACGGCTTAGCGGCGCCGGTGGCGGCGGCTAGGCGGGCTGCGTGTGCGTCTGTCGCACCCCGCTGCGCCGCCGGACCGGCAGCGCTCATACAGCTGCTTGTGCCGAGCCGGGCTCTGGCGCTGTCGCCTTGCTGCGCTGCTCCGCGGCGCTTTCCTCAAAGGGCAGCATCACGGAGGCACAGAATTGACAGCATGGTGGAGTGTGGAGGGTACCTCTGATCATCCGGGCCTGCCCCTAGCCAGAGCAGGTCCACCTAGAGTAGCTCACACAGAAACGCGGGCAGGCAGGTTTTGAATGCCTCCAGAGATGGAGCCCCCAGAACCTCTCTGGGCAGCTTAGTTAGACCCTGACCACTCCTTCAGTAAAGACATTTTTTAGACAGATTGACAACAGGCAGCACTGAAGTGGATTGGAGCAAGTAGTTTGGATGTTGGATTTCAGTAGCAGTTGCTTGTGTCGCCCTTTTGAACCTTGTGTGCTTCGCTTTCCCTCTTCGAGTGTTCTCCCTGAAAGAACTGATGCTGTCACTGCGTGTATGGGTTTGGGGAGCAAGGTCACCTGAAGAACCCAACCCCGTGCTCTGACAGCCTGTGTGCGTTCATGGGAGAAAAAGTCAAGAGCAGTCAGTCCACACTTTGCAACTGACTTCTGAGGAGGCCAAGACCACCAAGACTTGGGATTATTCATATTTCAAAGTCAGCCTGCAGTAGAATATTGTTCAGGGCTGGTGGAATATAGGCAATGGTCACTGTTGTTGTTTTTAAAGAGAGATTTGTATTGCTTAAAAATTTGCTTGCGATTGCTAATTTGGTGTCTGCATGAAATTCTGTATTGTCTGGACTCCTGTATGTGCAAAAGGAGCGGATAGCAGAAGTGGAAGCGCTTCCTGCATGAATTCTTGGCTGTGACCTGGACTGACCCCAGGAATGGCAAGTTGGGGTGAGCAGTATTGAACTTGGACGTTCTGCTATCTCTGGTGTGTTAACCTAGCAGTACTGTTTGGCTTGTCTGCTGAACTTGCCACAGTTCCATGCGAACATCTGTCTACCAACTGCACTGAAACCACCATTTCGTGTTGTGTGGACTATTGAGCAGCTGTCAGATGAGAATAACTTTAGTTTTCGCATGTCTTAACCAATGTCCTGGATGCAGGAGGTTCTGAATACCGTTATCCTTGGTTGTCTTTCCTGGTTTTGGAATGGATCCTTCTCAGCTATATGTTTTCAGTCTCCGACTAGATTTTTAAATAACCCAGAGCAGTGTGCTGGATGTTATCTTCTTACAGAGCTCAAGTACATTAGACAGGACTATTGAGATCACTGTGGATCCATTCAGTTCTTCTCATCATCTGTCCCCATTAGTGTCCCATCTCTGAGAGACTTTGTGATATTACTTTCGACAGAATGCGTTATGCTGTGCAAGGTTACACCTTAAACCCATAAAACTGTGAGGAGAGAATTCCCAGGACAGCGTTACAAGCAACTGTAATGGCAGATCAGGTGAGATCTCTGAGAAGTTTTTTCTGTCAGCATGGTCATGTGCATTGCTTTCAAGGTGGCAGCAGGCTATCAGTGAGCATACTTATGCAGAAAAATACGCCATACCTTTGGAAAGGTTTGATTTGGGAAAAGAATGTTCTTCACATATTATGTATATGGCAAATAAAAGCTATGTTGAGCACTCACCAGACTCTGAAGTCAAGTGGGAATTTCAAACCACATGATCCTGCAGAGCAGGCTGTCCATACATCTGAAGGAGCCTTATAATGTTCATTCTGAAGTTACAGAAATAACCTTATTAGAGAGGTGCTTATACAGATGGTTAGGCTTCAAGACTTTTGGAATTTGGGATGTATTTTCCTGAATAGCCCAGCAGGCATCTGTAAGTTCTCTGTGACTCATCCAGGCTGTCTGAACTTTTCAGGCTAAAGAGAGGAAGCAATGAGCAGGTTCACTGATGACAGAACTTCCTGTTTTGCCTTTACAGAAGGTGTTTAGAAAGACCTTTTTCATGATGTTCTGCTGATCCAAGTTGAGTTAAGTGACTGGGCAAAAATAGGAGAGAAAATGCTGATTGTGGAATGCTGTTCCTGCCAAATCTTTTCAGCCTCCAAGGGAGGCTTATTTTGGCAGAACGTTTAAGGGATGCTTTCTGGGTTGCTTTTCATTGAGGGAGGCTGATGGGAAAGATGCTCCTCCCCAGGCACTAGACTATAAATATTTGACTTTTATACAACCAAAATGCCTCTGAGTAGACACATAATAAGTGATGAAAAATGAGCTTTTACCAAACCTGTGGAATTCATTTGAACTTTGCCAGGTGTTTGGCTGTAAGACTGTGAGGTCCCATATTTAACAGCTCATATACTTGGCCAATAATATGTGAAGTGTTTCATTATCTTATGTGCTGCAGTTGGCACACGTCAGCTTGCAGACAAAGAGCAATGGTTTATGATATTTGTGGATTCCATGTGCTGTTGTAGCCATGAAGTGATGTGTGGTGTATGATAAGACAAATATATGAGAATGAAAGAGCTCATGTAGGAAATACAAGATCCTTTCAAGTCTATGATAAGTAAAACTGTAAACTGTTAAGAAACATAAGTATTTTGATTTTTGTCTTCTCTTATAAATGCCAGGAATAAGAAAAAAACAATTAAGAGGCTTGCTTTCAGCTCACCCAAGATGTTCAAGGAGTACTTGGGACAGACAAAGAGCTAATTTATTTGGAGGCTGCAAAAATAACCAGGGTTTTGTAGAGCATTCATGCTAAAGGCCACATCTTTCACAAATTAAAGCTTGGTTTAGGTGGACAAGCTTACCACACCAACTGTGCACTCACACCAGTTCCCAAGATCCAGTGAAGTACTTCCAATCAGTATGGAAATAATTATTGCAGGATTCTGGTTGGACGAAAAGGTCTTTGTGTGAATTTTAATGGATTCTTTTTTCCCCTGTCATATTTTCTAATCTTTCCATAAAAAAATGCCTGAAACTTTAACCTGCTTCTAAGTAAACCTCTGACTGAACAAATGTTTAGTGTGTTACTTTGCAGCACAGCAGTGTGTGTGAGTGAGCACTTCTTCATGTATTAATGTTTTGCTGAGGTAGGGTCTAAGGATGAAAAGGGACTATTTACACCAGCATGGGAATCTGGTGTGTTGCAAGAGTGGCAGCGTTTGCTATGGCAGTGCTGGCAGCAGCCTGTGTGGTCTGCCCTCCTGGCCTCAGCAGCCTGTCTGGAGGACTGGCAGCGAGACCTCAGTCCCTGGGTGAGCTCTCTGACAGGCCACCAAGGAGTCATGGGGCTGTTGCCCAGCTGCAGTGAGCAGGGCAGCTCAGGGAGATCTGCTGTACCTCACCAATTGTGATCCAGAAAAAAAACCAGAGTGGGGAGGAGAAAGACTGTAGAGAGCAGAGCAGGGAGGTTCTCACATATCGTTTGTCTGATGCTGGCCAACCGAGTCCTGGGCTGCATCAAGAGAAGTGTGGCCAGCGGAGCAGGGGAGGGGATTCTGTCCCTATACTCTGCACTCCTCAGACCCTATCTGGAGTTCTGTGTGCAGTTCTGGAGCCCCCAGCACAGGAAGGACATGGAACTGTTGGAGCAGGTCCAGAGGAGGCCACCAAGATGATCAGAGGGCTGCAGCAGTTCTCCTATGAGGACAGGCTGAGAGAGTTTGGGCTTTGCAGCCTGGAGAAGAGAAGACTTCCAGGAGACCATGGAGTAGCCTTTCAATTTCTGAAGGGGGCTACAGGAAGGCTGGGGAGGGACTATTGACAAGGTCTTGTAATGACAGGACAAGGGGCAATGGGTTTGAACTGGCAGAGGGGAGATTTAGACTGGATGTTAGGAGGAAGTTGTTGGCAGCGAGGGTGGTGAGGCACTGGCACAGGTTGCCCAGGGAGGTTGTGGCTGGTCCCTCCCTGGAGGGGTTCACAGTATGGTTGGAGGAGGCCTNCCTGGAGGTGTTCAAGGCCAGGTTGGACAAGGCCTTGAGCGAGCTGTTCTAGTGGGAGGTGTCCTTGTCTATGGCAGGGGGTTGGAACTAGATGATCCTTGAGGTCCCTTCCAACCTTACCATTCTATGATTCTATGCTGAACTTCAATATTTATAGTGTCTTTGTAGTATGAGGTTGTTTAGAGAAGATGATTTTAATAAAAAATTTGGCTATAATTTCTAGTGCATTTTCTGTGCTGTAAGCTCAAAGGTGGTCCCATATCCTGTGGGTCTGGAGTCTAATATTAACCATCTGACAAAGAAAAGATTAGACAAGCCAGTGGGGAAGACAAGGTGATGGGAGGACATGGTAAGAATAACCTTCTGTGTATGTATCTAAATTAGCAGACTGCAATGCCTCCTTTGACACAGGTGATCCCTGGAAAAGTGTACTTGAATTTGTCTGGATTCAGTGGATTCTTGTTATCCAAGTGTTCTAAGAGATTTGCATTTTCCTTTGTGTTTAGAAGAAGCAAAACCCAGGGAATTTCCAAAGAGCCCAAATCTTTTTGAGGAAAATAGTGAAAATAGAGCTTCCCACTGAATCTGTCTTGTGCTGCTGGTTAGTCTCACTTCCAGTGGCTGCACAAATATTGGTCATTCATGTTGCTGACATGATCGTTGCAAGTCATGGAATCATAGAATCATTAAGGTTGGAAAAGGCCTCCAAGATCATTGAGTCCAGCTGTTAACTCAGCACCACCAAGTCCACCATTAAGCCATGTACCTTAGTGCCACATCTACACGTTCTCCTCCATGGATGGTAACTCCACCACTACCCTGGGCAGCTTATTCCAGAGCTTGACCACTCTTTCTGTGGTCCTAATACCCAACCTACATAAACTTCTCATGACACAACTTGAGGCCATTACCTCTCATTCTGTCACTTGTTGCATGGAAGAAGACTGCCTCCCATCTTGCGCCAGTTTCCTTTCAGGGAGTTGTAGAGAGTAATGAGGTCTCCTCTCAGCCTCCTTTTCTTCAGATTAAGCAACTCCAATTCACTGAGTGGCTCCTCATAAGACTTGTTCCCTAGAGCCTTCAGTAGCTTCATTGCCCTTCTTTTCACAAGCTCCAGCATTTCAATGTCATTCTTGTAGGGAGGGGTGCACAGTGAAGCCATTTCTCGAAGCCATTTCTCTGGCAGTGCTGACGTAGAGGCAAGACCAGAGGATTCCTGTGTCAGTTTTCTGCATTTGCTGCTTAACCTCATTTTTTTTTTAAGAAACTCTCTTCTTTGGAGCAAGTAACTTAAGATTCCACAATGTTGTTCAGCTGATAGGGCATTGGAGTGCACTATTTTCTGTTGCATGGTGGTTGTCTGGACTCTCCATACACTGGATGGACAGAACCTTTCAACAGACATCAAAAATGATCAGCGGTTTGGCTACAGAACAGGCATGGATTCAGAGAGAACTTTAGAGTGCTTTTGCGTGCTGGGCAGAAAATAATCCAGTTTTATCTAGTTTTTAGTGCTAATACATTGTGATTGGGATGTGATGTAGGTTAACAAGAGCAGAAAAAATGTGAGAAAGCTTGCTGGTAAGATTAGGAGTGATCCAACTCTAAATCTGGGTCAATTATTGATGCTTTCTGAAACAGGTAGGAAAACCAAATATGAAACATCCTCTAAATAGCCTTTGAAAACATGGACATGAGGTGAATTTTGGTAGTTACTACTACTGAATTGGTGTTTGATTTTGAATTACTGCTTGAGTGAGAGAAATGTCACATTCTAAGTTTCTATCAGTAATCATTTAAATGGATTTTCATAGATTCATCAAATGGTTTATGTTGGAAGGGACCTTAAAGAGCAAATCCCCTGCCATAGACAGGGACACCTCCCACTAGAGCAGGTTGCTCAAGACCTCATCCAACCTGGTCTTGAACACCTCCAGGGAGGTTGTGGATGAATGACAGAAGCACAGAATGTGATCAAAGATCATAGTTGTCCCTGCCTATGGCAAGGGGTTGGAACTAGATGATCCTTGAGGTCCCTTCCAACCTTACCATTCTATGATTCTATATTCTCTGCTTCTGTCATCCACAACATCTCTGGGTAACCTGTGCCAGTGTCTCACCACCCTCACTGTAAAGAATTTCTTCCTAATCTCATCTAAATGTGCCCTCCTCAAACTTAAAACTGTTTCCTCTCATCCTATCACTACAAACCCTTGATAAAAAGTCCCTTCCTGGCTTTCTTGTACCTGTGAATAATTAATAAACTGAAATTACTGACATTTTATCAAATCTTTGCCTAGGACCTTAAGATAAGTCTTGGGAAAATACGCAATTTGCATGAATAGAAATAGAAAGGGCAGAATAGAATCTACCTAAAACATAAACCTGTGCACTGCAGAGAAGGAAGCTACAGTTCAGGGTGCCGGGAATTTGAGAGATAATTTCAGTATTCTTTCATCTTTTGTCCTAGGATGTCAGTGCACGTAGAAATAATAAGGCACGTCTGCATTTCAGTGCACATCATTTTAGGTCTAGGAGTGCTGAGTGTGAAAAGAAATCTTTCTGATGGTGCATTTTAATGGGGATAAAATGACAGCTTTAGAGTCACACAGCACCCATAAGAAGATAAGCAGCGCTGCTTCAGCGCGACCTGCATGGACTGTTGGAAAGACTGAGACAGAAAGCAAGTGACAACCCCAAAGTTAGGGTGATATTGTAAGGCACTGGTATACAGTGCTTGTCTTTTATATCATTCTTACAACCTTGGCACACGTGGTTGATGCTCAAGAATTTAATTTCCTTCATGTTACGTTTTTATAGCCCTTAAAATCTGTCATATATCCAAGAACAGATAGAGGCAATTAAAGAATTTCACGAAACTTTGTATCTTGTGGGAGGGACTATTAGAAAGCTGAACATATGCATCAACATTTTATTTACAGTAACAGTCCTGCCTGTTCTCTCTGTATGCTCACAGCTCTCCATGGCTGTTGGTGGGAATTGCATAGGCTGAAGTTAAGGAGAATTAAACTTTCGTGAGTGAGTAATTAATGAATAGATGTAATATCTCACAGAATCACAGAGTACCTTTGGTTGGAAGAGACCTTCAAGATCACCCAGTGGAACCTTCAACCCATCATTGCAAGGTCACTACTAAACCATGTCCCTAAGCACCAGGTCCACACAGCATTTAAACAACTACAGGGGTGGTGACGCCACCATCTCCTTGGGCAGACCATTCCAATGTCTGAGAATTTCCTGAATGAAAGAATATTTCCTAAGGTCCAGCCTAAACCTCCCAGGGCACAGCTTGCATCCATTTCCTCTGGTCCTGTCACCACCAAGGAGAAAAGGCTGTCTCTGTAAATCAGATGTTGGTCTTAAAATTGGTTTTCAGAAGCTTTAGTGATGTTGCTTTGCTTAGCTAATCTTCATGTTCTCAGATGTTATTTGTTTGTCCAGTGTATAGTTTTTGGGAGCAACAACAGGTCCATAGTGACTGGTGGCTTTTGTTTAAACTGACCCTACACATTGCCATGAAATACTCCAGTATTTCAGTGGAACTTGGGAATGTGATCCATTTCTTTAGGTGTAGCTAATAATGCTCTGGACTCTTACTATTGTAATGGTATTAATTCTTCCCAGCCTCTCTTCTGCTGCTCTGGTTTGCACAGAGAGTTTTAAAAGCCCAGGAGAAGACCACCGGCGTTGCAGGGAAATAACATCACAACAAGCTCCCGATCTTGCAGGCTGCTCTCCTGCTGATGAAGAGCAATAGCAGACTTCATTTGGGTTTATTTGTGGATGGTTATTTTCTAAAAAAACCCAAAAAACTCCAACAAATCAAAGAAAGAAACCAGGGCAGAACTTATATGACATTTTATCTGCTTTGATTTGCTGGTTGCTGTAGCATGAGTGACAGAAGAGGAAATACGCTCTTTATTTTTAACATACTTAAATTTCTTTCCTGTGGTGCTTCTGTCATTTTTGCTTCTACTTCCAAACACGTTCTGCCACTTTTTGACCCCCCCTTTTTTTTAAAAAAAAAAAAAAAAAAATTCCCCCAAATCAACACATTTTGTAGTCACCAATTCTTACTTCATTTATGTTCGTCTTCCTTTTCTGCTCCTTGCAGTTTTGCAGTTCCTATTTAGTCCTTTGGAGAAAAGCCTTAGTGACTTTGACAGGTTCCTTCCTGGAATCAGCTCTTGGTGATGCTGTGTTGTGTGTGGTGTCTGGTAGAGAATTGCTGCTGAAATCACTGTGCTTTGTTGTCCGACTGCAATCTGAAATTGCAAGCCAAAATGTTCGTCATCAATCAGACCCTCCAGAACTGCTCTTTGACCTTTATTACTGAAGTCTTATTGAACCACCTGCATGGTGGTCAGTGACAGAGGGAGACTGCACAGTAGTCTCCTTTCAGAGCCCAAAGAAAGAGGCATAGGAGTGTATTTGTGACTTTCTTGACAGGCAAGCTCAAAAAAAGCTTCTACTGATGGTCTTGTGTGTTTCTTCAGCAGCTGAAGGATGCCTTCTTTATTCAGCTGATGAACTGTGGAGTGGAGATGTCCTGTTCATATGTACACATGATGCACGTGCTGTAGGATTGGGGGAAATGAGATCCTGTGTTTGTTTTTATATCCAGGATCTGCTCTGTTAAGTTGCCAGGTTCCTTTCTAGCTTCCTTGAGTGCAGGAGTGTGTCTGTTTTGCAGATGTTTTGCCAAAATTATGTTTCATTGTACAGAAGAGGTCTTAACCTGTCCTTGTTTAGTTGGTTTCTGTGTTTTTTTTTTTTTTTTTCCTTTTCCTAATGTTGCATTCACTTGTGGAATCACCCAAGCAATTATTAATAGCTAAATAGTTAACAGTAATACAAAGATGTCCATGCCTTTGATTTAAGTCTTCAAATTATCTTTTGCTGA
The DNA here is from genome assembly GCA_013396675.1 of Eubucco bourcierii. Taxonomy (NCBI): domain Eukaryota; kingdom Metazoa; phylum Chordata; class Aves; order Piciformes; family Ramphastidae; genus Eubucco; species Eubucco bourcierii. The sequence continues at coordinate 75,890 of VWZE01018431.1, forward strand.
GCCATGCAAAAAGTGTCTATTGTGTGATGGTTTGAATCATCACTAATAGAGCTGACACACCCATGATGTTGTTTTTGGCTTTGGTACCTGGAGGACTTACAGAAGGGGCTGGAGGGTTTGGTTGTGTTCCACATCTCACAGGATCATGGGACACTAGGACAGTAGTTGCCTCAGGGAAGCAAGAGATAATCAACATTGGCATCATCACTATTCACTTCACTCCCAGTTTGATTCTGCTTTGGTTCCTTGCAGCTGCTGCTTTTTTTTTT
>VWZE01018431.1:81452-92420 GCA_013396675.1 Eubucco bourcierii
TTGGATGAGGCCTTGAGTGACCTGTGCTAGTGGGAGGTGTCCTTGTCTATGGCAGGGGGTTGGAACTAGATGATCCTTGAGGTCCCTTCCACCCTTACCATTCTATGATTCTATTCTATGATTCTGTAAGACTTCCGCAGATGGAAGACTCGCATAGAACTGCAGCAGACAGCAGGATGCTGTCCCTCAGCGTAAGGGAGAAGCTTAACCCAGCATGTTTGCTGCAGCAGCAGCTCCTGGGAGGATGAGAGGAACAGGCTCTTGGAGAAGAGGTCTTGTGAGGTGGGAGCCTTCCTGTCATGCTGGTAATTAAGTGTTCAAAGACAGAACATGCTGACTCACAGAAATTGAGACTGTTTGTGGGAAAGGCTTGGCTTTCACAAATATCTTTACTTGAAAACTATTGTGGAAATAAAGTTTTGGAACTGTCAGGATGTTTTAGTAGTTTCTAACTAAGTGGCTTTCTCATTCAAAATTACTTTTTGTTTTGAAAATTAAACATAATAGCATATTTGAGGAGCAACATTGAAAAGATATCTTTTGAAATTGTCAAAACAGAATGTTGGCCTTGAACTTCAGGCCTTTTTTTTTTTTTTTTCCTCCTTTGCTCTAGGTCTTGAGCTTTGAAAATTTTAATAATTTAAACCTTTCCTCCAACTCTGAAAAACAGTGATCTTGAAAGCTGTTTACAGGGCAAATGTTCCTCTCTCAGCTTAACATAATAGGCTGTGGCACTATAACATGAAGTGGCCCCACTTAGAAACAACAAATTTCTAATAAATTCACTTAAAAAAACCCAAATAGAACAATTCTGTTGCTGCATGAGCCACCTTTAACTGCCACAATTAGTCTCCCACAAGTACAACCAGGTTTTCTGATTTTAGGCTTACAGTGATTACTGATGATTGTAATGCACTCAGAAGAAACCAAATGCAGATGGTGAAGTTTGAACAATGTTTTTCTCACACAGCATTTAATGTTCAAGAAAGTCATAAAACAAAGAAGTCCCAATTCAGTACTGTGCAGCGTGTCCTGCTGATGTGTTTATTTCTGTTGCCTGGATTTTAATCACTGGGATGTGCTCACTTCAAATGTGATGCTAAACATTGCCTGTTACTGTAATGCATTTCCCAGGAAAGTGCATTCTGAGTAGCATGCAAAGCACAGGAGAAAAGCATAGGAGGATTATTGCTATTTTTTTCTAACCTGGCCTTAAGAAAAACAATGGCTCATTCTTTCAGGCCCTGCATCCTGAACACTATTTATGCTGTTAGCAGTTTGGCAAAGGGAAAGGGCCTTCCAAGTGAGTGTGAGTGACAGCTGTCCCTACAGCCTGGCAGTGGCAGCAGGCCACACTCAAAGTGTGAATTCAGCTCCTTACAACTCACTGTCATACTTTCTGCCCCCACCCTGCCAGGAAGCTTCATGGTGTGGCTCACAGCCTTACCGCAATGTGCTTAGTCAAGCTTGCAGGGCTGGACTCCCAGTTCCCATCTGCTCTGTGCAGACATTAAAGACACCGCTGTGCTTTTGCCTCAGAGTGGTGGTTTGTTGCAGAGCTCTTGACTATAATTATGTCCCACAGTAACTGCTGTGCAGCAAGACATGAGTCAGTTGATGACTTCCAGTCCAGCAGTGGTTGTGTTGTGGTGGCAATGCAGCTTTCTGGAGCAGTGAGTGAGTGCTAGAGTGGAGCCTCGTTGCTGATGTCATTAGGTTAGCTGGGCTGGCTGGCTCAGCTCGTGTGGTGGAAGGCACCCATCACGCTGACGTCAGGCTGCCCTGCTGACGTGAGGTGTGCAGAACAGATGTGATTGCTTCTTTTTTCATCTGCAGTATTGTTGACACCTTTGTAGCTTCAGTCTGTGGCACCTAAGCGATGGTGGGTGGTGAAGGTGGTTGGCAGGTAAAGCAGGGTATCTATGTGGGAAAGGTGGCAGCTTTGCAGTTCACCCATTTTGTTGAATCTAAGACTTTTTTTTCCCACTATGACTGGCTGAAACCTCATCATCATCTCTGTCTCAGTCAAGCACAAGAGGGCTGGAGCACCTCTGCTATGAGGAGATACTGAGGGAGTTGGGGCTGTTCAGTCTGGAGAGTAGAAGGCTCCAAGGTGACCTTATTGTGGCCTTTCAGTGTCTTAAGTGACCTACAAGAAAACTGGGGAGGGACTTTTTAGAATGTCAGGGAGTGATAGGCCTGGGGGGAATGGTACAAAGCTAGAAATGGGTAGATTCAGACTGGATGTTAGGAAGTTCTTCAGCATGAGTGTGGTGAAACCCTGGAACAGGTTGCCCAGGAACGTGGTGGAAACCTCATCCCTGGAGGTGTTTAAGGCCAGGCTGGATGAGGCTCTGGGCAGCCTGATCTAGTGTGAGGTGTGCCTGCCCATGGCAGGGGGGTTGGAACTGGATGATCCTTGTGATCCCTTCCAGCCCTGACTGATTCTATGATTCTATGACTTCGTGACTCTTCCTACTTTTAGTGCCTTGCTACTGTTGTTCATCTGGAAAACTTTATGACAGCAATATGTCACCATGTAAAGCATTAGTGTCCTACCCTGTGTGCTCAGAACTATATCATTCTAGCAGAATACCAAAAGCAGCAGGTTGGCAGCTTTGCTGCTGAGCTGGTTGGGTGCCACCATGTCACTAGTCCATGTTACATATGTTACTGAAGCCCAGCACTCACTGCTTAGCATGGAGGTAGAGAGAGAGACGAGAAGCACTGTTGGCAGACATCATCACCTAGCTGTTCTTGTCTGTGATTCCATGATGGTTAAGGCTCAGTGGAGCTTTTTTCTCATTAGAAGGAGCCAGTACGCAGAAAACAGATCTCGCAAAGTGCTGGTGTGCTGTGTCACCCTATTCCATCTTCATTTCAGCATCACCCACTCCTGCCTTGCCTGAAAAGTTACACACTCTGCAAGATGCCTTGGGAAGACTGATTGTTTTCATTTGCAGAGGGGCTTGCAGCAGAGCACTTTTTAAATGACGTTGTAAGAAATTGCTACAGTGCAAGACCTGCTCTGACTTATATTTATATAAAAAGAGATCAGGGTTAGGATTTCTAGTTGGAAGAAACCCATGATTTTACTAGGACAGAGGGGGTGTCATTCTTCTCTCCTGGCATGCCGTGCTTTGTGCAGTCCATTTGAGAGGCAATAAAGGTGGTAATAAAGTGGCAATCTGAACCAATGCTTCAGTAGTCCTGGGCTGCAGTTTGTGGGATTTCATTTGGAACTTATTTACCTAACCCCCTCCCACATAGCTATCTGTCTTAGGCACCTACGTGAGTCTCCTGTTTGGAGTGCTTGAGGCCATCAGAATCTTAGGTCTAGTTCTGTCTCCTAGCAGCCTGGAAACCTTTATCGTTGGGAAGGGGAAGTGCAGAGAGGGAAGGGCATCTGGGCACTGCAGTGTGCTTCTGGGGCCGGGAGCAACACCACATTACACCAGGTTAACTGCTGCTCCTAAGAAGAAACCTGAACTTGTCAGGGATGTGCTGGGGGGCTTCCTGCCACCAGATCTGAGTGAGAGCTTCACTGCAACTGTCCAGTGCCCATGATGGGAAGAGCTGTCTCTGCTTGGGTGCCCTGAAGTGTGAAGTAGCTGTGTCTGAGCAGCTTACCTTGCAGCAGCTGAACACAGCTCCTTAAGGTCCCTTCCAGCCTGAATTGGTGTATGTTCCTGTGATCCTACATTGCACAAGTCCAGAGCTAATGTTGCAGCCACCAGGCAAACCTTTCCTTGCCCCCATGGCTCTGGTTGGGTGGCTGTGCTGACAGTAGGTGACACGGAGCAGTGCTTCTCACCTGGTGGTACAGCTGAACAACTAGTTCAGAATGAAGGTGATGTATCATCTTTTATTGGCAGGCAGATATTAAAAGCAAGATATGTATGAGGCTAGTTTTCACAGAATCACTATGGTTGGAAAAGACCTTTAAGAGCATCGAGTCCAACTGTTTTCTCAGGTTCATGATGTCTGTCTTTAACTAGTCTTCTTTCTATATTCTGGTTATGAACCATTCCCTGAGCATCACCAGGCTTCTTGATTTCCATTTTGCAATTAGCTGCCAGGACTTTCAAGATCTTGCTTCTGACCTAGCTGGGCCAAGTTCACATCACTGACAGCTTTCATAATGCTGAGTAGATAGGTTGGAAGCTTTCTCTTATTCCCCAGGATGGCAAGATTAAAATATACTTTATTGGTATAAGTTTTTATGCCATTAGATAGTGGTCTGGATGTGGTGATGAAAGGCTGAATGATCTTAAAACCTAAAATTACACACACAAAAGAGGTTTATTTTCCAGTTTCCTCTGCTTTACATTAACTGCTCTGGAAGGCCTTATCCTTTTCCCTCTGTACTTCTGCACATATCTTCTGTGGGGCAGGAAGCTATTTCAAGATCAACTGATAGAAATAGTATCTGATTTTTGTATGCATAGGCAGTCTTCTCTCTTTGAAGACTAGTAAAGGTTCTAGGCTAACTGTTATACAACTGATGGAAAATTGGGACAGTTGATCATATTTATGAACTTATGCAGAGCATTTTCTTCAGTTTTCGCTCTTCCAAAATAAGGGAGATTCTGTGTTCCTTGATCAAGCGAAGTCCTACTGTGCAGCCGAGTCAAAGTAACGGGTTGTTGCCTGAATGAAGACTGAAGCATTCAGAATTGTAGGGCCAGGTAGATTTCTGCTCTTTATTAATCATCCTTGCTGTGGGATTTGAGCACATCCTCTCTGTAACATACTTTGGGATGGATGAAGATGCTATCTTCCCAGATCTGCCTGTAGAGAATTGAAATGGGGAGGGGTAAAAATCTTTAAAACATTCAGTTTTCCAGTGGTGCAGGTGGTGCTTCACTCTCATAGCTGGTGGAGAGGCTTTTTTTCCAAACCAGCCCTAGAAATGTCTCTCTGCAAATCTGTGATGTGGCAGAGCAGGGATTTGAACCCACTATGGTCTCCTGGCTGCTTAACTACTGCTGCAAATGCTGGTTTAACCTTCCTGTCCTAACACCACGCTTAGTCCTGTCACTGCTGCCTTTGATTCAGAAGGCTCTGAATAGAAAGATTGCAGTTGGGGTGAGTAATGGTGGTGAAATTGGTCTGTCTTTTTAGTAGCTGATTCTTAAGCCTGGAAAAGCTGGCGTCTTCACAAGCTGTGAATCAGTGCATCCAGTTACAGATGTTATCCTCTGCAAATCAAGGTCCCCATACCCAGCTGTACTGAAATGCCGTCTGAATGGGATTCCTGTTTCTGTGGCATCCAGAAGATACTGGCTTTCTTCTTGTAGAAGCAAAAGCTCAGAGCAGGTAAAATGCAAACTAAAACAACACAAAGGAAGAGGGGAAAAAACCCCAAAACCCAAACGTGTTCAAAAGACCTGCATCTCTCCACAGCTTCCTGCTCCTTCCCCTTGCCCCCCACCTCCTCTTCCTTCTCTCTAAGGGTTAAATATGCAGAGGGAAAAAATCGCTAGACTTTATGTCTGTGCTTGGTGGGAACTATTAAATTACAGCTGGATGTTTTTAATTATGCCACACATAAATGCCTGAACACAACAGCATTTTAATCCAAATGTGAGCCTCATTTATGTGTGTTCTGCGTTTGCTCTGAAATGCACTGCCTGGCACTTGTTTGTGGTGGCCCCTTTGTGGCATTGTAACAGTGTGGGGTTTTTTTTCCCCCCTTTTTTTCTTTTTTTTTTTGTCTTCCTCTCCCCCCCCCCCCCCACCAAGGGCAAGGATGGGAGCTAGTGCTGGCTAGGGGGAAAGGAAATGGGTAATAAAACAGAGAGCTAAGCGGCTCACTGGAGCCAGCGATGCTGGGATCTGGTTAATTGCTCCGAAATGAAAAAGATTCGGGGGTTTTCATGAAATCCCATAGGTGCATTTGCCAAGCCTCAAATATTAGATTGAATTACAGTTTCTAATTCCTCCCCCCCTCTTTACCCACAGCCATGTGTCTTATTTCTTCCTAAGGCTTGTCCACTTTGCAGAGCAATGAATATGAGGGAAGCTGAGTAAGGACTGCTTGTCTGCCTGCTTGTTTTACACCTTTCCCACCTACGTCTTTTCCTAATCCTACCTTTTATTAAAACGGCAAGAAATCTGCCTGCCTCTCCTCCAGTGAATCCTGATCTGTTTGTGGATTTGAGGTTGAAATGTTGCCTGTAAGTTTTGCCTCACAAGCGGCTGAGGGGAGGGTGTATGAGGGAAGACTGTCTCAGTCCCTTGTTCTCTACACCCACACACTAGCTAAGCATAATAGAATCTTTTTCTTTTTCTTTTTTCTTTTTTTTTTTTTTTTTTGCATAGCCACCAAGACTTGTTTTTTTAAGGGGGCTTTGACCTGTCTCTCTCATTTTCAAGAATAGTTTTACATTGGCAGTTAGTTGTGCCAGCATTTTTACTATTCTACAGAGGGATTTCAACACCTGATTTGTGGGTGTAAGGGGACTTCACTGGGAAATTACGTCAGTGGCGTAGCTCAGAGGAGTAGCTGTCTCCAAGATCAAATCCTTAAATGGTAGGATTGGCACCCACAAAAGTGAAGTCGGAGCTGAGATTGTCCTGCACATGAATTATATCCACAAATCAGGATGCAAGCCCCTTCCCTGACAGCTATTGTGTTTTGTTAACCAGTGAACAATGTATATTTTTCTCAGCCTGAATGTTTAGAGATTACAGAAAGTGCACCTTGGTTATTAGGCTGGTATCTGATCCAAGTGTTGCTTCTCTTCTTGTAAGGGACTGGAAATCTTTCCTCTTTCTTCCACTCTGGAGCTGGGAAGGCCCTCTGAGTCACCTTGGTCTGTCCCAGCCTTGGAACAGACCTTTCTACTGGAAATTTCTCTGGCATGTCTTACTGAGCTGATCCCTTTGGTGCTTTCAGCATGTTTCCCTCTATCCCAGCAGATAATTCTGATATACCTCTTCAGGAACCTTTCATTTTTGCCTTTTGATTTTGTTTCAACCTTCTTTTGTGTTTTAGGTAAAGGTGTTCCTGCATGCCAACCTCAACTGTCTGGCTCAGTCCCTCCTGGAAATCATTGTTTCCTACATTATTTCTCACCTTCCTCACACCACCCATCAGTGGAAGTGTGTGTGAAATATTCCTTCAAAATTTGCATGCCCATTGGCAATTAAATATAAATTCCTAATTTTGGTCTGCTGTGCTTCTGTTAAATAATTAAAACTTAAAAACCCCATTCCCTACTGAAAGGCAAAGAAGGATTTGAGCCACTGCTTAGCTGGCAATGTCTACCCAGCTCCTCATGCAGCCTCTGCTCTTAGGCTTCAGTCTGGGCTGCACAGCTGAAAGGGCAGAGCAGCTAAGGGCATGCTCTAGTAAAACATGCTTTGATACTTCTGCTGCTTCCTTGTACGTGATCTCATGGTGCATTGCTGTGGGGAGATCTAACTGTTCTGCCAACTCGTTTTCAAGAACTGTTTTCAAAGAGAATGGTTTTCAATTGCTCACTTGGGGGGTCATTTATTGTCTATTTTTTTTAGTGCTGGGTCCTCAGGCATGCGAGGGTGAAATCTCCATTGTTCACTCCACCTCCAAAATGATCAGAAATCACGGATTTTTGTTTAGCCACCCACTGTCTTTTGACCTGAATACTTCAACTTTTTATTTCCCACCCAGTCCCTTCCTAATGTTAGCCACAGTCTTCCCATCTCTCTCTCACCCTGTAGGGTAAGGAAATGTGGTTTCATCCATGAATGACATTAATGCCATTGTGTGAATCATTAGTGGATCCAGCATCTGAAGCCCTAGGGGATCAAATACTTGCAAACCACTAGAGAGAGATCCTAATATCAAATATGTGGCAGGAATCATCCTAGCTCGAAGAAAACAAAACAGCCCAATTTAATACCCAGAGAAGGTCATGGTGCTTAGAGAGAGCAGAAGAGTTTATGTAATGGCCTTGAGGGGCCCTGTGGCAACCATCCTGCTTCTTGTCTACAGCCCTCTTGCCTCCCCTCCAACTCAAGCAGCTCCCTTTCCAACCAGCTAACCAGCTCCTTCCCACTTGTGGCATAGAATGGCAGTATTTGAAGCCCTTATGAGGCTGTTGCTTTGTTCTTCCTCAAAACAAACAAACAAAAAGTCAGGATGAAGCATGACTGACTCACGAAAAAAACCCCAACAAAAACAGAAACTGAACTTTTGTGGTGGAGTAGGAGAGGAAGAGCTGAACACCTGCTGCTCTCCATTGCCCTGGAGGCTGCTGTTTGTTCTGCCTTTGCTGACCTTTGTGTATGTTTCTGCTTTGCCATAGCCCTGGGTAGAAGAGAGCACAGCCCAAGCCTTACAGCTCAAGTCTCAAGCCCAAGGAAGAGTGTAAGGTGTAACCCTGTGATTGCTTGCTGCCATCTCCCATGATCCCAGCATGTAAGTGTGTGTTCCAAAAAAGTAATTTCCACTCCCCCCCCCAATAGCAGGTGCTCACATTTGGAAATTCTGGCCAAACATCTGCTGGGCTGTAAACACAGAAGGCCTCTTTGGCTGTTGGCTCCTGCAGTATGCATTACCTGTGCAAGAACAGGAATACTGTGCAAAAGCAGAGAAAGCAGATGGGAGAGCTCTGCTGTGTGTAACAGGACACAGGCTTCCCTCGATGAGCTCACCCTGATAACCTTGAAAAGAAAATTCAAAGTTGCTGCAAACTTTTTCTGTGGAAACAATTATTCAGGGGTTTCAGGTGTCAACAGCTGACATTCACTGCAAAAATTAGGTGGCTAATAAATACAGATGCTCTATCCAAGCCATTCACTGGCATAGCTTGATCCTGCTGTGGTGCAAGCAACAAACCTAGAGATGTGTAACACCTCATAAAACACTGGCTGAAATATTTGTGTAAAAGTATTTTTTTTTTCCCCCCAAGAACCTACATCTCATTTCTCTTACCTTGTGGACCGTGAATTAAAGTATTGGAATATGAGAATCTCCAGTCCCAGAGGGTGGTCATGGTGGTAAAACTGAAGGGAGGCTTGGTTAATTTTATTAAGTATTCAGAGCAAGCTTAGAAGAATTCGAAATCAGGTGAGGTGGTTTTAGCTGTGTTCAGGTCTCTTGGCAAAGTCAACCTGCTCGTTTGTGTTGGAGTCCTTATGCTCCACCTCCAGGGCTAACGGAGGTGACAGAAATGGGCAGTGGAAAACTTAAGTCACTATTCTGAGAAGTATCAAGGAACAGTGAATTTGTGAACTCTTCAGTGCTGGCATCTGTAGGCAGAGATCACAGGATCACAGAATGTTAGGGGTTGGAAGGGACCCAAAGAGATCATCCAGTCCAACCCCCCTGCCAGAGCAGGACCAGACAATCCAGCTCAGGTCACACAGGAACACATCCAGACAGGCCTTGAAAGGCTCCAGAGAAGGAGACTCCACAATCTCTCTGGGCAGCCTGTGCCAGTGCTCTCTCACCCTTACAGTCAAGAAGTTCCCTCTTGTGTTGAGGTGGAACTTGGTGTGCTGCAGCTTCCATCCATTGCTCCTTGTCCTATCCCAAGGAGCAGAAACTGTCCCCCACCTCCTGACCCCCAGCCCTCAGATATTTATAAACATTTATTAAATCCCCTCTCAGACTAAGCAGCTCCAGGTCCCTCAGCCTCTCCTCATCAGGGAGTGCTCCAGTTCCCTAATCATCCTTGTAGCCCTCTATTGGACTCTCTTTACCACTTCTTTGTCCCTCTTAAACTGAGGAGCCCAAAACTGAAGGCAGTAAGTTTACTTGTTGAAGCTCATTACCGCAGTGAGCTGCTTAGTTCTCTGGCAACTGTGGAAACTTTGCCAGCATTGATGTCATCCTCAGAGTTAAAAGTATGTGTGGACCAGATAAGATAAAAGGTGCCTTTTCCCTTCTTTAAACACTGAGAGTTTTCTGGTTGTAGTTTCTTGGACTTGTCAAAGTCAATACAAGATAGCACCAACTATTTTGGGATGGCAAAAATAATCCTTCAGGCACAACAACAGAAGACCAAAATCAAGAGAAAACACCTCACACTTAAGTGCATGGAAGATTGATTTTCTGTGTGTGTGGCTGAGTGTCTTTATTAAGTAAAGACTTACTGCAAAAAGAAAGATGATAAAAATAAGGTTTCATCCATGCATATGGCTGCTACAGAATCTGAGCAATGGATCTTTTCCTGCACATCAGTGTTGTTACAAAACTGGAAAAACATCAAAGGGATCTTTTGCTTGCTGTATGAGCCTTGGGAAGTTAAGTACTGAGATGAGGCTGTGCCATCCCAAGCTGTGAAGCAGGTCACAATGGGGCTGAAAATGGCTGTTTATAGGTACAAGCCTGCACTGGTGCAATTTCTCACCAAGGTCAGCAATACCTGAAGGGATCCTCCAGGAAGGCTGGAGGGGAACTTTTTGTAAGAGTGTTTAGCAATAGGGGGAATGGATTGAAGCTGAGGGAGAGTAGGTTTAGACCGGATCTTAGGAAGACGTTCTTCAGTAGGAGGATGATGAGACTCTGGAACAGGCTGCCCAGGGAGGCTCTGGATGCCTAGAGGTGTTTAAGGCAAGGTTGGATGAGGCCTTGAGCAACTGAATCTAGTTGAGAGGTGTCTCTGCCCATGGTGGGGAGGTTGGAGTAGATGGTCTCTAAAGTCCTTTCCAACCTGAGCTGTTCTATGATCCTATGATTCCAGTTATTTATCAAGAAGCTGGAAATGCTGTGATTCAAAAGTTAGCTAGGTACTGTTGTTGACTGGAGATCTTTCCTGTATCTTTTGCTACTTCTGCAGTAGTTTATATGAACTGTAATATAAGCAGTGAAAATATAAACAGTGGCCAAGGTGTTTTTAAGTGATAACTTCTATTAATAAAGTACAACATAAACAGACTTCAAGGTCTATGAGCATTCCTTACCAAGCAGAAACCTAAATGGAAGCAGAATGGTTCCATGGCTCCACCCATGAGCGCAGCTGTACCAGACATGCT
>VWZE01018436.1:8532-32519 GCA_013396675.1 Eubucco bourcierii
TTTGTTTTCCATTTGCCTTAGCAGGACTTTCAGCAGGATCTGCTCCATGATCTTGCCAGGCACAGAGGTGAGGCTGACTGGTCTGTAGTTTCCAGGGTCATTCTTTTTACCCTTCTTGAAGATGGGTGTTATGTTTGCCCTTCTCCAGTCAGCAGGAACTTCACCAGTCTGCCATGACTTTTCAAATATGATGCACAGTGGTTTGGCAACTTCATCTGCCAGTTCCCTCAGGACCCGTGGGTGGATCTCATCAGGCCCCATGGACTTGTGCACATTCAGGTTTCTTAGGAGCTCATAAACATCGTCTTCTACTATAGTAGGCAGATTTGCCTGCTCCCAGTCCTCACTTTTACCCTCTGCAACTTGGACATTGTGGTTGGAGCCCTTGCTGTTAAAGACTGAGGCAAAGAAGTCATTAATCCAGCACTTGCAACTTGATACTAGTTCACTTTCAATAATTCTTGTTTTTTCTACCTCATTTCTCAAGCTATCTTCACTCCCTTGCCTAGGTTTCCTCTGCAAATTGCCTTGGTCTTCCAGCCTTGTCATTGTCTTTCACTCAAGTTCACAACTGTTCAAATAAACACCCTGAATTCATGTCTGTGCATCATAATTCACTTAAAATTGTGATATACCATTTCTTGTCATCAAATCGCTAACTTTCATCATGAAATTTAACCCAAGTTCAAAGGAAACAAAAGAGTACTTAAAAAAAAATCTGTCAATTGCAGTTTTCAGCCCTGCAAAGAAAATAGGTTTTCTTCCCAAGTGTGGTCTTGAAGAATGGTCTTTGTGTAGGTTTCTGGCAGGGATTGCTTGTTTCATGCTCAGAAGAACATAATGTGATCTGACAAAGGGTACATTTAAAAATATTCATTAAAATGTGAATAATTATTTTACTTTCATCTTCAAAGGTTTTGTTTCCTGTGAACATTTGCACAAGAGCTATTTGGTCTTCAAAACCATTCCAAGAGAAGGTCAAGATGGTGCAATTCTCGTTCGATTGTGTCTGTGCAGATGCTTCAAACTAATGTCTCCAAAGTTATTTTTAAAAACGCTATTTGATCTCTACTACAGCTGAAACAAATTTGAGTTCTCCACTATAGAAATAAAAAAAAAAATTTACTCTTGTTCGTGATGAAAAGGAGGAAGTGATCTGTGGCACCTACATGTGTAACAGGGAGTTACTGTGATTTTATGAATAGTGGCTCAGATCATACGAGTGAGATAGCAAGTATAATAAATAAGGGTCCTTCTCAATGATTCTTAGTCCCTCTTCCCAAAGTAATCCTCTCAGTCTGACTTCAAGCATTGTTGCCCACATCCAGTCTTGCATAAGCTTATTTAAATGTTCTTTTTAGATAGTGATATTTTAAAGAATTATACTTGTCAAAATGCAGAAATTAATATTTCTGACCAAGTGACACCATTTGTGGAAGGCAAGATAAATCAACATAAAATTCAGTCTTGGAAGAAAGGTCTTTGCGTTGTCCTAACCTGTTTTGTAACTTCTGGAAAACAATTTCACAGTTGTAGTTTGCAGATACTTTGTGTGAAGAACAAAGATCCTGAATCTTCCACACTGAACAGAAGCTGGGTTTTGTCCTTTTCATTAGGATTATGTTCTATGAAAATGTGGGGGAAAACATTTGAGAATGCGTTTATAAGGGAAACACTGTAAAATACTGGGAAATAAAAGCATTGCACTAAAACTCGACTTATTTCTCGACATACCATGCAGCATCTGTTGCTTCTGCAAGTTTCAGAAACAACCACAGGTGGCAGCACGATTGGGAAAGAGCTGAGTGGTGTGCCTTCGTATCCAAGTATCCAAATGTTCAAATACAGGAGAGTTTCCTTCTGGTTCTTTTAAAAGCAACTTCCAAATCATAAGAGGGATTTTCATATTGGTGAGTCTAATATCCTTTTTAAGAATGAAACAAAACTATGATCCTGTAACGATAAAGTAGACTAAAAACTTGTACATAGGAAATTTTGCTGTGCTGTGATACATACAGGAGTGCCTCACAGTTGTGCTACTTTTTGCCAGATGACCATAATCACAAACAGATCTAGCAATGCCACTTGCAATTGAAATATTTATCTCACTGAAAACATTTTATACTTTTCGGTTTTCACTCCTGGAATCTTAACATCTTTAGATAAATTAATTTTTTCATTCATTTTTATGACTCTCTATGTAGAGAGATTTCTGGTTTGGGAGACCTTCCTAACGTGAATATGTTGTTTACTTTTGAATGTAAATATAAATTGATATTATTTTATTCTTATTTAATTATTTTAAACTGTAAAATGTTAGTGGGCACTCAGAGATGTGTCAGTCTCTCAAAAGATACGTGTCAGATGAAGGTGGGAGAGTCAGAATTAACAGGCACGTGAAGCAGGTGATTGCTGTTACTGTGAGAATATGGCCATCGCTCTCATAATTTTTAGCAGTCCTTGGAGCTTGTACAAAGATACCTATGAAGAAACGGTGCAGAGAAAAGTGGCCTCGGGTCAGTTTAGAGTTAAGGGGAAAGATCTAGAAAAATAATCACAAAGGCAATAAAAGAGGATCATCTGGAGGAACCAGAATGTTGCAACAACCCTTTTCCTTCCTGTTGGAATTAGATTTTACCTAGCAGAGGGCTAGTGAGCTACTGCACTGTGTGCTGCTGGCTGTAGGAGTAGATGAACACATGTGGTTTATACTCATTGCATGCAACAGAGATCTCCTGTCTGACTTGCTTTCACTCATAGGGACTACACTACTTCTCATTTCTTGCTGCTGTTCTCTTTCTAGGGCGTGTGGAGCTGTTTATCGAGCTGTTGAAATCGCCACTGAACAAGAGGTGAGTGTCAAGAGACCCGGCAGATTCTGCGGGTCTTCAATGCTTTCCCTTCGGATGCAAACTTGGGGATGGGGCTTTCAGGTCACCGCTAGATCTTCACACAAAGGCTGTACCTCCTCCAAACAGACTAATGTCATCTGGTAAAATCCATCATCTGCTTTCTTCAGCTTCTCAGAGAACCATTTTAGAGCAACGTGGCTCTTTTGTGCAGTAACAGGACACTTAACGCTGGGCCATTGCCTGCAGGTGTTATCCCTGAAAAGGGGCCTCCGAATTCCAAAGGGGAGGTCCTGGTCTCACAGGCAAGAGCCTTGGTGCTCTCAGTGCTTGGGCTGATCATAACATCTTATTCTGGACAATATACAAACCCAGGCTAAATATCTGTCTAGAGAAGTAGGACTAAGAGCAGATGCACGGTCCCTTGTGTCATGTTGAGACCAGGACCAGGCAGAGGAAGTGACTGGCCAAATTGTGCAGGGAGAGACAGAAGGCAGATTTCAAGCAGCCACAGGCTACATCTCCCCTCCAGAAAATTCAGGTTAGGCAGGCAGGATCTTCTGAGAGTTGCACGTTGGGCCTACAGCTTCAGATTTCTGATTTATCATTTCTGGTTGTCAGTAAAGGCATCTGAATCTTATGGGCCCATGAGTTTCTCATCCACCAGTAGTGCTGCCATTTGTAACTGCTCTAAGAGAGAGGTGAAAACAAAGTGCATTTGAGAAGAACCTCGATCCAGAGTATGTTGATAAGAGATTTGTGCTGGAACACGTCAAGACTATTTCTATAGATTTTACAAGGCCAAATGTCCATGGCCCTGTGTTCTGTAATCAGATCCCAAAGTGGTGGAGAAATAGTCCTGTAAGGGACTGAGGTCCTGAGTCTAAGGAGACGACAGTTTGGCTTTGGCACTTCAGCAACACTCACAGTGTGTTCATTGTGATCTGATGCAACAGACTACTGAAGTAAACGGCTTTCAATGTCATTTCAGGTGGCTATTAAGCACGTGGGAATCATGAACGAGCATGAAAGTGTTCTAATGAGTGAAATCCTGAGTGTAAAGGAATACAAACACCCGAACATTGTCAACTACCTAGATAGGTGAGTGGACCTGTTCTTACCAGGTGAATGTTTTCCTGCATATTGCAAGCCAAAGATGCTCACTGGCAGAAAGGTGACCCTTTTATTACTGATCTGCTCTGCCACCATTCTCTTTTCAGCTATGTGGTGGATAACGAAATGTGGTTGGTGCTGGAGTACATGGCTGGAGGCTGTCTGACTGATGTTCTCATGGCGATGTATGTGGAGGAAGGACAGATAGCAGCTGTCTGTAGGGAGGTAAGGGATGCTGCATTTGCTTCCCATTGTTTCAACAGGATGGTCCTTCTCCGCTGAAGAAACTTGACACTGGAAACTGGACCCTGGTTATGACAGAAGCAGGTGAAGTCTTATGCTTCCTTTTGATCTAGGTGAATGATCTGATTGCTGCTAATGGTACACCAAAGTTGAAGAACCTTGAAGAACTGTCTGCAGCGCTTCCCAACTTTCTCAATTGCTGCCTGGAGGTGGATGTGGACAGGCGATGGTCTGCCAAGGCCCTTCTGCAGGTATGGACTGTGCTTGTCCGTGATAGCAAGGGACTAGACACAAAGCTGTGAGTGCAGGTGGTCCACTTTGTCCTATTCATGCATATTGCTGGTAACCAGAGGAACACTGTTTGAGCCCATGAGTAACTGAGTTTGGAAAGTAATGGTTCATTTCTTTTCCTCCTCCTGGACAGCATCCCTTTGTCACATCAGCACGGCCAGTCTCCAGCCTGATTCCACTGATCACCGCAACAAAGGAAGCAAAAAAGGACATCCATAGTGCTTGAGGCCAAGATCCTACTGTGACATCTTGGAGTAGGATTTAAAACAAAACTTGCTGCAGATCAACACACCACATTTAGAAGTAAATAAAGCAGCACCATTTGTGTTCTGAGTCCTTTATTTATTTTTAAGATGAAACAGAAACTAACACAGACAGGTAATGATCAAAAATGCTTTGCTGACCCAAACATTTCCAAGGTTAAGCAAATTTGGTGGGAAGAATGCCTTCCTTCTCACTCTGTGAATAATCTGCACATTCCCTTGTAAATTGTTGGCTGGTTGTCAAAGACAGAAACTCCCTTTTATGGGTTATCCTTGCTACAGTTTGGAATTGGAAAAAAGATCTCCTTCATGCACAAACTCCAGACTTCACTGCCTTTGGAATGGAACCCACTTCCCCTGGCATCACAGAAACACGGTGGGAAATCATGGTATGATGGGTGGGATGAAACCTATGACTGGAGTGTGGCTAATGATGGCTACAAGCTGTTCAGAAGGGACAGGAGAGGAAGAAAGGGTAGAGGTGTTGCCCTATATGTAACAAAGCAGTTAGAGTGTAAAGAATTGTTGCCAAAGAAAAGCCATGTGCAGGTTGAAAGCTTATGGGTAGGAACTGGGGACCAGGACAACAAGAGAAACCTTGTAGTAGGAGTCTACCATAGGCCACCAGATAAAGCAGAGACTATTATTGAAGTTTTCTCGCTCCAGCTTGAGGAGGCAGTGCAATCAAAGGCTCTCATCTATCTAAGGGATTTTAACCACCCTGACATCTGTTGGGAAAGTAGCATGACTGGCTGCAGGCAATCCAGGAGGCTCCTAGAGGGCCTGGAAGATAGCTTGCTAAGACAAGAAATTAACAGCCCTACATGAGGGGAAGCATTAATGGTTAGACCATTGGCATGGTTAGGGCAACCATGCCCTAGTGCAGTTCACTGTCCTAGGGCAGATGAACCTAATGAGAACAACAGTTAGGACTCTAAATTTTAAGAAAGCAAACTTTTGGCTTTTTAAGGAGTTCACCAAAGGGTGGATAAGTTATTAGATAAGGGACGCCCTATAGATGTGATCTATCTGGACCCACGCAAGGCTTTTGACGTAGTCCTCCACAACAACCTGTTCGCCAAATTGGAGAGAGAGAGATTTGGTGTGTGGACTGTTGACTGGATAAGGAATTGACTGGGTGGATTTGACTGGATGGTTGCATCCAGAGGGCAGTGCATCCAATGGCCAGATGGAGAGCAGTGCCAAATGGTGTGTCTCAGAGGTCCATCCTGGGACCTGTGCTATTTAATATTTTTATCAATGACATAGACAGTGGGACCGAGGGCAAGACTGCAGATGACACCAAACTGTGTGGTGGTGCTACACACTGGAGGGATGGGAGGGACGGACCTGGACAGGCTGAAAGGTGGGCCCAGTGAACTTCATGAAGTTCAACAAGAGCAAGTGCAGGGTCCTGCACCTGGAGTGGAACAGTCCTTAGTATCAGTACAGGGTGGGGGCTGTCCCATGGAAAGGAACTTGAGTATGCCGGTGGATGAGAAACTGGACACGAGCAGGTAGTGCATGTTTGTAGCCCAAGTGGCAAATCATATCCTGGGCTGCATCAAAAGAAGTGTGGTCAGCAGATGCAGAGAGGTGATTCTGACACTTTGTTCTGGTGAGACCTCCCCTGGAGTACTGCATCCAGTTCTGGAGGCCTCTTTATAGGAAGGACATGGACCTGAAGGAGTGGGTCCAGAGGAGGGCCACAAGATTGATCAGAGGGTTGGAGCACCTCTGCTATGAAGACAGGCTGAGGGAGCCAGGTTGTTCAGCCAGGAAGAGGGGCAATGGGTTCAATCTTGAGAAGAGCAGATTTAGATTGGATGTCAGGAACAAATTCTTTACTATGAGGGTGGGGGAGCACTGGACCGTGTTGCCCAGGCAGGTGGTTGAGGCCTCTTCCTTGGAGACATTCAAGGCAAGGCTTGACAGGGCGCTGGGCAACCTGGTCTAGTGGGGATGTCCCTGTTGACTGCAGGGGGGGCAGACTAGATGACTTTTAGAGGTCTCTTCTAGCCTGGACCATTCCATGATTCTATGATTTGCCCAGTCAGGGTACTTTGAGGTGAGGAAGACAGTCAAATTGCATTTCTGACCCCAACTGAATCTAGTGGGGCACACAAAACATGTTGTTGAGATAGAGGCTTTCAGCTGTGAAGATGGACTGCTTTGGGGGTTGATTTTCCAAGTGTCAGAAATAGTCTAAGGCTACAGAGCAGCCATTCTGAATAGTACAAAATGAGTGTGCATCGCATCCATGAAGGCACCAAGAGGCACACGAAGTCTTTGGAATTAACGTTGCACAGGGTGGGTGGCTACCATGGAAGAGGACTAATCCATTCTGCTTATTGCTGATAGTCACAGAATGATTTGGATTGGAGGGCAGCATTAAAAGTCATCTAGTTGAAGTCCCCCTGCAGTGAGCAGGGACATTCTTAGATGTTCTTTTTTTTTTTTTTTTTTTTTTTTTTTTTATCCCCTAAAGTCCCTAGCATGACCCCATTGGCATGAGGTTGTCCAAAGCTTGCCAAGGACCTGGTTTAAAACTGTATAGAATTAGGAGACTAGAAAGTAAATTTCTCTTTGATCTTCTGTTTCTAGTACCAGAGAACAGAAAATAAAGAGATAAAAATGGGTGGTGGGTTCCACTGTAAATTGTCATTCTTCCCAGTGTAAATTGTCACTCGTGCACAGAAATCAGTACGTAATAGAAAACAGCAAGTTCTGTCTGTACAACAGCTTCTAAATGACTAGCTGATCAGTAGCAACCACAAATATCTTACAGAGTCACTTGGCAATAGGAGCAGTGTGTTCCTTTTGTCATCATTAGAGTACAGATGATGTCTGGTTGTGTATGCAAGTAATAAGGCAAACTACAACGTTTGTGACAGATATTAGCAAATACATACTGTGTAAAGCTCTTGTGGGATGTTATGCTTCCACTTTGGATTGTGCTATAGTGTAGCAGCTGACTCATTCCCATAGATCTTACATGAGATTTCTTAGACAAACCATTCTCAAGCATAACATTAATTTTGAGTCAAGTTTTAACAGGTAAAATAGGCTTTCAGGTAAGCAAAAAACTCATCTCTTTCTGGTCTCCAATTACCTGTCTTGCCTTCAAATTTAGCTGCTGTTAACTTCTATGTTTATCCTACCTTATGCTTCTCAGTTGTCTTCAGTATCTAGCTGCAACTAAAATGGGGTTGCTTCTACAAAGCCTGAATTCATATTGTGGAGGTACATCAGCATAGCTATGGACCTGTTCCAGGTTTCTTAGAAAAGGTTCTGACTCAGCACCAGAAGCACAAAAACTCCAAAAATTCGTTTCCATACTGTCTCTTGTTCCTCACAATTCACAATGACTTGTGGCTTAAGGTGTTACGTGTTTCACTGAAGCGAGAGAAATTATGCTAGTATGCTCTTTTTTGTTTTACCAGGTTATTGGCATTTATTATCAGAGATTGATTATAGGTAGTGTTTTGTGATTAGAGAGTAAGACCATTTTTTAAACTCTTTTTTTTACTTGTCTGTGGAAAATGGTTGCAGTTGTGAAATCTGTGGAGGGATAAATAGGAGGCATTTCAGCTTTTCATAGTCTGGATGTACCCTCCATACTCCACCACAAGGAAGAAGCAGGAGGCCTGATCTCTGCACCCAGAACCCAGAATCCCACTTGCCTTTGTCCAAGCATTTGCACAACTGCAGCAGGCTCCTGTGCCTTGCTTAATGTCAGCTTGCTGCTTTTTCCTTTTTATGTCTGTGATGTAGCACTTCTGACAGCTGACAGATGCAGGCTGTCCAGTTTCCGCTTGCTGTGGTGCAGGGGATACTTCTATATGTTGAGGCTGACATTTGTCTTTTCATTCCTTTACTCTTTGGAAGGCCCTTGCTATTCAGCCAGTAAGCAGTTCACTATTTTCTGGTCTGCCTGGAGATGCATAAAGTCAGTAAAGATGCTGGGTTGAGTGCTGCTGGTGACTGCTGCTCAACAGCAGCTTCAGGCAGAAAGCTTCAGGGCTGTCACGGTGCTGAAGCAATTTCCCTGTCATGTATCCAGGTTCCAAATTTCTCCTGAGCTATGGTTGATACATTGTTATGTAAAAAGAGCAAGAGTGGGGGCCTGCACCTGGGTCTCATGAACCCTCAGTATCAATAAAGCCTGGGGGAGGAGGTGATAGAAAGCAACCCTGCAGAAAAGGGCTTAGGGATGCTGATGGACGAGAAGCTGGACACAAGTAAACGGAGTGAGCTTGCAGCCCAGAAGGGAAACCATATCTTGGGCTGCAGCAAAAGGTGTGTTGCCAGCAGATTCAGAGAGTTAATTCTGACACTTTGCTCTGGTGAGACCTCACCTCACATGAGGTGGACGTGAACCTCATGACATGAGTCCAGTGGATTGGAGCACTTCTGCTCTGAGGATAGGTTGAGGGACCTTGAGTTGTTCAGTCAGAAGAGAAGGCTCTAGGGAGACCTAAGAGCAGCCTTCCAGTACCTGAAGGGGGCCTACAAGAAGGATTGAGAGGAAGGTTACAGTGATAGGATGAGGGGCAATGGCTTCTAACTAGAGAAGATCAGATTTAGATTAGACTTTAGAAACAAGTTCTTTACCATGAAACAATGGAAGAGGTTGCCTAGGGAGGTGATTGGGACCCCATCCCTGGAGATATTCAAAGTGAGGCTCTATGGGGCTCTGGGAAGCCTGAGTTGAGGATGCTTCTGCTTATTGCAGAGTGGGTTGGACTGGATAACCTTTGGAGGTTGCTTCCAGTCCAGTCCATTCTATGATTCTATGTGCTGCTGCCAAAGTCATCTTTGATTTTTGGCTGTGTCCATGTCTTGAGGAACATAACAAAACAGGGAGACAAGTAGGTAGAGAGGAAAACTTGAACTCTGGGGGTGTTGCCTGTGAAAGAGAGCAGCAATTTATTCTACATTTAGAAAGCGTTAGAAAGGAGAAAACACTATTTGTTGAAGACAGTAAGAGTCTGTCTTTTGGAGCCCTTGGTGAGCATTCTTTCGGAAATAACATAGCTATGGGAATCATGCACTGCCCAGCATTCACGCCTTAATCTTGACTTTCTTCCAAATCCAGATCTTCCAGAAACTGTCCAGCACAGCTAATTATTCTGCAGAACCTGGAAATTTTGGAGACTCTCATTTCTGTTAGCTAAGCATTTACTCCTATGTCAAGTGCAATATCATGTACTTTATGTACATCAACATAAGCGTATAATAAGTTCACAAAAAGCAGGATACAAGCAGCTGTGATTATCTCTGTTGTATAAGGAAGCTGAAGTACTTTCACCACAAGAGCACTTTAAAAGCATAAAGAAATGATAAATCTTGACAGCAGTTTTAAAAGCACTCAGCATTCCAAAGGTATGTCACTTATTTGTGGTATTTTAGATTTTTAGATATTTAATGTAAATTAACAAGTGGCTGTTAAAAGGATTTAGGGAGCTACAGCTACCTGAAAGGATGTTGTGGAGAGGCTGCTGCAGATCTCTTCTCACAGGTCAATAGTGATAGAACAAGAGGGAATGGTCTCAAATGGAACTGGGTGGGTTTAGACTGGACATGAGGGAACATTTTTTTCACAGCAAGAGTGGTCAAGCATTGGAATTGTCTGCCCAAGGAGGTGGTTGAGTAATCAACCCTGGATGTGTTTAAAAGTCATTTGGATGTGGTACATGAGGATATGGTTTAAGGGTGGTGAACCTTGTAGAGTAGGGCTTGATGGACTTGATGATCCTGGGGGTCTTCTCTAATGGGAACATTTCTGTGATTCTGTGATTCTCCTCCTTCTTTTTTGCAAGTAACACATTGCTAAGGATAAAGTATTTTCAATATCACTAAGTACTTATGAGATATTTGATTTGAAATATTGGTAGACAGATCTCTGCATCATTTACTTGATTTCATCCCATGGATTTTGTATGCTATGGTTTGGCCTTTTCTATTTCAGTCTGCTCTGACTGTCACAGCATTTCTGAACTTTCAGTCTGTCGCAGTGATTTGCCATTCTGAAGATTGATCTGCCTACAACCATTTCATGTACCTAATCTTGTTTCAGAATTACTTATTCGGGTCTACTGCATTAGGCACCACTTGACAAGGGACTGTGATAGAAGCTGGGCTTTTAACATGCTGTAGCTTGTTTTGATACAGCATAGCATGCTAAAAAACAATGCAGCATGATAGATACATGGACAGTACATCTGATTTCAAAGTGAGATTAACAAAGTGTACTGTGCTACTGCTAATATTATTTTGAAGGTTTGGAATTCCCTTTTTTTAAAAAAAATTATTTTGTAATTTCTTTCATTTTTAAAATAAATGTTTACATTGTGCTTTCTGTAAAGCTCCTGGAAAATTTTGTGGAAATAAGGACAAATATTTTACTTTCAGCGAATGAGCATTTAGAGTTATGGGAATCCCCCGAAATGAATAATGTAAGGTATTTGAAGAAGATAATGAGGACCATGGGAAAGCATTTTCATTCAGAGCAAGCAATGCACTTATGCATTGATAGAAGCTAGGTGTCTCCGGATAAGTACACTGCAAAATGAAAAATCAAATTTTGGTGAAATATCCAGAGATTTCCAGGTAGGAAATAAAACGGCACAGAAAGACATGCTACTGCACTGGAGCAGTTTCTAGGAGACTTCTGAAATAATAGCAGCATCAAAGATCAAATCCACGTGCACTAGAGAATGGGCATTAATATTCTAACATTTGCATATATATTGTTGGTGGCTGAACTTCCAGTCTGATAGTTCTGAATTCAGCAGAAATGCATAACGTGTGTGTGTCTGTGTGTGTGTGTGTGTGTGTGTGTCTAATTTCAGAGACATTATGTTGTATACCAGGGGATTTCAGACGCAATTCATTGGACCCCAAAGTGTAACTTCAAAGTGGTCTTTCAGAAAAAGCATTATACAAATATGCAAGATGAAACTTTTCGGTTTTTGTCAATCAAGAATAGAATTCCAAGACTTTGAGAAGCAGCGTTTCTCCAGTTTGCTGAATGTTCAGTTCTATGTGCTTGACTGCCTTCAGTTTCTGCATCTTGGTCACTACCAGTTTTTGTGAGAGCATTCCTCAGCTCTGTAAGGCTGAACAGAAGTCCATTTTGACAAAGAGCTGTTTCACCTATTTTAAAATGAATGTAGCACAAAACAATGTATTGTACTGAAAGATGGGATTGCCTGCCATAACTTCTTAAGGTAAATTAGAAGCACATACATTTGCTTTCTCCAGCTTTTGCAAGTGGAACAAAAGAAGAAAACCATTTTTTACGCACTGGTACAGATAACATTTTTCTAAATCAGAGAACATGGATTTCTTCTCTTCTAGTATAAACATGCTGGGGTTTGAAAGACAGGATCAGAACATTAAACACACTGTGGGCCTCCTCCTTATCCTAGCTGAAGGAGTAAGTGGGATGGCTCCTTACCCAGATTTCAAGATGGTTGAAAGAAACAACAGAGAGAGTGAATGAAAAGAGACCAAAAATCCATCCACTAAGTCACACATGCAAGGTTTGGGATTCAATCACCAGGTCAGCTCTATTAACCACCACATATCACAGAGCAGAATTTCCCTTTTAGTGAGTAACTTAGAGAACAAAATGTGTACGACAGGGAGTAGAAGAAAAGTTAATTCCCTTGTCCCCTAAACTTCAAAAGAAACTGTCAAATAAATAAATACTTTTCAAAATCAGTACCTTTGTATGGCAGAAAGTTTGGTTGGGGATTTTTTTTTTCAAAATTTTTTTTTTTTTTTTANATAGAATAGAATAGAATAGAATAGAATAGAATAGTTCATTTGGAAGGGTTGTACAATAATCACCTGTTCCAACTGTTCTGGTGCTGGGTGTTTTCAGCAAACTGGACCAAAAGTACCCACAAGATCTTGAGTGGATGGATGGAGCCATCTGAGGGTGGAGTGCCTTGCATTTTATGAAGCATCATTTCCCGGAAGAAGAACGAAACCCAACAAGGCCATGTATGACTATGCCATTTTTTGCATTTCTTCAGAAGCACCTAAAAGTTGTTGTCTGTCCTAACTGATGCTAATAAATGACCAAGGTTACTCAGCACAATACATAAAATTACTTGCTTAATTCTAGGTGGGTCTTGAAGGCCAAGAGGCCTATTATGCTTTAGACACTTCTCAACAGCTTCTTATCACCTTTCCAATATCCTAGGTAAGATGATAACCATTTTTTTTTCCTTGAAGAGAAGCAAGGTAGAACAAGTAATTGTTAGGTATAACTAATGATATGGTTTCAAATATACATTTTTTTAAAAAATAGTTGAACATTGGGTTTGTTTATATTTATTCTGAAAATATCATTTGTCTGATGCTAGAGGAATCAGGAGGCAATGAGGAATAAAATCCTATATACCCACTTTCCAACTACCTCCACAACAATGAATAGGTCTACTTCTCTGGTTGTGCTCAGGGAAACAGTAGCACCAAAGTCTTTGTCAGACTCAGATTCTCCTGAAATAAGATAAAGAGATATCCCTTGGACCAAATAACTTAAAAGGAAAAAATAGCCATGGAGTCACAGTTTTCCATAACAAAGAAAAAGGGAATTCTGCCAGCTGGAGAAAAAAAATAGTTATGAAATACATCAAACCCGATGGCACAGAAAAAGATGATAAAATAGCACATACTCATGATGATTTTCCTTTGCTCTCTGATGAGCTTTAGAGATTCAGGGAGGTCCCATGTTACAGACCTTTGCCCTGTCAGTGGAAATGGTTACCACTGTCATCTCTACTGCTAACCCAGACAGTGCTTTCATTACTTTTCTAAATATACATTCACATGTCAAATCCTAAAAAATGAATAACTTACACAATGAAATGAGGTTGGCAGAGACGAGGCTGTGCTCTTGTCCACTGACATCATGGTAACAAACCTGAAACGCCATTTACTGTCCTTACTGGGCCTCAAGGCTGGCAAAGGCAAGCATGAGGATGCTTTCCTAACAAGCGCTTGGCCAGGAAAGGACCTTCTTCCCAAGTCAAAGGCTCATGTACAGTCAACTTTGCGCTGCATGTACAAAGTATGTGTACTGAAAGAGTATACAAGTTCTGTGGTTTTCAAGAAAGGAATGGTGATACGTATCTTAACTTCCAAGTGAGAAGAAACATTTCACAAATGAAGAAAACGTCTGTCAGCTGTCTTTGTTAATAGAGCAATATTCTCAGAAGAGAGATAAGTACAGTATTAGCAAACTGAACAGGTAGAAATTTCTCAGTGAATGCTGCTTTTGTATGATTGAAAAAGAATTTTCAACAATGTCTGAATTCCTTTGAGCTCAGAAGGCTGAAGCACTGGTTGGCAGCTCTTTTCCCCCCAAATTTATACTAAGTAAAGCTCTTCATTACAATGTTTCTGTAAGAATGCTAAGACTGTAGAATATGGCAACTCTAATGTATGTTGTTTTGCATATGAAAACAGCCACTTTTCAACATTTCACACTTGTGCTAGAAAGCACTAATTAACCACCTTTGTTACTGTATTACAAATTAGAGGGGAAATTATAACAAGTTTGATGCAAGGAGTAATTTAGGATGAACCTAGCTTTGTTTAAAAAGAAACTCCAGGACAAAGTTGTCACATAGGAAAACTCATGGCTCCTTTTAAAATATTTCATTGCATTATGCAAAATAAATTCAGTTTTTTGAAAGCTATGTGACCTCATTATCTTGGAAAAGGAATAATGTTTGTCGGTATATCTTACAGATTACATCTATGAAAAACTTGGTGACTAAACTGTGTCAGTCTAATGCCGTTTGCCACACATGTGAGGCTTCCTCAAAATACACAGCAGTATTTGGTTGGGTTTTGGGACTAACCTTAAACACATTTTTTGAAAGCCAAAACCAGACCAAATAATTGAGTCCGAAATGTAAACAACAAACAAATTTAAAAATAAAATTTCAGTTATACAGGTTTAAGGTCTGAAGTGAATGCCCTGAATTTCATCCCAGCAGTTGGATTCACTGGGACAATTTACACTCAGGTGAATGCACACCTGTCTACTGCTGCAGGATGAAACATATACTCATCTCATCACACAAACTGTAATGTTGCTCTGCTCAAATAGCCCTCAGTATAGCTCCTTGAAAGCTTTGAAAGCCTTAGACTGGGGCATAACTACTTCAAATAGAACTTATTTGTTGTATCCGTACACATACAAACAGAACTGTTACAGCTGCCTTACTTTACGAATGAGAAGGTCATGACTCACTAGAAGGATTAGAGTTTTCTTTGACTTCTGACTTCCTTGATCTTAGCCTGAATGTGCTGCAAAAAACATTGCTTCACCACTGCAGAGTCAGGCAAAGCTCAGGGTATAATGTGATTCACCTGACTTTTTAATTTTTCTTATCTACATAAATTTACCTGATGCTTCTGGATACTGATGTAATACAGAATCAACTGAGAATTGCATTAATGTGAATTTATAGAACAATATTTAACTAAATACACTTGCATTTTTTTTTATTGATGAACAATCTGAACTCATACATTTCCTAATATTCAAAGTTCTTTCAGTAACTGAAATTTTTTTTTTGTCAATAATTCCATCTATGGGTCCTGATGTAGCTGGTGGACAAAGCTGCTATGCAACTTTCTGTCATACCTGGAAAGTTATGGTGATATAGTAAAGTTCCCATTGATGAGTAGAGATGCCCAGCAAGATCATGGAGCAGATTCTCCTGGAAACTGTACTAAGTCCCATAAAAATGAGAAGGTGATCAATGACAGCCAGCACGGCTTCAGTAAGGGCAAATCATGCCTGATAAATTTGGTGGCCTTCTGTGACAGGGTAGCAGTGATGATGGACAAGGGAAGAGCAACTGATGTCATCTGCCTGGACTGCACAAAGCATTTGATATGTTGGATGGAAAGAACTTTGATAATCTTCAGCATTGGGCCAATGCCAACCTCATTAAATTCAATAAAGTCAAGTGCAAGGTCCTGCACCTGGGTTGGGGCAGCCCCAAACACAAATACAGAGTAGGTAACAATGGATAATGAGCAGTCCTGAGGAGGAGGACTTGGGAGTGCTGTTTGATGAGCTGCTTCAACATGACCCAAGAATGTATGCTTGAAGACCAGAAATACAGCAGCACCTTGGGCTGCCTCAAAGGACATGCAGGCAGCAGGTCAAAGAGTGGTTCTTCCCCTCTACTCCTCTCTTGTCTGCACCTAGCATACTGCATCCCGTTCTGAACCCTCCAACGCAACAAGCACTTGTAACTGTTATAGTGGGTCCAGAGGATGGCCACAAAAAATATAACTCATAGGGCTGGAGTGTCTCAACTATGAAGACACGATGGCAGAGTCGAGGTTGTTAGGTTGGGGAAGACAAGGCTCCAGTATTTGAATGCAAGCTATGGGGTAGTTGGAAAGGGAATTTTACGAGCGCTACAGTGATAGGTCGATGGGTGATGGCTTCAAAATGGAAGAAGCTTGTGAGGTCCGGAGTGTTTTGGTTGTCTTACACAGCACCCTACACACCTCTGGGGGTCCCGCCCCGCCCTGCGCCTGCTGTGCAGGGCGTGAGAGGAAAACGGGGGCCCCGGAAGCACAAGCGAGCACGGGTGCCGGCGGGAGCTTTGCAGCTCCGTACCTGCCACTGCCGGTCGGCCTAGCGTCAGGCAGTCAGTGCTGCCGGCCCGGCGCCGCTCCCTGCCTGCCGCTGCCTGGGCCCAGAGAAGAGCGCCTGTCACGGCCCCACTCACCCCCCGCGGCCGCTCCTCGCACTACCTGCGCTTGCTGCCGAGAACTCCGCCTGTGACAGTTCCACAATTTCAGGTCAGGAAAATGGTTTGTACATACTTTCCCCACTTCTTGTCCTGCTAATTTTCCCGCTGCTCCGGTCCAATCTAATAAACTCAGTTCCTCAGCCGTTTGGTGTCTTTATGCCTTTATGGAAGGTTTCCTTTAAGGGAAAAGGTTAGCACCACACCTCCGACTGCCCACCCCCTGTTGACCAGGGTTGGTACGGGATAACCGGGTCGCGACAAAACTCCGTTTAAACATCGGGAAGACATTCTTCGGCATGTAGATGGTGAGGCACTGGAACGTGTTTCCTATAGAAAGTCGTGGATGTCTCCTCCCTGGAAGTGTTCCAAATCAGGTCGCATGGGGCCTTGAGCAATCTGATCTGGCAGGACATGCTCTACCCATGCCAAGGCACCTGGAACTAGATGATCTTTATGGTCCCTTCCAAGCCGAACCATTCTGTGGCACTGGGATACTGTAATACTCAATTAAGAGAAAATAAGGTTTCCATGCAATTAATTTTCAATCTACTTTTCACTAAGACTTTTGGCTTGTTACTCATTATTAGAAGTTTTCCTCACTTTTTATCCTTCTGGCTTACTACAGTTTGAGTAAAGCACTGTCTTTGTTAGAAGTGGGAGTTGAAGATCACAGAAAATGGAATAACAGCAAAAATACTTTCTTGGGGGTTATTTTGCATTGTTTTGGTGGTTTTTTTTGCTTCTTTGTGTTTTTTTGTTTTTTTGGGTTTTTGTTTCTTTCTTTCTTTGTTTTGGTTTTCAGGTATATTTTTTTCCAATGATAATAAAAACTAAGTATAGAATATCTGACCCCTACATAAGTAACTCAGCCAAAAGTGAATTCTGAATACTTGAAAGCACCAGTCTTATGTTCATCTTCATAATTCTCAGTTGTGTTGTTTCTGAGGTTCTAAACCCACTTTAGTTCATGCTGGAAGAAAATTCTTCACTGAAAGGGTTCTCAAACACTGAATAACTCCCCAGGAAGGTGGTTCAGTCTCCATCCCTGGAAGTGTTTAAAAGAGGGACACAGTTTAGCAACAAACTTGGTAGAGTAACATAGTGATTGAACTTGATCGTCTGAAAGGCCTTTCCAAACTGAAACAATTGTGTGATCCTGTGTGGTTTCAAGAAAAGAAAAGAAGAATTTGTAGTCAGATGCTCATGTTTTTTGCTGCACCTTAGCCAGGAACTGAAAATAATAGAGCAGAAATGTACTTGTTTATTTCTAACGTTTACATATGGTAGTATTTGTATTTTAGTTTGTAAGTTTTAGGATGTAGTCACTTGAAAAAATGATTGATCGTGTTTTAGAAGGCAGTGGTACTATGACAACCAAGAGAACTGACAAGTTCATTGGCTACATGAAGAAGAATTACTACTGATTGTAATCAAGCCTCACACCACTGAATCTACCAAAACAACCATGCATATTAACAAAAAACAAACAAACCACAAAAAACCCCCAACCAACAACAAAAACAAAAAAAAACCCCAAAAAACCCCAAACCCACAACCAACAAAAAACCCCCCCAAAAGGCAGTTTATCTCACGTTTCCATCAAGTACAGTTTATTATTTGATTTGCTTTATAAAAACGAAAAGGTTGTGAAAGAATTTGTAGCATATAGCATAGATTTTGTCCGTAATTGTTATCACAGTGGTACTCTAAAAAGATGTAGATGTTCACATATGGATTCACAACTACATTAAATATGACAGTAAACAAAAGAGAAGATTAGTCTCACTAATTTATTTTTAAAACAGCAACTTTGTTTTACTTCTTGAGGATAAAGGTAAAATGTTTTCCTTAAGCAAGCTTGCTAGTTTCAGAAAATCAGTGCCAAAAGTTAAAGAAATGTTTACAAGTAGGTAGGAAGATGGAGAGAACACTAAAACTCAGAGAATGCTAGCATGAACAGCAGAATCTAAGAGACATATGACTCACAGTGCTTGTAATTCTGACATCATAGCCATGGGTTGTGACCAGATTTGCAATCTCTGTTGTCAGTCCAACTACCTTTCACAGGAAGAGTTTTTCTGATTGAAAGGAACAAGCATGCTACCTGAGTAATGATGGATACAGTAATTATAATACAGGAGTTAAATTCACTTGCGAGACTGTGGGTGCCCACTCCCTGGAATTTTCAAGGCAAGGTTGTATGAGGCTTTGGGCAACCTTATCTAACAGAAGATGTCGTTGTCTATGGCAACAAGGCTAAAACTATAAATAAGGCTGAATCTTTAAATCCCCTTAAACCCAAACAGTGCTATGATTTTGTGATTATTTTATGATTCTATGATTTGTGAAGGAACTTCATTTACTTAATGTGATGTGTTACTTCTTTTTTTTTGAGAATTGTTTTCCATTGAATGGGTTTGAATTGATAATTTTTGGGATTTGATGTCTGTTGACTTTAACACAAAGGTGTTTGTTTGTTCATTTATTTTTTTCTTAGAAAAAAAGGCAAATCCATAACCCAACTACAACAGTCTATATTATGAAGCTGGAGTTCCAACTGCAGGTCCAACACAGGGTAGTTATTTCTGTTTCTGTATTAAAACAGTGTCTCAAGTACAAGCATTTAGCAACCACAGAAGACATTCAGGAGGGATGGGAAGGAGGGATTATCTATTCCAGTCTTTTGAGAGAAACTGAGTTCTCTCCATTGAAATTGTGAGTTACATGCCATTGTAGTAACAGAAGGAAAGCTGGGAAGAGCAGTGCCTGACCGATCTATACAATACCAAAAAGCATATAAATTTGGCTAGGACTTCTGATTTTTTTCCCCACTTATTTCCAACCTCTTTAACTATGGGCAGGATTGGAAAAAATGACTTGAAACTTCTGTGCCTTCTCAAGTCCTCTGTGGAGGACTTGCAGGTTTGGCAGTGATCTGTCTTCATGCATCCTGTTTTTCTTCATCTCTGGAGTTCAAATATAATAGAGTTATTGAGACAACCAATAAAGAGAAGGCAGCTGCTAAACAGAAGATGGAAAGAAAATCTTGTTGCACAGAAAATTCTGCTTTTTCTATTCTATTGTGAAAATAATACCAGGAAGGAATAACAGGAACAAGATACAGAGCTGCAGCAAAGCCAACTCCTCTATGTCACTACTTAACAGTTTATACTTCTGCCCAGACTACTTAGAAAAAAAAACAAAACCAAAACAAACAAACAAACAAACAAACAAACAAACCCAAAAACCTAACCCAAAACATGGAGTATTTTAGGAGCATTACAACTGGAGTTATTAGTATATGTATAATTCTGGCAGAGAACTTGGTCTTTTCTTAGTCACTTGCTGAAGAAGGACTAGCAGGTAAGAGACAAAAAAAAAAAAAAACAAAAAAAAAGAGGGTGAAAGGAGAGAAAAGAGGAGCTAGGAAGGAATTCCAAAGGAAGGAATTCAGCAGAAAGGAANACCAGTAAGTAAATTAAACTGAAATTCTATTTTGTGGGTAAGTCTGTCATTTTGTAAGACAATAACCTTGATTTATACATTTTTCTTTCCATTGGGGAAAATCCCAAATATTTGTAACATTGCAGTTGTTTAGTCAATATATTGTAGAGCATTTTCCATGCACCAGAGAAATATTTTATGTCCTTGCCATTCATAGAATCAGTAGTCACTTAACCACACCCTACCACACACCATCAACTGTGTTGTTCTCCTATGTATTTCTGGTTCAACAATGTTGCTTAAACGGCTTTTTAAATGGACTCTAAAATTTGTAAGAGCTCTGGGAACCAATAAACCAGCAATTCTGATGACAAGAGCTGTCATCATGTTGTAATACAGCACTGGCATCACTCCACTGGAAAACAGGAGTGCCTTATTCTCCTCTCCTACTTTTTCATAAAAAAGGATATCAAACAGAAATATTTGTGATGTTAGGTATTTTATTCATCTCTTGTGGTTCAAACTGTTGTGGTTAGCTAAAGCACACAGACAACAAAACATCACAAAAAAAAAAAAATTGGGGAAAAATGACTCTCAAACCTGTGCCAGAGCACTTCTATAGTTCTTCAAATAAACATATGCATTAAATTAGGTTACAGGGAAGCAGAGCAAAAAGTTTTATTTCAGGTTTTTGTGTGTACACTTCAGTAAACTGTGCTGCTGACTGGGAATGTTAGGGCAGTTATCTGTGAGTTTAGCTGATACCAAGCTAAAACAATGTGGTGTTGTTTTGGTGGATTTTTTTGATAATGTGAGAGGGGACCTGTTCTGTGGAGTGACAAAGACACAAACTGTTAAATTTTATGTTCTCAATCAGTAGCTGTGCTCAACTAATATTGGTCACAGTATGGATGATGTCTGGTGCACCTCCACATAGCCTGGAGTATGTATTTGCACAGGCGTTCGGTTTTTCAGTTTCTGTTTTTTTTTTTTTTTTTCTCTTTGCTTTGATGAAACAATACAGAATAAAATTTTGTTTTGTGATCTCTCATTTGACAAAGAGCAGAGATAAAGGCAGAGGAATGAACTGGCCAGATCACGCTGGCCAAGTCACTGAAATGTGTGTTTTCTATTATATTCTATCTATTAAACTTCAGCAAATGTCTTTTTCTGCAGTGTCCACTGAAATACAGAACAGTGCACAGAATTATTTTAAACAGTACCTGTTTATCAACAAAAGAAAATTTAAAATGTTAGATAAAAAGGAACCCAAAAGAGTGTTGCAAACCACTGAAGTAAAAAAAGTACTACTCCTTCCTGATCATCTCTATTTCTTCATGGACTGCTGAATTCCTGACTTCATCTTGATTTTCAAGTTTCTCTGTGTGGAATAAATAATTTAGGCTTAAATTCTATGAACAGGGCTCAGTATGAGGTCTTGGTATTGGGCCAGTTCAGTTTAATATCTTTATCCACAATCTAGACAGTGGGATCAGGGACACACTCCATCAGTTTGCAGATGACATCCGGTTGGGAAGAAATGTCAATCTACCTGATGGTAGGAAGGCCCTACAGAGGGTCTTGGACAGGCTGAATGGGTGTACTTAGGCCATTTGTGTGAGATCCAAGAAGGCCAAGTGTTGGGTCCTGGGTCACAACAACCCCGTGCAAGGTTGGATGATCTGGGAGTGCTTGTTTACAGACACAGAACCTCGCAACAATGTGATCAGGTGGCCAAGAAGGCTAACAGCATCCTGGCCTTATCAGGAGTTGTGTGGCCAGCAGGTCCAGGGAAGCAGTTGTCTCCACTGCTGAGGTCACACTTTGAGAACTGGGCTTAATTTTGGTCCTCTCACATTGGACATTGAGTTGCTGGAGCACATCCAGAGAAGGGCAGCAAAACTGGTGAAGGGTATGGAGAACAGGTCTTAGGAGGAGGTGCTCAGTGAACTGGGATTGTTTAATCTGGAGAAAAGGAGGCTGAGGGGAGACTTCACTGCTCTCTACAGCTCCCTAAAAGGAGGTTGTAGTGAGGTGGCTGTTGGTTTCTTCTCCCTAGTTACAGGTGACATGATGAGAGGAAATGGCCTAGTTACAGTAGGAGAGGTTTAGATTGAATGTTAGTAGAAATTTCTTTATTGAGGGGATTTCTCAAGCACTGGAACAGGGTCCCCATAGAGTTGGTTTAATCCTCATCCCTGGAGGTGTTTAAAAGACACACAGATGTGGTGCTGAGGGACAAGGTTTAGCACCAGACTTGATAGAGTTAGTTAATATTTTGACTCAGTGACATTAAAGGTCTTTTCCAATGGAAAAGATAATATGATTCTGTGATTGTATTCTATTGACAGACTTTTTTTTAAATTATTTTATTAAAAAATTTTTTTCCTCGAAAATAATTTGGAGGGGAATAAAAAAAAGAAAGATAAGAATACATCAATCCCTGGATGTATTTAAAAGTTGTCTAGGTGTGATGATCAAGGACATGGTGTGGCCATATTAGTGGCCATAGTAGAGTTAGATAATGTTTGGATTTAGTGATTTTAAAGATCTTTTCTAATCATTGCCATTCTGTGGCTCTGTACACAGAAACAAAGCTGCTTTAATACCTGTGGTTAGCTAAAAAGCAACGAGAAAGAGTTAAAAATTCAAGTCCATTTAAAATCTGATCCTGACTGTATTTGCTATCACTTCAGTATTCTTTCTTAAGTGATAAATAAACAAGTGTACTTTTACAAAGTGGATAAGATAGTAAGATTTTAATTCCCTTTGTACAAATCAGAAAACTGAGGGAAAGGATTTGCGTTATATCATGCAAAGCTCCTCAACAGGCCACAGACAGAACCTAGACTTTGAAAACTGCAGACCATTTTTCTGTTTGTGTTATACACTGTCTTGATGTTTCTCCTGGATACCAATGTGTTATTCCACCACTGGTGTTAAAGAAACCCATTTTTAGAAAAAAAAAAACCAAAATCAACTCAGTTTTCTAAACTGCAGTTTTATTTTATTTTTTTTTAGCTACTGACTAGAGGCATGTTCAACACATTACTACACCAAGACTACACCAGAATGTGAACTTTGAAACTGAAACCAAAGCAAAGCAGCTGCTTTAATAATGGCACACATACTTGTGCAGGTGTCTTGTGCTGTGCACTCGCTACACAAATGAGATGATGTCTGCCTCCTGGGACTGTGTGGTGTATCAACATATTGCAGATTTAGTGAGAAAACATCAAGTGTAGACATGGAGACAACGTGTCAGACTGATCATGGCAGAATATGACATTTCTGCAGGTTTTTCCCCCAAAGAGCCTGTGAAAATTGCTTTCTCCTGTTTTGCTTTCATAGGAAGTACAAATCTGGTAGAGAACTGGACACAAATGTTGCTGTTTTGTCAAACACCTCTGCACCAGTTCTCCCAAAGAGCTTCTTCAGCAGGACTCCTCTACACCCAGCAAGAAACAGAAAGTTGTTTAGGCTCAGCAAGAGGTATAACTTTCTTTTCTCTGTGTGTAAATTGTTTCTTACCTAGGGTTTACAAGAGTGTGTGGTCTATACATTCCTCTTTAGACTAAATGTGTCCTTATGTGGAACTAAAGAAGCAGTATGCGTTCTCTTCAGCAGATTTCCTTTGCTTTCTCTGTTCTTTGAGTTTCTGTTTGTGAAAATGCAACAAAAATATTGAACTTAATTCTACCTTTTCCTGTACATGTGTGTGAGAATCTTTTTTACCTTTTGTGAAAGTGTCAGTGTTTTTATTCATAAGGCAATACATGGCTTGTCCTACTGTCTCAGTTTCAGATGTGTTAATGTAATTTCTCATTTTTGTGGGAAAACACAAGCTCAGATCCCTCTAATTATCAGAGTGGTTATAAATCCAATCATCCTTCACTTTTGTTTTCCTCTGTAATAGCTGTAGTTCTTAAGATGTGAACATCGTGACTTGTTTTCCAGGTCTTCAATTTTGTTATCAAAATAAT
>VWZE01018448.1:13041-88957 GCA_013396675.1 Eubucco bourcierii
AAAAAAAAAGAAAAAAAAAAAAAAAAGGAGACTTTCCTCCAATAGAAGCTTCTGGGAAAGATGAAGGATTATTCTTCCTGGTAGATTACTTAGTGCATGTGTGGCTTTAGGATTGGAAGTGGCCTCCCTGTCTATGTAGAGACAATAGAAATTGTCTCATCTCTGGGTGAACATCAAAGGGAAGTGAACTGCTTTCCTGCAAAACTTGTTAAGAGTTACAGTGTGTGTGCACCTCGGCCTCTGCTAGAAAAGCACAGAGTTCCTCTTCCCCATCCAGTTGTCTGGCTTCACAAGGTGGACATTCAATGACTGTAGAGGAGAAGAACTCATTGTGTGTTTCTGCGGCTGCTGCTGTTTTGTTTGGTCTTGTTTGACAGTGCTTTCTGTTAGGAGGAGTGCAGAAATAGTGACCTTTCCAGGAGGAGATAGTTTGTGAAGGATCCAGGATCAGTGAAGAGGCACACACTTTTGCTTTGCCCAAGATTGCATGCCTTCTGTTCATGCAGGAGCCCAGCAACTACATGGGCGGAGAGATCAGCTTTCAAGCTTCTCCTTCCCTGTGGTTGTGTCCTGTCTTCAGGGGCTTTCCCTAGAAACAAATTTTGATAGTAGACTAGTTGGGTCTGCTCTCAAACCAGAAGCTTCCATTATGTGTCTCTTTTATTCCCCCTCCCCACCACACACACACTTGTGTCTTCTCTTGTATGGATGGATTTCCAAAAGTCTGTTTCTGTTTGTGACAGTATCTGTTGCTTGTTAACTACCATCTCTTACCAGTACCTCAAAATGTCTTTTGAGAGGGATTGCTGTGACAATTTTTGAGTCAAAATATAGAACCTTCACAGATTTGCCTCCTGGCTGATATGCAGTAGGTGAACTCTCTGTAACTTGCTCTTCAGACAGCTTTAAATCTGAGCAGTGCTTCATACCCCTATTCCATATCCTTCATTAGGATGATGATCCGACTGTAATGGTGAAAACACCACCACTCTTTGTAAAGGAGAGACTGTTTCAAAATTAATAATTATATTAATTTTGATATCCAGGCAGAGATTGTTAATAACTATGAAAACTGTTTATTAACATTAAATCTCGCCACAAAACTTATATACAAGGTTCAATAACGCACGGTTTGGAAATTTGTACATACAGGGAACAGGTAGACTGGAACACTTTAAAGGCAACTAACATAAGGAAACATTTTTACTGGCAGAGAAGGTTTATACGCAGGAAGCTCCTTTCTGCTTATGGCAGAAGGCAATTAATGATTATAAGAGGCTTGAAGTATTTACTCACAAAAAATATTGTCTTGGGACAATACCCAAAGCATGTGGCGGGCTGCTGCCGGGTCGGAAGCTGTTAGAGGCTTTGGAGTTTTCCTCTGGCTCTTGGGTGCTTCAGATAGAGGAGTCAGACATCTCTGACCTAGTCCTGGCTCTCTTGGCAGCAGGCTTTCATGTGCAGGCAGATGTCTTGTGGTGTGCAGTCCTGGCACGGTGTCACGCTGGCTGTGCAGGCCGAATGCATGGAGGCATCAAAGCCTGATCCTGCTGCTTGGGTTCCCACCCAGCTCAGGATCGATGAGGTAGTAAGAGTACAATAGCAAACCCACTCAATGTGCTACCTGCTCATCCTTTATATCCATTTCAGCCCGAGACTGATGGGCCTTTGGACATAGATTAGCCAATCAGGATGGCAGTTTGCCCAGTTTGCCCACATTAGGTGAAACTGGGGCTTCCATCCCCTTTCCTGCAACCACCACCCCCAACACAGAGGGAGGGGGAGCAAGGGAACATTCCTGGGCAAGCCAGGACATGTACAAGCCCACCTTTGGCCTATTCAGGCCTACCACGACACTCTTCTGGATGCAGTCCTCCTTCTTCCAAAGGTCATTAAAAACTGTTTCATGAATGCAACCTGCATAGGTATGTGGATTTGGCTGATGGAAGCTGCAAGGATTTGCTGCTTAGTACTTCCACTTGTGCTTCCGTGCTTAAGTTCAGCATGAAATGAATTGGTATCATTTTGACAAATTGTGTCGTCCACTCACTTTGCAAATAGTATTATTTCCTCTTGAGAATGAAAGTGTCTGTAACTTTGGCACTACTTCTTTCTTGCATAGAGCTAGAAGAGAATTGTGTTTTCAGTGTTAGCAACTGTTGAAATAATTTTTTTGTAATGATCTGTTGTATTTTAATTAAAAGGTCATATTTGAAGACTGAAGTCTATTTTTTGTGTATAATGGATCTGCTTCTTGAGTGCCTTTGTTCATTAAAATTAGAAAATTAAAATAGAAAAAATAGACAAGGGAAGTGAGGCATATTATGCTATTACTTTCATGTTTGGTTTTGAAGGTAAAAGTATGTCAAAATGATAATTAGGTTTTGTCCTCAAAATGGCCTTGTCTAGAGTACATGCATTGATGGAAGAAACTCTGGTACTTCTTCCATTCTGGAGTTAGATAATTCCTGGCTAAGTAGGCTCAGAATACCTCCAAATACTCCACTAAAAAAGAAAATTGTGATACCTAAACTCAGGGTACCTGTAAGCTGTAAATTTATGTGTGAGGAGCAGAAACCTCATTCTGAAGACACGAACTCTAGAATTGCTTTTGCTTGGAAAAATGTTTACTGAGAAGAACTGCTGAGTATGTTAAAACTATGGACTTGGGGCTCTTGGCAACATGGCACCCTTCCTAAACTCATTTTGTTTTAGTACTTTCACATCCCGGTTTTAATGTGTTCTTTTTTTTTTACCCTGGGAACTAACGGTACCTATTTCTATTTGATATGCAAAAATATTTATATATCCTTTAAATTAGATGCACTAAATACCAAAATATACTTCCCATGACTGAAGAAATCATGTACTGTGATAACCTTCCACTGTGGGGAGGTGCTTTTGATGCCTGAAGAGGTGCTTTTGATGCCTGAAGTATGTTGCTGTTCTTTGTATGAGCACATTTGAGGATAAATCACTTGGGCAACACAGCTCTTCTTGGATGCCTTGGGGTCCTGTGAGCTTCCCAGTTACCACATCTGTCCCTGTATCAGTTGAGTTTTCTGCACTGTAATTTTAGTTATTGATTTCCAAGAATAGTTTGGGTTGGAAGGGACCTCCGCAAGCTGGCTAGTCCAACCCCGTCTGCAGTGAGAAGGGACATCTTCTGTTAGATCATGTTGCCCAGAGCACCATATACACAAAATGGGTGATCCTCTTTAATATCTCAGCTAAGCTTTGTAAGTAAGGGAGGATTCTAGTTGGGTAGACAGATTTTCTCTGATTATGGAGTAAGATAGTAAAAACTAAAATTAGTGTTGTATCTCAAACCCAATTTTCAGCAGTTACTTGGGTTTACTGTTATGCTTTCTTTTTTGATTTTGAAGGGAGAATGCCTGAGTAGTATAGGGTAGAGTTGCATGCTGCTTTGTGTACATAGTAAAGTAGAGGGAAATTAAAATGTAGTACTTTTGGTAGTACTTTAACTTGATTAGGATGTTAGTGCAACTGTTTGCACTAAGGTAAAGTAACTAATCTCCGTGGAAATAGACTTAATTTAGCTGCTGTTAAAAGTGTGACTTTGAGAGGATGATGAGGACTTTAAATCAGGTCTGAGATCCATGAATGCTTCTGCATAATCCATTCATAATAAATGAATCCTCACAAAGTATGTGCAATACAAACACATTTACAGATTATACACTGCAAATTAGTAATTCACATTAAAAAAAGGAGCCAACTGTCTATAGGTATGAACTGATTTACCACTTTTCTGATGATTTTAAAATTGAAATGCTTCTGAAATTTCTGTGAAATTTCCCTCCTCCTTTGAGAAGAATTTTTTAAATATTAAACTTTAAATATTAATTAAGAATTAATTTAAATTTTAAATATTCAATTTAAATATTAGATTTCAAAATATTTATTTAAAATATTGCTTTAAATTTAAAGTATTAATTAAGAAAAAAAAAACATATTTTCCCCCCAATTTTCTAACTCATAACTAACATCGTAATGTTATTGTTCCCTCCACGTCCCTATCAAAAGGAAACCTCAAATGTGTAAAATCTGAGATTCCTTTAGTGGATAAGAGCACAGTCCACACCCAAACCTCGTATTCAAAATTCACTTAAATTAAAAAATTAATGACTCATGTTCAGGTGTAATTCATACCTTTGATTTGTACCTGTGGTATCTGGTCAAGGTTTCTCCACTATATAGTTACGCTTTCTTAAGTTCCTCATTTTAATTTCTGGCATTCTCAAGTTTTGTTTGTTGCTAGGGAGGATGGAGGAGTATCATTGTCCTTCCAGTTGCATTGCTGTATTTTAGTTATGCAGGCAGCCATTGTACGTGCATGAAGTTCTACTATAAAGCAGCTTTTCTTGTAAATACTGCAAAGAGATGTAGAGTGCTACCTTCATTCAAAAATTCAGTGGTAACGTGAGAGAAGAATTTACAGGTGAAGTTTGTGGTCTACAGTAACACAGGAATGTGTGGATTTTATTTGATTGGCAGCGCTACTTATTTTTGACAAATCCTTTCTGATGTGGGCTAATTAATATTGGTGCGTTAAATCCTGGAGATTACCAAGTATTCAGAGAGAATTTAAACTGTCTTTGTGTTGTACATTATATGCTCAAGGCACTGCAGTAATGCAGGAGCTGCTGAAAGCTGTGTAAGAGGTCTTAATTCACTCAGCAAGCACTGCAGATGTATCGCTAGGGAACTATCTGCAGGGTTCCCTTGCATGTGTGCTAACATTCACGGGGACTGCAAAGGTGGAACTCAACTTTGCCTCTGTTCTGGAGTAGTTGAAACAGTTTAAACAGATTCATAGGCATTAGAACTTTGAAGGTCGTTAAAATGATGCTTGGATACTACTTCTAATGATTTTTTTGGATAAAACATACTTGACCATGAATTAGTTTAACGATGCAGTGTTGCTCATAAATGGAATTTTTACTTGGACCTTATTTAATAGTTCTTTTTAAAGAAAGCCTTGTGTGCTTATATGCATTGAAAATGTTAGAAGGTATTCTTATGACCATGAGCATTTGATAAAGCAGAGTGATTTGGCTTTATCTTTCATGTTCTTTATGGTCACTGTAGATAACAGGGCTTACTTACACTTCTAGATAGTAAAACTAACGTAGAGAAAATGAGAATTGTGGAAGGGAGGAGTTATATGGTGTCTGTAAAATGTGGGGAGGTAAAGGTGAGAGGGAACGGAGAGCTTTTGAAGAAATGAAGGCAATTTAAACTTTATCCTGCAAGTTTTAGCGGTAACAAAAACAAGAGTAAGAGTAGAATAAGAGGCTAGGTGGGAAGGGGAATAAAATTTCTGTGACCTGCTACAGCAACTCTTCTCTGCTTGTACTTCCAGTTTTATCAACCAGAATAAGGGAAATGTTTTCCAAATGAATCGAAGGTTAGTGAGGATTTTAGTAATTTCAAAAGAAGTCTTCAAACAGTAGTCACAAAGTTCAAAAAGTTTTTGAGTCGGTACCCTCGAAGACTGAATTTGGTTAATCTATTGTAAAACAGCAAGCCAGATGGTATGAATCCAAGAAATAATAAAGACTACTGGAAATAATTGCACCTCAGGTGGTAATTTTTGAATGACTGAGTAGACTAGGGTTAATGATTTTCCTCAGTCCTTCAGCTAGATGATTTCTTCTGGGCACAATGGCAAGATAAAAAGAACTTCAGAGGACTTAAGAAACCAGTCAAGGAAAGACTTAAATTACTGCCTTGTGAATTTTATTCTATTGGCTTTATTCTTCTGAAATGGATGAGCACTCAGTGTTCAAATAAAAATATTACAGTACTGAGAAATCCACTACAAGGATATTGCTGTTCTCAGTCTACCGAAAACTTCTCTGATATTGAGATACTTACATATTTTATTTTCCCTTCTAAGCTTACTAAGACTATTTAATTACATGAATACAGCTGCACTAAATGCTATGTTTTCATGAAGCTTTGAGCACATGGATTTGCCTGCCTTACAAAATTTTAAATTGCTGAATTTATGTGCTTTGTCTTCTAAAGGTTTGGTTGTTTTTCCCTGTGAAGGTTTGGGAGTTACCCACCCCCCACACTTTGTAAAATGACCCAGACTAGCACTCAGTCGGCTGGAAGTTAAATGATGAAGCTCTATTTACAACTTTGCACAATGTACAGCAGATATTTACACTATATACAGAATATTTACAGAAATATACAAGTAAAAGGTAATACAGCAACACAACTCCCCTCCCAGAAATCAGAGACCCCAGGAGGGGCTCCCAACCACCCTTCCACCTTCTCCCCACCCCTGTACCTTACCCCAAGGTTTGCCTTACGTGCAAGGTAAATTAGGAAGATCAGCCAAGGGGGTTAGAAGAAAAGTGGTTAGTGAGGATTAATCAGCAGAGGAGCCAGAGCCCAGAAATTGCTAGATCCCACCAGCAGCTCCTGCTCAAGCAAGCACCAGAGAGAGACTGACTTATCAATTGTTTTGGTTAGTGTTCCCAAACAATTTCTTAGCAAGCGTATGAGTGAAGTAGACATCATGATGTTTTCCTTTCACAGCCTATAGTGTAATTTTCTCTATTAAAATATTCTAATTAACCTCAAACCAGCACATTCCCCTCCCTTCCCCTCCAGAATTTTCCATGCTTTTGATATGACAAACCCATGATACCAGTTTGAATGTAGCATTAGATGGAAAGCTAATAATTGAGACTGAAGATGTGTAAATAAGAAGTAAAAAAAAAAAGCAGAAATGAACTATATTGTCACATTTTAAGCAGCTCTTCAGGTTTAGATAATCATGATGTTTCTGCAATCAAAATGTCCGTGCTCATCTTGAGTAATAATTTATTTTGTTTTGACCTTGTATCATCTATGTTACCTGAGGTATCAAGCTGTAGCCAGACTCAGAACCCCCTGTGGGTGATAAAATATTTCACTTTTGGCCATGGAGTGGTTTTGGTAAGGTAAACAGCATGGCTGATGTTTGGGCTGCTTTGGTGCCTGTGTTTGTGTTAGCACAGGTTAAACACTTTTTAGTGCAGTGTTTCATGCTACTGTTTACAGTATTTAATGAAGTTTTACCTATCCTATGATTAGCAGTATAAACTAAGTATAAAAATTACTATTGTAATCTCAGAAGACAGTGACCTCTATAAAAGAGGTATGATTGAAAATCAGATATAGAATTGAAAATGTTATCATTGTTCTTTATATACACATTTATGTGTTAGTGCTATCTAACAATAGCTGCATCTGCCCTTAACTGTCATTAACTGACACAGGTAACAAGATAGATATGGGTCATAAGTTACTCTCCTTTGAGATGAGAGTGGCCTCATTATAATTTATGTTTCTCATGAGTTTTTTTGTAAACCTAGTTGTAGAGGAAGGAATCCCTGGGGAGGTAGAGATGTATATGGTTGCTTGTGCTGTAAGAGCTGAGTGAATTCCCCGTTGCTTTTCCTTCTGCCTATCGGCTCCTATCTGACAAGGATACTTCAGAAGTTGTCGTCTACATTTGAGCTGCAATTAGTTGTACCAATGATTCCTTCCATTCATGTGCCTAATTACCTGATGGAGCCTGCAAATCAACTTGTCTGCAGTCAGAGCACAAGTAATTGCACTTTCAATTTAGAGCACCAAGTGGAGGACTCAGGAAGATTTGCAGCCCTAGTGTGTGGTCATGAAGGAAACCTTGAGTATTGTTTGTGGGCACTTCCTGATAAAGCTGCTGTAGTTAAGGCATCGATTTGATTCTTCTCCTTTGTTTTATAACAATATCTTGGCTTGTAATCTCAGTCATACGTTTTTGTTTCCTTTGTAACCTTTGCATTAACACAGTAATTACTGGGTGGCTGGCACATAACAGAACAAGGAGTCTCACTTTTTTTTTTTTTTTTTTTTTTTTTTTAAACAATTTTTTCTTTTTTTTTTTAGCAATTTATGCTCTGTTCTTACTTGGAGTGCTTAAATATTTGAAGTTACAGTCTTGAAATAAACTACTTGACAAAAGCACCACGGGTTTCTTTCATTGCTCACTTGCAGGGTTACCTAAACGTGCAACTAATAACCTCAGGGAATGAATAGGAAAGAGAAAATAAAACATTCTTATTGCAGTGTCTTGCAGTGCATTGACTACTGACAGAGATATATTCAGAGAGGAGGTTAAGTATGTTTCTTGATAGATGCTGAGTGATATACAGACAGCTTTTGTGTAAATTGCAATCTTTGATTGCCTCTTTGGTAAAGGCACCCAGAAGAATTAATGTATATACTTTTAGTAGCTTCTTGTTTCAGAAACTGACATATAAAAATAGTGTTGGTATAACTGTACTTGGCAAAACTTTTTCTTTCTCTCTTGGATATTTTTCATATGTCTAGGTTTTTTTACTTCAGATTTTCTATTCTTTCTTAAACAAGTTTATCTTTCTGTGTGTATTAAGATGTAAGTACTCCTTATACCTGCACAAGATAAAAATATTCAGGTGATAAAACGACTAAGGCAAAATGTCACAAGGTTTTTGTTTGTTTCAAATTTCTGTTCACATAATCACATGAAGTATAATCAGTGTACTGTATACTCCTCTTCTAGGGGAAACAATGAAATAATTACCATCTATTTTTGCAAGGTCAGAAAAAATGACTCTTGCCTCAGTTGACTATGATACATAGTCATTTTGATATATTTTAATTAAGAATAACATTATCAATGTAGATATGCAGTCCTTTTTAGGCTGGGTTAGAAACTTCAAATACATCTCCTGTAAGATGAATTGCTTCAATTCCTTTTGCTGCATCATGTTGAAATATCATGCAATTAAAGGATCATGTCGTTTTGCTAATGATTGTGTTGTGGACAGGTAGTTCTGATGAACTGATGAGATGAATACTTTAGCTTCAAATGTGTGATAAACCATGCTTTTTGCCATCAAAAAACTTCTGCAGAAAGCATTAAAGGAAATTAGAGTCTGGGTTACTGACGGATTTGATTTTCAAAGTTGAGCTTCTTTACTGACTCAAGTTTTCATGAAAAAAAAAATAAATTACTGTACACTGTCCCTATTTACGTCCAAATAAGTCTAGAGGAGAAGACCATGCACAGAAAAGTGTCTTGGGGTGTTCTGTTGCTAAGAGATTTGTGAGGCTTGTGATGACCAATACAACCAGTGGCAGGCATGGGAAGTTTGAGGTTTTGAGCCAGCTGGTCCATCAGGTCGTTTTCTCAGAACCACTTTTTGGTTTGTTTTGACCCAGTTGTTATCATTTCCTGGGTTCTGACT
The DNA here is from genome assembly GCA_013396675.1 of Eubucco bourcierii. Taxonomy (NCBI): domain Eukaryota; kingdom Metazoa; phylum Chordata; class Aves; order Piciformes; family Ramphastidae; genus Eubucco; species Eubucco bourcierii. The sequence goes on from VWZE01018448.1 coordinate 22,341, forward strand.
GTGTGGGTGAGTAAGTTAGAAAGAATGGATGGAGTTCAGGGTTAGGGTTTTGTTTTCTCATTCAACATGCTGTTGAACTTGAGTAGTTGGCTTGTGTTTTCAGTGCCATGTACCCAGGAGAGAGATGTGGGGATTTGGCCAACGTCTCCACAAGCTTTGATGTGAGAAGTTATTTCCTCTGTGGGCCCCTATAGCCAGAAGTCACAGGTGCAGCATGTAGCCAGCTACCTGCTTCATCACTTGCTGTGTATCATATCAGCTTCAAGGCTAGTTTTAATGTTATTCGAAGTTTTGATCCTGTGGGAAAGCTGCCTGAAGTTGTAACTTAATAATTTGTAATATAGCTGCTCCCAGAAAATAAATTGTTTGCACAAAGGAGACAAGGTTATAAAAGATGATTCGGTTATTCAACAGGGAATAACCAACATACAGTACTATGAGGTGTAGAAAACAGAAAGAAACCCCACAGGTATAGAGTCAACAGAAAATGTGAAGAAGGAAATTCTCCCGCCAAAGTCCAGTATTAAACTACACCTGCACTTCTGATAGATACCACTTTCTTGTTGTGAAATAGCTAAAAAAAAACAATTCTTGGGAAGTTTCCACACATTTGGAAAGACATTTGTTGATCACTTGTCTGTGAGGAAATTCACACTTTTGTTCTGTGGGTGCTTTTGTTTTATTTGGGTATTTTCCTGTCTCTACTCCGAAAGCGATGTGTGTTTTATGACCGTTTGAGATTACTTGTGAACCTATTTCTGCATGGCATGAATCTGGAAAAGATTACAGAATCACAGAATTAACCAGGTTGGAAAAGACCTCTGAGATCACCGAGTCAAACCTATCACCTAACCCTTGTAATTAACTAAACCATGGCACTAAGAGCCTCATCCAGCCTTCTTTTGAAAACCTCCAGAGATGGTGACTCCACCACCTCCCTGGGTAGCCCATTCCAATGCCAATCACTTTTTCTGTGGAGAACGTCTTCCTAACCTCCAGCCTAAACTCGTCCTGGTGCACTTTGAAACACAGACACTGAGGTGAGCTGTTATAATACATTACATAGGCTGGTAAGAAAATAAATTAAAACACCAGGCATAATGCAGGACAAAACACAATGCATGCAGTTCTGTAAAACACACAAAAAAGATGGACAAGTAAAGACTAGAATGATGAGCTACTAAAGGAACTGAAATAAGTCTGATTTGACTCAGGAGAAAACTGTGTTGCAGAGCTTCGCAGTGAAACTGAAAGGAACACACCATCAGAATTCACTTCAAAATACACCTCCATGTCTCCTCCATGACCAAGAAGCATTATCAGAAGAGTACAAAGCTCTGGCAAGATCTCCTGTTGTAGCTTATTAAGTAAGTTACTCAGATTGGTTGTCCATATTGTCATTGTTTGAGGACAGGCTGTGTTCCTTCGATCTCATTGAAAAACAAGCAACTCCTGCAAGTTGTGGTTTTAAGTGGGACAGATTGTTCTTTTACCTCTTCCAGAAGGGGCAAAAGAAAACTGCTCACAGAAAGAACTGGATAGCATTGGAAAATTTAAATTGAAAGGCTGTTTAGAACTACTGAACTACTTATAACTTTATGGAAGTACATAAAATACACAGAAATCCATAGTACATCTCTGCCATGCTTCACTTAGGTCAAAGCTTCACACAAAACCCAAAATCTTGGGCCCAAATGCCTCTTCCCTGCCATACCTCTCTACCCCCACGCCCAAACCCATTTGTGACGAATCGCAAATGTCAGCTTGGCAACTCCAGGCACAGCTAAACTGCTCTGAGCCTAATTGGCAGCATTGCCAAAGTTGATCAGGCCTTATGTCCCTCACAGGAAATAAGAATCTGCTCGGCCTTCCTGGGAGGAGAGAGAAAGAGGAAGGGAAGAATCTGTCTTTTCAGCCAAATTTATAGGCATGCAGGACTTATGGATACGAAATACAAAGATTACACTTTCCTCCTGGACCTTTTTGGCTTCTGGAGATCTCTGACTGGTGATCAAATGGCCACACAAGCATTTAGAAAAATGAAATGAAGGTGGATACTTCTGTAATTATTAATCTATGGGACCATGGAGTGTCCCAGTAATCCATTTCTTTTTAAACCTAAAGTGTATCTCTGTAAGTACATATAAGAAAGCCACAGTATTATATGACCTGTCTTGCAGCCCCAAGCAGAATCACAGAATGTCCTTCATTTCAGTCAAATACTGTCCTCAACATCCAGACATTTCACTAGTGGATCTGAAAGAATTATTTGGCACTTGCATTAAAGCTCAAAGCCAAGGAAAGATTTTGATCTGGGCATCTCTTGTGAGTACTGGATCTGTAGACAGAAAATTATGTTCAGGGCATTAACTTTTCTTCCAGTTTAGTGTACCAGCTCTACCAATGCCCAGGTACACACCTCTAAGTTAGTAAGATCTTTGCTGTCTGTCTCTGTTTAACTAACTTCTAATTATAACTCTTCTAACTCTCAAAGTGGCAAGGAATCAAAAAGAAAGTAATAGTAAGTGTTTTATAAAACCCACATTTGCCTTATTTTCAATGAGAATCAGCTAGAAACAGACATTACTCTGGAGAAAATGAAAGGTGCCATTAATTTTTTTGTCTAAGTCAAAACTCCTGGTTTGGATGGATTTCTGCCAAAATATGTAAGGTATTCAGTGATATGCTTTCACCTTTATTACTACAACTACTAAAGTGTGCATGAAGTGTGTGACAATATCATTGCCTTTCATGCCACTAGCTATTATTGTCCTGTTAAGAGTATGACAGAGCCTCTAAAACTGTTTTAGCGCCCCATCTCCCTCTTAATCTCAGAGTTCTTCTGTTGTGTTTTGCAAAAAAAACCAAATCAACCAACCGACCAAACCAACACCCCAACAAATAAAAAAACCCAAAACAACAACAATAAATCAAACAACAACCCCCTCCCCCCCCCCAACTACTAATTCTGATTGATCTAATTTCTGTTCTTCTGCTTGTGATTCTTATACTGTTACAACTGTGTTTAAATGTATCCGAGAAATGGTTTTGCTCTGTCAGTGATAGTGCTTGCATGGATCAGTAAGAAATGAGTGCATTACAACATATGTAACTTTGGTTAAAAAAACATCTCTACACCTCAGAGGAAGCTGTGATCACTACAGCAATTACTGATTCCATATTTGTTTTGCTTGTTCAAATCATCTCAATATTTTTCCCAGAAAAATGTGGTGAAACACACTTGTGGATTACTACTTTCTCTCCGTGCAATGCAGACCTTCTTGATTTATCAAAAAGTTGATTTATCAGCTACACAAAATAACTCAACTATTGATATTTCACATTGCTTGAAATAGTATTACCTAACCACTAACCAGTAAAGGCTTTGGGCTTTAGGTACCCTTCCATAAGTTGCAGTAATACAGTTTATTGTTCTTCCATATTCTTTATGCTGCTGTGATAATGCTGGTTTATGGTTGGACTTGATCTTAAGGTCTTTTTCAACCAGGTAATTCTATGAATCTGGGATAAGCAAAGAATTGCATGTGAAGTAGGAATGTCACGTAGAACAAAACGTGTGTTTTTTGGTCACCCTTTGGTTTTCCTCTCCATCAAGGTTTAATATCTCCTTACCATTCTATTATTCTTCCTCTACCCCTGCTACGCCACAGTCCTTATGACAGTATTTTCCATCAGCCACATTTTCATAGAATCATAGAATGGTAAGGTTGGAATGGACATCAAGGATCATCTAGTTCCAACCCCCTGCCATAGGCAGGGACACCTTCCACTAGTACAGCTCACTCAAGGCCTTGTCCAACCTGGCCTTGAACACTTCCAGGGAGGGAGCAATCCACAGCCTCCCTGGGCAACCTGTTCCAGTGCTTCACCACCTTCACTGGAGAGAACTTCTTCCTAACATCCAGTCTAAATCTCCCCTCTGCCAGTTTGCACCCATTGCCCCTTGTCCTGCTGTTACAAGACCTTGTAAATAGTCCCTCCTTCCTTACATATTTTTTTAATGTTGTGCAGCATGACAGTTTGCCCCCTTGCTTTCTTATGCTGCAAATATGAATATTATTGTGTTAAAACAAAGGTGGATGGCCGCAAATTTTAACTTGGGCATGTGCTGTGCATGTGTGGTTGGTTGTGCTGACCTCATTTCCTTCTTGCTTTGTATTTATTGCATGTATAAGTGATGAAAAAAAGTTTTTATTAACCTAGCGTGGTTAGACCTTGAAGAGGGATTTTGTTAGAATGCTTTAGAAGTTAGGCTTTTACTTGTTTGCCTAGTGTAATAGCTAACTCATTGTGTTTGAGTGAATGTTGCAAGGTACACTGCAAAATTATTTGGATGATGTGAATTGCATTCTTAATGGTAGCCATAATGTGTTAAATGACTTCCATAAATGCTTCTGATCTATTTTGTTAGTAGTCACAACTGAGGACATGGACAAAGATGTTCCAAAATACCAAAAATTACCAAATTCAGCTCATGAGTGGGTATACTTGCAGGTCCGGGGTGGGGGTGGGGGAATTTTTCTGCTTGGAAAAGAAATGCTAAAGGTTGAAAAAAGGCACAACATGTTTTGTAAGATTAAGAAAATACAGAACCAGTGTGGGTGATTAACACTTCTCAGAATGACTTACACATGAACATTTATTCTTTTAGTTGTTTTTTTTTTTTTTGCTGAGACAGGAGCGGGTTTTGTTGTGGTTTATTTTTTTGGATTGGGCTGGGTTTTTTTTCCACTTGGCTGTATAAAAGGAGGAGTTTCTCTTAGCAGCACAGCCCAGTGAAATAAAAACATGAAGACAGATTGTTCCCATATCCCAATCCTGCACCTGTTCTAAGCAGGGTAATTGCTAACAGGCTGCTCTCTTTTTAAAATGCTCATTACCCACAGAGCTGACAGTCATGCGGCATTTTGCAACGAACTGCTCTGAACGGAAGCTCCAATGTTTTGATGAATAAAGATATTGACCAGGGAAAGTAATTGTATGACCATAACGAGTCAGACAAGAACTGGAGCTATAGGATCTTCTGACACAGTGAATTGTAAAGAGAATGTGAGGGATGAAAATGATAGGTACTTATGCAAATGGATTATGGCTATCCCGTGCCACTTTGTGGATCGGTCTCTTAGTCTCTTGCCATCTAGGCCATGGGATTAGGCAAAAACAGCTGGGAAGAAATGGATGCAATCATTTCATCACAAATTCTAAATGCTTGCTGTGGTAATTTTCCTGCAAATAGTGTGCTGCAAAATCAAGACAGGTAGTAGTTAATATCAGTTGTAGGACCAGCTATATAAAAAACTCTGTAAAGACTAGAGTCTTTCTGTTAAAAGTATCCTGGATCTGTCTTTTAAAACACCAGAGATGCAATGTGAAACAGTTTGTCTTTTTATGTTTTTTTATTACCTTTTTTATTTTTATTTTTTTTTTCTTTTTTAAATGCTTGGGGAATGCAAATGGTAGAATTTAATGAAGTAGATGCTGGTGGAGTCATTAAACAATATTGTTGTAATTACATGTACGCTACAGAGTAAGACTCATTCTTATTCCTACTGCAAAGTAAATTACATTTGCTTTTCCTACTCCACTGAAATTCTTGTCAAAGTATGGGAAGGATGTGATGATTCTTAAACTCTTCCTCTGTAGGTTTATTTCTGGTGACAGTATAGAAACAATCTGAGAAACAAACAAACAAAATACCAAAAAACACAAAAGAAAGAAGACCATTCAAGGCTTTAGAAGATGCTGTACTGGCAGAAACTACTCCAGCCTGTGGCCTCTCTAACTAAGAGTCATGGACTCACAGAATGTTTTGGATCAGAAGGGACCTTAAAGATCATCTAGTTCCAACCCCCATGCCATGAGCAGAGACACCTTTCACTAGACAAGGTTGCTCAAGACCTCATCCAACCTGGCCTTGAACAGCTCCAAGGAGGGGCCACCCATAACCTCCCTGGGCAAACTGTTCTGTTACTGTAAATAATTTCTTCCTACTATCTATTCTCAGTCTACCCTCCTCAAGCTTCAGTGCATTCCCTCTTGTCTTGTCACTACAAGCCTTTGTAAAAAGTCCATTTCTGACTTTCTTGTAGGTCTTCATCTGCCCTTAGTGCCTCAACACAAAACCAGCCAACCACCAGGCACTGCTGCAGTGCTGTGCTGAAAGATTTCCTGTTTCAGATACCCACAGTCTAGGGATAAACACCAATGTGCATCTGCACTCCTGTAGCACTGACTATTTCAGGTAAATAAAGTTCACTCTGGGATGCAGAAATAAAAGCAGTCTCGCCTTTCACTTTGAGCTGTACCCAGCTCTATGCAGCAGTGAAAACTGGTGGAATTCTTGTGCTTAATTTTTATAGATAAATCATAGAATCATAGAATGGTTTGGGTTGGAAGGGACCTCAAGGATCATCTAGTTCCAACCCCCTGCCATAGGCAGGGACACCTCCCACTAGTATAACTCACTCAAGGCCTCATCCATCCTGGCCTTGAACACCTCCAGGGAGGGAGCAGCCACAACCTCCCTGGGCAACCTGTTCCAGTGCCTCACCACCCTCACTGGAAAGAACTTCCTCCTAACATCTAGTATATATCTTCCCTTTGCCAGTTTAAACCCATTGCCCCTTGTCCTGTCATTGCAAGATCTTGTCCCTCCCAGCCTTCCTGTAGACCCCCTTCAGATATTGGATGGCTACTATCAGGTCTCCTTGAAGCCTTCTCTTCCCCAGGCTGCAGAGCCCCAACTCTCTCAGCCTGTCCTCATAGCAGAGCTGCTCCAGCCCTCTGAGCATCTTTGTGGCCCTCCTCTGGACCCACTCCAACACTTCCATGTCCTTCCTGTGCTGAGGGTTCCAGAACTGCACACAGTACTCCAGGTGGGGTCTGACGAGAGCAGAGTAAAGGGGCAGAATCACCTCTCTTGCCCTGCTGGCCACGCTGCTCTTGATGCAGCCTAGGACTCGGTTGGCTGTCTGGGCTGCATGTGCACACTGCAGGCTCATAATGCCTGTTTTCTCTGTTCAGCTCTTCACACCATTTATCAGCTAGGTCAATCTCAGCATGGACAGGTTAGGCCTATGAGAAAAAACAGTTCAGTTAAACACCAGCTCTCAGGGTTAGCTTCTCTGTTAGAGTTTATTTTTCATTTATTCTCCCAAACGGGATGCAACATTTTAACTAACCTGCCTCTTCTGGGAAAACCTTGCAGAGGCACTCTTAAGTCCCTAGGCTTTAGAAAGTGCCCTTCAGTGTACCTGCTTGTAGCACTGCTTCTGTCATTATTTTCATGGCAGAAATTGTATTGTGCTTTACATAAATAATTTCCCAAGAAAACAGGAAAATGCTATTGAGTTAATAAAAAAAACCCCTTTGGTTATTAGTGCAGTATGTTACAGCAATATTTTCTGACCTTTTATTGTCTCCTTAGTTGTACATTTTTGCTAGAAAAATTATGTCTTAAAGGCTTTTTTATCTTCATTGATTAACTATAAAACTGTGCAACTTGCTAAGCTTTAGGAAGGAAGCTGTGATTTCTTTTCTGATTGTGCTGCTTACAAGAAAGATTGGAAGTTTATTAAAAAATATGGAAATATTTGAGAGGTTTGTTTTTGGTTTACAGTAGTACATCTGTTAATTTTAAGTGATTCTTTTTCCCAAATCAATATCCCCAATACTACTTAAAAGGAAACAGCATTCTTTAAATTATAAGCATTCATGTTTCTGTGTCAAGGGTCAAAAAACATTTTTATGTGAAATAAATTCAATGGAAGTTAGTTTCATGTTGTTTCTGCTGCAGTAGGAACTTGGGTTGTGTCTTGTTACATTCAGATGTAACAGGCATTATGAAGTTATTTCTACAGTAGGTATATTTTTAAGATGAAATATCCATGTCAGATTCTGTATATTGTTCAAAACCAAAGAACAACTCCTCAGAACTGCTGCGTAAGGCTACATGCCACAGATTGTGAAATTCAAAACTGTGACCTGCTAGTGCCTTAAAGGTTTTCATGCTTGTAGTGAATCAGTTCATCATCAGTCAGTAAATTGTGTTTGCAGAGGGAGTTTATATTTAGAAATCAACCTAGAAAAGGAGCGAGAATAATGCATCAGAGTATTTGATTTTTATTTCCTGGATATAGTTTTTCAGCATTTTCCTCTGGAGGATCTTGTTTTGTGGTGGTGAGTGGGATTTAGCATGGAGGGATGTTAATGGGTTCAAATGACTTACACTTTCCTTTGAGCTTTTGGCCTTTCTTTTAGTTACTCTTGCAAAATGTAGTTACTCTTGCAAAATGTTGGTGTGATCACTTAATTACACTATTTGCATCCTCAGTAGTGTCACATAATACCTGTTTTTGTAAAACTAGCCTGACAACTGGTTGCACTTTTTCTTTTAGGGGTCTTTTCAACAGAGATTAAATGAAGACAATCACAGAGCATAAAGTTTAAGTTCCTAGGCTGCAAACTCCTTTACAGTTGCATCTGTTGAATTCAGTAATGGTGGCAATTAAAAACTCATGGTAAAATGTGGTCTTCAGCATTTCACAGGAGTAGGTCAAAACATTTGGATCTATAATATTGGTGTACATTTTTCTGTGTATGCAGTGTAATGTTTTTTCTTTGTAGTTGTGTTTTAGTAAGTTATTAATCAATCACAAACTACACTTGGAGATATATATTACCTAAGGATTGTTTTCTGACAATTCAGTTATGTCATCATAGAATGCAATCAGGTTACTCAAACATGATTTCCCCTTGGTAAATCCATACTGACTACTCCTGATCACCACCTTCTTTTCCAAGTGTCTTGAGATGCTCTCCAGAAGGAGCCACTCCATCATTTTTCCAGGGATGGAGGTGAGGCTGACAGGTCAATAGTTCCTTGGAACCTCTTTCTTGCCTTTTTTGAAGACTGGAGTGATATTGACTCTCCTTCAGTCCTCAGGCACCTCTCCTGTCTGCCACAATTTGGCAAAAATGTTGGAGAGTGGCAGAACAATAACATCAGGGAGTTCTCTCAGCACCCTTGGGTGCATCTCATCAGGGCCCACAGATTCTGAATGTACCATTTCTGTAATTGATCCCTAACCCAGTCCACACTGACTAGTGGGAAGCATTCCATCCTCCAGGCTTCCTCTACTCTGCCCTGGTGAGCTCTCATCTTGAGTACTGCGTTCAGTTTTGGGCTCCCCAGTTCAAGAGGGACAGGGGTCTGCTGGAGAGGGTTCAGCAGAGGGCTACAGGGATGATTAGGGGACTGGAGCACTGCCTTATGGGGAGAGGCTGAGTGACCTGGGTCTTTTTAGTCTGGAGAAGACTGAGAGGGGATTTAATAAAGGTTTATAAATATCTGAGGGCTGGGTGTCAGAAGAGGGGGGGCAGGCTCTGCTCACTTGCTCCCTGTGATAGGACAAAGCAGTGGATGTAAGTTGCAGTGCAGGAGGTTCCACCTCAACACAGAGGGGAACTTCTCTTACTGTAAGGGTCACTGTAAGGACCCTACAGGAAGGGCTGGGGAGTGACTATTGACAAGGTCTTACAATGACAGGACAAGGGGCAATGGGTTTAAACTGGCAGAGGGGAGATTTAGACTGGATGTTAGGAGGAAGTTCTTTCCAGTGAGGGTGCTGAGACACTGGAACAGGTTCCCCAGAGAGGCTGTGAAGTCTCCTTCTCTGGAGACTTTTAAGGCCTGTCTGGACACATTCCTCTGCGATCTGAGCTAGATTGCATGGTCCTGCTCTAGCAGAGGGGTTGGACTCAATGATCTCTTTGGGTCCCGTCCAACCCCTGACATCCTGTGATCCTGTGACAACAATGCAATTAAATGGCTTGTAAAAAAAAATTTTTTTAAAGAGTGAGAAGACCTTCAATGTATAGTGGTTTGAGCAGACATTTTCTGATTCATTAGATACAGACTGTAAAATCTATAGTAGTACTATAGATAGTATTATTAAAAAAAAAAAGACTCTATTCAAAAGCTGATTTTTTTTTTTTTTCAAACCATATTAATAGAAAAACCTGTTTAGGAATTAGATCTTTAAATCTCCATCTGCGTGTTCATCATTGTTACATACCAGTTAGCAGTTAGTTATGGGGAAACCCTGTGATGTCAAAAGCTTCTCACTGTGTGGCTCTAAAGCTTCTCATTGTTTGGCTTTCTGTGATGTTTCCTCTTGAATGCCTCTATCTTCTAGTCATACTAAAAAAATGACAGTTTCTGTTTTGGCAGTGGTACATGGTCTAAAAATCTGCTGCCTTATGCAGTGCAAGGCTAAAAATATTTTATTATTGGAGTTTACTCTGTTGAAAAACTTTGGGTTTTTTTAGGGTATAGTCCCAGAGTTGCGCTGGTTAACATCAAGAAAGTTGGTTGCAAGTATCCTTGATACTGGTTGTGCTATGTATATATAGTACTTTTTCTAATATTTTATCAGATCTTTTTTTGTAAGTGTGCATTTACTGCACAAAATCTTATCTCAATGCTACCACTCAATATCGAAACATTGTCATGACCTTTTAATAACTTCTTATCTAATAAACTGGAACAACTCATACATTTTAGCAAAATATTAAAACCAAGTACTTTATACTTAGTCAGAGATAAGTCTTTCTCTTTATGCCATGCTCCAGGATTTTCACTGTGATTACCATTAAGCTTTAAATGCTCGATCCTAGATTTATCCTTTTGCCGTTCTTCTTCCAAAAGTTTGCAGAACCATTTAAAATTGAGCTTTATTTTTAGAAACTAAGCAATATCTATGTCTGCAGAGAAGAGCTTTCTGACGAAAGAGGACTTAGTACATTTTTTTTTTAGAGGCTTTGCTACATTCATCAAGTTGTCCAGATTCTGACATTTAAAGTCAATCCTTTGGAAGAAGGTTTCATAATTCTCTGGAGGTAACTACTGCTTTCTCACCACCACTTGTTTGTACAAACTGCTAACTCTTCAATTAAAATTGGACTCTGTTACATGTTATCTAAGACATATATATTTTCTAGACGGTGTTATTAACACTGAAATAATTCTTAAGGGAAAATAGGTTTGGATCTGAATTTACATGCAGGGAGTTCTGTATTTCTTTGAAAAGGTCAGGGATTCTGGCAATGGCACTGTGGCCAGGGCTGTGTAGGAAGCCCAACAATCCTCATAACCTAGGGATCACCACAAGAACCTGTGAAGCCATTGTGCAGCCGTCTTTAAGGCTAGTGAGGAAGTAGCTCTGATAATTGGTAATAAACAAGGTTAAAAGATGTGGAGTTGGTTATGGTAGTCAGGCTTTCCCTATGTGGTGACTCCCAGGAAAGTTGCACAGCCCTCAGTCTGAGAGGAACTGCCCACTAACCCTGTGCTGCAACTGTCCCTTTTCCTTCTGTGTGCTGTAAGTGAATGTCATCCATTATTTGCCATGCAGTCACTGTCAAACCATGTCAGGGTGGCAAGTGGCTCCTTTCTGGGAGCCGAGATGGGCTGAGGGATTCTCTGAGACTGAGAATCTCTGTGGTGGGATTGTTTGGAGACTTTTTGATGGAATTCCTCTTTGGTTCCTGGATAGAAAATGTCTTTTAAAAGCAGAAGTTTACCATGATCAATGTTCTCCTGGGTGCCGTGTGGTGCTGAGGTGGTCTACAACAGCTGAGAAGTCACAAGAATGTTGTCAGAGAACAAGATGACTGGGGTGACAGTTTCCCCCATCCCTTTGCCCTTTTACCCACCAGAAAGGGGAAAGGTTAGCAAATCAAATAAGAGAGACTCCAAGTAATCTCTCATCTTTTTTGGCAGTTGCTTCTTGCTCCATGGAGGGGTGGCTTTACAGGGCTCTACTTGAAGCACCTTAGCACAGCAACCCTGAGGAGGGAGAGAGACTTTTATGTGGTGTCAAGGGCAAATAATGGGCTAATGCCCACAATTTTTACCCTGTCTGATGTTTATTTGGAGCTTAGTGGAAGCTTGTGCAACTTGCAAAGGTCTCATGTAATATAACTCAACTTTGTAAGCAGGCTGAAGTGAGATCTGAGAAACCCCTCTCAAGGTTCTCTTCACTGAGAGTCTTACTGTAGCAGTTTAATTTTCAGGTAGTAAAGGATTGTGTAATTGTAGCAAACAAACATTTATGCCAGCTACCTGGTGAGAGAAAAAAACCTCTTTCCTGTGAGAGAAAGTTAGGACTGTGTGAAGCAGTTGTACTGTTTGTCATTCTTTTGTTAGGTGTTTGCATGTTTTTTGGTCTCAGACTGTACCATGAACACAGGCAATGCATTGATACTACTGAGAAACCGAAATGTTGTCTCACCGGCATTAATAGAAGTTAAGTATGCAAGCAAAGGGAAGTAGGTGTAAGTGTACTAGGTAGTTACAGAAGCATTCATTTAATATTTGTTATAACCTACTGGATTTTTTTATGAGTAATGGGGGGAGAAGGTTACAGTTGAACTATTGTGTGGGAAAGAAGAGCTGTGAGGCTTCAGATGGAATATTTGGAGCCTCAGGCATTTAAAAAAAATGTTTTCTATTACAAATAAGTTTAACAAAGTGCATTTAAAAGGATGTGTATTTAAATGTTTATGATCCACACCCCATTAGGTGAAATCACAATAAATTGCTACATTTAATTTCTGTAATTATCTTATAAACTGCAAGTTGGTATTGTCCTGAAGTTTATGCTCAGCACACTGTAACACCACCTGTATTTTGGACAGCTTGTATAAGCTCATTTGATTGTCTCTTAGGGGATATAATTATGTATTCATATGTTTTGTTTCAAAAAGAGACTTCTATTTTAAAAAATAAGAGTTACACACCTTTGGACGATTGTCTGCTGTTGAGAGTGGAGGGATCACGATCACCTCCCATGCTGTGATTATGAATATCCACTGTGCAATTTTGCTATCACTGATCTTTCCAGAAATGTATGATTATGAAACATGGTCTTTTCCTTTTATTTTATCTTTTTTCCATTCCTGTAGGAGCTTGGAAGTAACAGCCCTCCGCAGAGGAACTGGAAGGGAATTGCTATTGCGCTGTTGGTGATTCTAGTTGTTTGTTCCCTCATCACTATGTCTGTCATTCTTTTAACCCCAGGTAAGCTACTTCTTTATTTTATCTTACTGAAGGTGTATGATTCATAATACAGTTATTGAAATAGCATGTAAATGTTAAAGAATTTCTTGCCTTTAAGGATTTTTAACACCTGGCTGCTATAAATTTGTTACCTGTAGTAACGGTCAAGAGATGGTAGAGGCCTTGTGGAGCAGAATCGTTTGACTGTTGCAGCAGATCCCTAGGACTGATAATCTGAAGGGGGCCTACAGGAAGGCTGGGGAGGGACTATTTACAAGGTCTTGCAATGACAGGACTAGGGGCAATGGGTTTAAACTGGCAGAGGGGAGATTTAAACTGGATGTTAGGAGGAAGTTCTTTCCAGTGAGGGTGGTGAGACACTGGTAGAGGTTGCCCAGGGAGGTTGTGGCTGCTCCCTCCCTGGAGGTGTTGAAGGCCAGGTTGGATGAGACCTTGAGTGAGTTGTACTAGTGGGTGTCCCTGCCTATGGCAGGGGGGTGGGAATAAATGATACTTGAGGTCCCTTCCAACCTTACCATTTTATGATTCTACAACTGTGTCAGTCTTGAGACAGCTACCAGCAGTCCTTAGTAACCTCATCAGATTTGAGCTGACTTTAAGATTTTGTCACATGTTTTTATGTAATTTCCAAGTCATGGGTAAGGTAAGAGAAAGCTGTATGTCATGGAAAACTATTACTGAGAAGGAAACTTCTCACTGAACCAGAAGCATATGTACATTCATGAGCTTCTTTACTTTTCCTCCTCTCAGAAACAGAGGGGAGAAATTACTTAAAAGTTTATTTGCAAAACACAAAAAGGGAAAGGAGAATGAGTAAATAAACAAAACCAAACAAAAAACAGGCAGTGGAACATACAGAGTCATAGAATCATAGAATGGTAAGGTTGGAAGGGACCTCAAGGATCATCTAGTTCCAGCCCCCTGCCATAGGCAGGGACACCTCCCACTAGTACAGCTCACTCAAGGCCTCGTCCAGCCTGGCCTTGAACACCTCAAGGGAGGTGTTAAATTTTTCTTCCTCTCTTTTTGGTTCTAATTTGATCTGCGTTATTTTTCTTCAGATTTTGTTTTTCCTGATGGGACAGCAACCATTTAAAAGTGTAAGAATGTAAGTGAAGGAAACACTGCACAGCTTGTAAATGAAAATGTATTTTTGAGTTCTTTTAGTCAGATTTAAAGTTATGTCAAGTGTTTGACCAGGATGTCATGCTAAGATAGTAAGCATTGGTCTGCAGATATTCTGGCATACAAGTGCTCAGTTTATATAAACAAAAGTTTTCATGAAGTGTTTTAGTTAAATTATGGTTCCAGACTGCATGAATCATCAAGGGAAGCTGAGTAGAACTGTTCATAGGTAAATACAGTAGTAGGCAGCTTCTACTTGAAAGGAGAGTAGTGAGACAGAATGGTACAGGATCAAAAAGTTTTGCCTGTCAGAGAGAACAAGACAACTGGAAAGACTTCATAGGAATGCTATGGATTCCTCTGCTTCATCTGTTCAGTATATCTACTACATATGCATGGTGCTGTCCAAGGAATGATTTAAAAAAAAANAGGCTCAGGAAGAATTTAAAAAAAAAAAAAAAAAAAAAAAAAGAGGACTGTATACTTATTTCCACTTAGAACATTTTGAGAAAGATAAAAGCAAAGTAGTCTCAGCTTCTTCAGGGACTAATGAAAAACAGTTGTGGAGGGCAAAATGTGTCATATCCTGGTACATTTTAAGACAGAAAACTGTTTTTCTTTTCAAGGAGATGTAACTTTTTTTTTTTTTTTTTTAAAAGCTTGTAAAATCTCAAAAGTGTTTTACTGGAATTCACAATAACAAACATCACTTCTAGCTCTTATATCTATATAGAATTATTAATGATGTAAAAACATAAATTGAAGTCTTTGAAGGCACTAGTGGGAAAAAGAATAGGCAACCTAGGGAAATGTTAATTTTTTTTTTAACATGTTAAAGAAGATGAGTGAATTACAACATCTCTCAGACTGTTTCAAAATCCAGAGCTTGCCTGAAAACTTTGTGTAAGCTGGGACCTACATTTCATTTCAAGCCAAGCGAGTGAAAACTGGTTCTGTCAGCTCACATGCTCTAAGATATCCCATAGAGACTATAGAGTTTGATATAAATAAAACCTTTTCCCCAGAATGATCCAGGTCTGTAAAACTGGGGTTTCTTGTGCGTTGGAAGAAAGCTTTGGAGGTACATTCCAGGGCAGCTACTTTTCTTATTTTGATTCCAATTAGTGCTGCTCCCCCTTCACTTTCATGATTAATTAATACGTTTTGGGAAGAAAATATACAACACTGTAGCTGAAGTTGTCTGGTCTTGAAGGTAGTTGAGGTAACTTTGAGATGTCAAGCATTTCAGAAGAGGGAAAACTTGGGAGACTTTCACAGGTGTGGCAATTGCAAGTTGCTCAATCCTAAGGTGGTCCAATTTCTTATTATAAATACTTGGTTTGTAAATTCTTCTCATAAATTATAAAACACCTGAATTAAGGTATTCAGTGTAATAGTGAGCATTTTGTCCTATATTATAGAATCATAGAATCACATAATGGTTTAGGTTGGAAGGGACACCAAAGGTCATCCAGTTCCAACCCCCGACAACAGACACGGACACCTCTCACTAGTACAGGTCACTCAAGGCCTCATCCAGCCTGGCTTTGAACACCTCCAGGGAGAGAGCATCCACCGCATCTCTGGGCAACCTGTTCCAGTGTCTCACCACTCTCACTGGAAAGAACTTCTTCCTAACATCTACTCTAAATCCCACCATGGGTTTAAACCCATTACCCCTTGTCATGTCATTACAAGATTTGTCAGTAGTCTCTCCTCAACTCTCCTGTAGGCCCCCTTCAGATATTACAAGGTCTCCTGGAAACCTTAACTGCTCCAGGCTGAAGAGGCCCAACTCTTGTAGCCTGTCCCCATATCAGAGCTGCTTCAGCCCTCTGATCATCTTGGTGGCCTCCTCTGGACTCAACTCCAACAGTTCAATGTCCTTCTCGTGTTGGGGGCTCCACAACAGTATACAGTATTCCAGGTGGGGTTTGATGAGAACAGAGTAAAGGGGCAGAATCCCCTCCCTTGCCCTGCTGGCCACGCTGCTCTTGATGCAGCCCAGGACTCGGTTGCTGTCTGGCCTGCATGTGCACACTGCAGGCTCATGTTGAGCTTTTCATCAACCCAGACCCCCAGGACCTTTTCCTCAGGGCTGCTCTCAGCCATTCACCACTCAGCCTGGATTTGTGCTTGGGATTGTGCTGACCTAGGTGCAGGACCTTACACTTGGAATAATTTTGCTTGTGTTGCTTTTCATTTCAAATATTGTTTAGAGACTTCTTTCCTTAACTACTCTGCCTCTGCTGATGGATGCTTCTTAGATTTCACGTCAATTCCCCTAAATACTGCACAACACACTGCCTCTTTTTATGGAGATGATAAAAATTTCAGATGGTGGTTGCTCAGAAGCTTGATTGGATTTTTGAAAGCTTTGTGGAGGCAAAAGTGTATTTACTGATATGCCAAATCCAACAGAAATCATCTCTTATGCCTGCAATTACCTCTGCATTGCTTTGCCCAGCAAACTCTAGGTCTGTGTGCAGTTACTTTAACAGTTGTCATTTGACTTCACTCAACGTCTGAGCAACAACTTTCATGCCTTTCTTGATAGAGGGATCAAGACTTCCATACGAGATAAGAAGCTTTAAAAAGAAAATCACCTATGAAAGTTATATGCAAAAAGCTTCAAAGAGGCTTTATCTTCTGATAAAGGTAGAAGCACTATTAACACTAAATGGAGATTCTTGATAAATACTGTTTTTATTACATGAAGTACAACTTGTATATAGAACGCTAAGCAGGAACTGTATTGAAATAAGAAATATATTTTGACCTACTAATATCTTAGCTTTTGTTAAAGTATGAAGTATTTGTGTTGCAATTATGGCTGTGTTTTTAGTAAATTATGCTCAGAATATTAATTGTAATTTTTTTTTGTTCCCTTTATACTGTCTTTCATCTATACTAATGCTCAGAAACTTTATATTAATTTACTCAACCAAGAGATGGGAAAATGAAAGATTAGATCATTCGGTAATGTTAAGAGATGAGTGGTGGAACCTGAATGGACTCCCAGGCCAGTAACCTTTTCTTGGGACTCAGCAATTCTTTATGAACCTGTGTGGACTAAGGACTACATGAAAAAAAACCCAACAGCTGAATGAGTACAAATTGCTACACTCCTCTGTAGACTGGAGTAGAAGGCTTGCAGACAAATATCCCTGCTAGATTTTGTCACAATTAGATAAATGCAATGATAAAGAAAATGAATGAAGTTACCAAGGAATGAGGTTAGCCTTGTGAAAGTAAGTGACTGGAGTGTGGAAAAATCTTGGGAGTTTCAGAATAAGAGTCTGTCTGTTGTCTGGGGCAATTTAATTATAAATTTAATGATTTTTTTGCAGTATTTGTGAAATATTTGGAAACTGCTATTTGAGAAAGGAGAAAAGAAGAAAATACCTTGGGAATAATCTTACAGCTTTCTTCACATTGGGCATTAATGGCCAGTGCAGAGACAGAAATAGCTGTTAGTGAGATGCCATCATTTGACATGTATGTCCATATAAACATAACACAGGTATCTTTCTGTTCAGCTGTTACTGTTTCACATTTTCAAACTTCAATCAGGTACTGCAAGTACTGAAATATTCATAGGTAGATTTTCTGGGATCAACACCTCACTTCTGCCTTTAATTCAGGATGTTTTTGTGGTTTGCACTATGACAGTACCACATCATAGTAATTATCTGAAGGCCTACCTGATTGGCCACTGTTGATATATATTTCAAAACTCAGAAATGCTCATTTGGAAGTACTAGTGGCTGAAGGCTTTTATGTGGAAATTACCTAAGAACAGCCTGAGTTGTACAGGCATTGCCACCCTTGTGCAGGTGTTATGCCACAGCACTTAAGGCTGCTTTTCATTTTGAGTCTGACAGTGCTTTTACTTTCATGTTAACTTACTGTTTCTGAAGTTGTGGCAGGCTCTAATGGCTTGTGTGGGATTCCTTGACTGAGATTTTGATGTTCCCTTTTAAACCATGTGTGCTGATCTATGGTAATTACTGTTGAGCAAAGTGGCACGTAATCATTGACTCAAAGCAAACTCAGAGTTTGCTTTGCTGTCTCTTGATGGGGAAAAAAAGTAAACCAGCTTTGCAGAAAGATTCCTCTAGGGAACATTGAGGTCAGCCACACTGTCAGAAAATGGGTTTTTTTGGAGATTGACTTGAGTAAAATCAACCTCTAGGAAGAGAGTCCATTTGGATTATAACCAATAGAGAAATACTCTGTTTAGAACAGTGTTGGGACTGACCCTTCCACACTGTCTCATGATGCTCTTAAATGAATAGAAAGGTTCATTAGCAGATGAATAGAAAGGAGGTTCATTAGCAGAAAATTCAGATTTCTGTTCATGCTGTAGTTCATCCCAGTAGCTACTGTAAATTGGCAAATGAGTTTTGGCATCCGACTACTTTACAGCAAGCTGATTTTTCCCTTTACATGCAAACATAATATGAATTATACTAATTCCCAGTTATTGATATACCTGTTAGATTGCATATAGTTCACTAGTGATGTTTTTCCCCTTGCCAGATGGCATTTCACATCAAGCCTTTATTGTAATTTCTAGTGCTAAAAAATATTTTCCCATAGAAAAGTCAGTAAGGAGTTTGCTTTAATAATATGCGACTTTACATCAGTATTAGTTTTATTTGCTAAGTTACAAGGTAAATTTTATGAAGTGTTTAGTCTACTTTAAACTGCGAAAACAATACCCAATAAACTCATGAAAAGTAACGAGGCTGTTAATTTCTGGTTTTGTAGTCCTCTAGTTTGGTAACAACAAACAAGTTTGTCATTTCGCAGAAACACACAGTAGTTATTGAACTGTTAGTCTGATGCATGGTTAAGAAGTAGACGTTTAATTTTTAACATTTGATTTTGTTTGTATCTGCTGCAATCTGTGTTCATTTTCTATACATAATAGACCTAAATTATGTAAGCAGAGGTAGGTTTTTTAACAGGGCTAGAGGACAGGGATGGCATCCAGCGGGACCTGGACAGCCTGGAGAGGTGGGCCCAGGCCAACCTCATGAAATTCAACAAGGCCAAGTGTAAGGTCCTGCACCTGGGTAGGCACAGTCCCAAGCACAAATCCAGGCTGGGTGGGGAATGGCTGGAGAGCAGCCCTAAGGAAAAGGACCTTGGAGTCTGGGTTGATGAAAAGCTCAACATGAACCTGCAGTGTGCACATGCAGCCCAGGTGGCAACTGAGTGCTGGGCTGCATCAGGAGCAGCATGGCCAGCAGGGCAAGGGAGGGGATTCTGCCCCTTTACTCTGCTCTTGTCAGACCCCACCTGGAGTACTGTGTGCAGTTCTGGAACCCTCAGCACAGGAAGGACATGGAAGTGTTGGAGCAGGTCCAGGGGAGGGCCACAAAGATGATCAGAGGGCTGGAGCAGCTCTCCTATGAGGACAGNGGGAGGGCCACAAAGATGATCAGAGGGCTGGAGCAGCTCTGCTATGAGGACAGGCTGAGAGAGTTGGGGCTCTTCAGCCTGGAGAAGAGAAGGCTCTGAGGGGACCTGATAGTAGCCTTCCAGTATCTGAAGGGGGCCTACAGGAAGGCTGGGGAGGGATTATTGACAAGGTCCTGCAACGACAAGACTAGGGGCAATGGGTTTAAACTGACAGAGAGGAGATTTAAACTGGATGTTAGGAGGAAGCTCTTTCCAATGAGGGTGGTGAGACACTGGAACAGATTGCCCAGGGAGGTTGTGGCTGCTCCCTTCCTGGAGGTGTTCAAGGCCGGATTGGATGAGACCTTGAGTGAGTTGTACTAGTGGGAGGTGTCCCTGCCTATGACAGGGGATTGGAACTAGGTGATCCTTGAGGTCTCTTCCAACCTTACCGTTCTATGAGTCTATGATTCTAAATGTAGAAATCTGTGGGAAATAGCATGAGGACATTCGAAATAGATTCCTTCAAGGAATAGTGGAGTAAAATTTAAAATGGAAGTAAAAGAGATAGAAGGCTGTTTGGTAATAAACATAAAGTGAAAAAAGACAGTGTTTAAAATAAAAAATGTTTTTTGAGGTACTAATTTGTGGTTTTGCTCAAGTGTCGTGAAAGACCAGGAGAGGATACTATGCTCAGCTCTGGGGCCCTTACCTTAAGACCTGTTGGAATGGAAGAACAGAGGGCTACAAAAATGATCAGACAGCTGGAACGCCTCTGCTATGAGGACAGGCTGAGAGAGTTGGGGGGGTTCGGCCTGGAGAAGACTCCAAGGAAGAGCATGTAGTGATAGGTCAAAGGGTAATGACTTTAATCTGAAAGAGAATAGATTTATAGTAGATGCAAGGAGGAAAGTTTTTACTGTGAGGATGGTGAAACACTGGAACAGGTTGCCAGAGAAGTTGTGGATGCCCCATCCCTGGAAGTGTTCAAGGTCATACTGGAAGGAGCTATGTACAACCTGGTCTAGTGGAAGATGTCCCTGTCCAGCGAATGCCTCACCCCCAAAAGGGATTTGAACTAGATGATCTTGAAAGTCCCTTCCAAATCATTTAATGATTAGCCCAGTAGAGTGTTTTGAGAGTTCACTTGATGTGTAATTCATCTTGCTACATAGAAATTAGTAATTTTGAACACTTAAATTACTCTTTTGGAGTCTTTTGATGTCAAATTAACATTTAAAAAAAGAAATTATACTCCATGACATATTGATAGGGAGTAAAGCTAATGTCAGGGATCACAAATGAGGTTCTGTTTGGGTACTAACTTGGCATTAGAAAAAAAATCCTTCTCAACCATATTGTAAAGTTGCTTGAAGATGCCTGGTTTTTCAGTTTAGAAGTGCAAACAGCAGTTTAAAAAGTTACTTAGTAATCCAATTTATGCCAGGACTACTTGGCAGGCACATGAATTAAATAGAAGACAGAGAGCAGAGCCAGTGTAGCTTTCTTCTCTGATAACCTTTTACTGTGCACTGTATATTGTTTAGTGATCTTTATGAAAACAATTAATAATAGTAAAAAAATATAAAAATCTGTGAAAGCTAAATATCTTGGGTAAGAGTTTCTGGCAGCGTAACAGCTTGTGTGAGCTTGATTGATAGTAGGCAAACTGGCAGGACATACGGGGTCACAATAAATAGAAACAAACTCAAGAGAGGTTAGAAGGGGAGTCCTTTCAGGATCACAGACAGTGACAGGACTAGGGCATGTTGAATCAGAGCAGGTGATGGAAGACAGCTTGTTGAGAGTTGGTAGTCATCAAGGTTATGGAGAAAGAGGAAAATACATATGAAGATTTGATGCTGTTAAGTTAGAAGTAGTGTTTTGATGACAGGAAATGTGTTTGTGGAGCCAAGTAGTGCACCTATAACAATTTGTGCTTACTTTGAAAGTAGAAACTCATTGTGTGACAGGAGCAAGACCTAACAAGATCCCATGATGTGTAAACAGAGGGTTTAGATAGAAATCAAGAGAGATAATGTTACTCTGAATTAAAGCTCTAGTAAGACTAGTGGAATGCTAGGTCCCATGCTGGACTTGGAGAGTGAATAAAAAACCCCAACAGGGTATTTTGATCCCTGGGCAGTAGGAAGAGGGCAAAAAGCTTATTTAAGGATTAGAAGGTTTGTCTAAAAAAAGAGAATTTGAACAACTCTGCAGGCTTAGCCTTATAAGACGTCAAGTGAAGGAAGAGTTGATTATGGTGAGTAAGTGCTTACTGAAAACCTGCTGAGACCTGGGAGGGTGATGCATGCGAATTGCAGCATCACAGTGGAATGAGCAGGTGTGATGGCTTTGTGTCTATCGTAAATTTATGATACACATTAGAAAGGAGCTTCTCTTCAATACCGCAAGGATTAACCTTTTTAATACTAACTGAAGTGACTGCAGCAGGCACTGCTGACATTTAAAGGCAAAAAAAATCTTACTGTTGATTCCAATGAGCTTTCAGCTTTTCTAATTGAGAAACTTGGCTAAATGCAGACCAATAACAAAACTATGATTGACGTTTTTCACTGTGAAGGGGTCACATTTTCATCTGAAACGTGTTACGGGATCTGACCTTTACGAAGCACATTTCTTTGTTACAAAAGTGCTGGTAACGTCACGGGTCAGCGCCGAGGCAACAAGATTGTTCCTTGACTGCTGCGATTTAGATATTTGTTAGCTAGGAGCCTAACGTCAGTGGTGCCGTTTTATATCAGCAGCCTGTAAGGGCAAAATCTGAGTAATGAGGAGTTCCTCTAGTAGAGAAGGTGGATCTGACACATGGGAAGGAAAAGCTTACAAGAGCAGAGAAATACTGCAGTAATCAATGCCAAACCTTCCCAATGATGATAAAATGATTAAAAGACCTGGCTGAGCATCTGTCTGGTTGATTGTGTAGGAAGTGCATAGGTGCATAATTTTTTTGCCAGTGCACAGGTATTTTATAACAGCTTTTGGCAGCTGCTGTTCTCCTAAATAGCCTAAAGCAGTCAGGTGAAGTGTGTAGCTACTATCAGTGAATATTCATTGGAAACTTTGTGTTTTGACAGCAAAACTTTTGCTTTAATAATACCTCTGATGTCACGTTAGTGTGACAGTTCACTGTTGAATTCACTACTTATTATTTGTTTAACCTGCCAGACAAGAAAAGTAGAATTCAATAAAGATTCTTTTTTTCTTTTCTGAAGCATGGAGATGATTTTAGGACCCAGCAATTTTTCGTTTTTCGCTTTTGTTTTGTTTTGAAAATGAATGTTGACTATGTTCAGAAGCACATTATTCTTAGATTCTATCACATTAGGGAAAAGCATGAGGCTGCTACCAAATGCTATGTTGTGCTTATCATGAGAGAGCAAGCACAGCCTATAAAATGTTCATGTAGAATTATTATGTTTTACATTTTGCTCTGTAGAATAGGTGATATTGGTTCAAAATTTACTTACAGGAGGTTTTTAATTAGTTTACGTGTTTAAAGTAATCAGTGAGGCCTATGCCCTTTGACAGTCATGATTTATAAGCAAAGTTATGATATAAGGCTGTGGGAAGAAGAAATTTTGACACTATAATTCCAGCACGGTCAAGCTCTACGTTCTTTGATTATCCTGTCCCTAAGGAACCAGTATTTTGGGTTTCTGGAGCTTTACTGAAGAAATATGAAAAAAAAAAATAATAAAAAGCAAGCTATTGTCACTGTTTTTGACAGAACCTTGAAGTGTTTATTCTGGTTCTGTAGTTCAAACGTTTTATAAACTGCCCCGAGGGTACTGTTTTTAATGCCTATCTGAAATGAGTTTCTTATGTCTGTTTTAGACGAACTCGCAAATTCGTCAGAAACCAGGTTGTCCTTGGAGGACCTCTTCAGAAAAGAGTTGATAGCTCACAATCCAGAAGCCAAATGGATTAATGGTAAGTGTGAAAACTCCCACATTATTTGAAACTAGGTAATAATTTTGAGTGCTGAGTGATAGCGCTCTCCAGACGCTGAGAAAGAATCAGTTAAAATTTCAGACTCTGGAGCTTGGCCAGTGTCCCACTTTTCCTTGTAGTTGTGAATCATGTCTGTTTCATTAATTTTTTAAGTGCCTTTCTAATTTTAAAGCTTCCTCTAGTAGAAACCCACTAAAATTTTCTTTTTATGCTACTGACTCAGTTGGAAGCAGTGATAAAGAATTGTTTTTAAGAACTGGGTGTTGTTTATGGATTTACAAACATATGAATTCAGAAAATGTAATTTTCCTATTAATACCCTGAACTCTGGGATTTGAGACCTGGTTCAAATTCCTCATATTTGGAATGGATTTTTAAATATCTCAGTATACTTCTGGAGTGCTTAGTCATTTTCTGATGTCTACAAATTGTATTTAGTGTTCTACTTTAAATGATTTATAGATTCTGTGCAGATTCAGAGAGAAGGACTTGGTGATCTTCGAGGTCTCTTCCAACCTTGGTGATACTGTGATACTGTTTTAATGCAAAAAAAGAAAAGAAATTTAAATTCTTTTTGTCAACTCTTTGGCTCTTTTTCTGTTGATCACGTGAGTTGTTGTCACTACCCGGTATCCCAGCTCTGGGTGGCAGGAGAAATCACGTTAAGATTCAGATATTCCCTTGGAGTAAATAAAAGCGAGCTGACAGAAAATGGCTGATGAAATGGCTTTGTTAGACCCAGTGAAAACTCTCAGTAATGGACCAGGGCAGAAGTAATATGGGAAGAAAAAAGGAGAGAGAAAAGGAGAGAGAGAGAGGAAGAAAGAGAGAGTTAAAAAGTAAAAAAAAAGATATCACCACCCATGATTCCCGCAAGGTCTCATGGGCACAGTCTAGGTTCTTGGTTGTGGGTGTGCATTCCAGCAGAGTCTTCTGTAGTAGGTGCAACACCTAGATCTAGTTACAACGGTTGCCTTCCTCAGGGGAAGGAATCCTCACACTCTTTCCCTGCTCAAGTATGGAGTCTGTCCCACAGGAGAGAGTCCTCCACAAACTTCTCCTGTCCTTCACACAGACTACAGTTCTTCATGAACTCCTCCAGCATGGATCCTTTCCACAGGGTGTAGCAGCAACAGACTGCTCCTGTAAGGGTCCTCTGCTGGGTCACGGCTACTGCCAGCAAACCTGCTCCAGCATGGGTTCCTCTCTTCATGAGGTTACAAGTCCTGCCCTGTTCTAGCACGGCCTGTCCCATGAGGTCACAACCTCCTTTTGGCACCCGGCTCTCTGTTGTGAGGTGCTTTGAAAATTCCCAATTTGGCTAATGAAATCAGTATCCCAGATAATAAATGAAATGAGAAGTCTCATATAATTTCTTCTTGCTTCTATTTTTGGTTTTAAGATTGAAGATTATATTTGCTTTCCTGGCATGGTAGCATTGCCCTAGTGGCATTATATACATAGAGAATGAAATATAGAACATATTCAGCATTCATTTCTGTGGAGCTGGAGGGGAGCATTTGGCACTTTGGTTATTGGCAGGGTAAGTGCTTCTGGACTCTGCAGAGAAAGATTTTAGTAGAAAATAAGTAGCCACTCACTGCTGGGTTTTGCTCCTCTTGGGATGGCATCATTTGTATCCTTTTGAATTATCATCTTGACCTCCTGAGAAGAGATGGGAATAGAGATTAAAGAAGTGATTCCTGCTGTAAGCAGTTTCTATAGAGTCTAGAGAATATTTTGTAGAAAAATGTCTAATTTAAGGATTTCAAGTGCCAGATGAAGCCTGGTGTTCCTAGGTAAGGTCTGGTATTTCTCTGCTACTGTTTAATGAAACTCCATACCGATGTTTGAATAGCATTACCTTCCAAATACAATGTTATTTCTTCCTTGTTTGCAACTTCCTCCACTACAAAGTTCATCCCAATGTAGTTATTTCTAGTGTACTCTTTAATAAGAAAAGCTCCTGCATACAGAACTTTTTACAGTCCATTTGCTCTTCTGCTTGAAACTGACTCCACAATTTTATGTACTTGACACCAAAGTTAATAATTATGTAAATGTTTGAAGCCAGAGAGGAAATGTTGTTCTTTATCTATAATCAGCTGTTGCCAAAGAAAAGGAAAAATTCTGAGCTAGCTTTAAAAGTGACAAAATATATTAATATCTAATTTAATTTGAACGTGTATCTATGCAGGCATCTTTCATATTTCTTCCTCCCTTTCTTTTCTTTTACCTCACAGGCAATTTTTAAAAGATCTAGCTTGGAGTTTTGTCTTTTTGCATGGTAAGCATTTATAATGAGCAGGAAAATATGGATGATGGGTAGTATTTTTCTTGAAAAGAATAATGTAGTAGTTGACTAAGCTGTTTCAATTATAAATCTTATTTCTTCAACTGTGTTTAAAAAAAAAAGTCCATAATGGAGAGCATACACAAGCATCAGTCAGATCATTCCATGCTATCTAAAAGAGCATTTGATTTTAGAAAGCCTTCCAGTTGCTTGGCATCATTTCAAAGATGTTAAATGAGAGTCTGCCTTCCCTTCCACATCTTCTGGTTTTCCTATAGGAAATGAGAATTTAAAATGGTGCAAGTGAATAGTAAAAGAAAGACTCTTCAACACTTTTTTTTCTCTTTTTACAGTTTTAGTGTGTTTTTTTTTAAAGATGATAATGAACCACTGTATCCGAAGTGAGAAATATTTTCACTCTACCTTGAGAACAGTATTAAAGAAATAGATGTCTGGGTTTGTTTTTACTGGAGCTTTTGTATGTTTAGGGTTTTTTTTTTGTTTCTAATATTTCCAGATTTCCTGCCTTAGTTCCATCAGAGGCATGGCTTTCATTTTTTGAGTAATATATACTAGCTGCAATGTGAACATCTTTATTTAGCTTCACATCAGTCCACACAGCAGTTTTATCAACATGGAGGAAAGAAGAATGGATGATGCTACCTCCTCTGAACATGACTGAAACTTAGGGACTGGTTTGTGAAGGAAATTGTTCTCCCTAGTTTACAGCATATTTTGCAAACATTTATTGTGTTTAGTAGTCTCTCTTAAAATAAAAACCCAAAAAAGAACAGGGAATACTGAAACACTTCTGCTTTGCAGTTGAACAGCAGAATTCACTGCCATATTTGTTTCCATGGAAAGATATTACTTGGTTGAAGAAGTGTTACTGCTTCTCAGAACATGTTTGGTTTCCTTGAAGACCAAATGACACAGTATCTTCCCACAGATTTATTTCAGGTTGTCTCTAGTAGCTTTCTTACTCTGTATGCTGCCTTTATCACCTGGGAAGTGAGATGTGTTGACTGCAGCCTTTGCTTGAGCTGGTGCTTTCCTTGAGTCTCTGATGGCTCCTGTCTTTCTGGAAAAAGTGAGTCTGGGAAACTCACTTTCCCAGATGATGGTTGAAATTGCTTTTAAAACTGTGGATGATGAAACTAGAAGTTTCAGCTCTTCTCTACCATGCCATTTCTACTATGATTTAAAACGTCCAGCACTTCTTAAAGGAAGCTTTTCCTCTGCATATGAAGGAAATGTGAACTATATCAGAGCTGAGCACATTGTGATGTTTGCCAGTGGGTACAGGTCAAGTGCAAGAAATCAGTCCATCACTGAGCAGTAAAAGAAGATATATTTTACTCCAGAAAGTTGATGCTGACTTGGAATCAGTAATCAGACAAATATCTCTATTGGATTTGGGTATCTATATATGTTGGTGTTACTCTTGTAATTTATACATGTAAAGGGCAAGTGTCAAGAGGATGGAACCAGGCTGTTCTCAGTGATGGCCAATGATAGGACAAGGGCAGTGGGTGGAAGTTGAGGCATAGGAAGTTCCATGTAAACATGAGGGAGAGTTTTTTCACTGTGAAGGTGAGAGAACATTGTAACAGGCTTCACAGGGGAGTTCTGGATTCTCCCTCTCTGGAGATATTAATGACCTGCCTGGACATGTTCCTGTGTAATCTGGTATAGGTGATCCTGCACTGACAGGGGAGTTGGACTGGATGAATTCAATTCTGTGATTCTGCTCTGTGAATTTATAATGGACATTAAGAGATAATTTTATTTTTTATTTCTGTCCTTTAAATGAGGTGAGAATCTAAAGTTGCTATGTTGGAATGAAGCCATTGTACAGAAGTGCGTATTTGGTGTAGCAGGAGCTGTGTTTGACCTTCAGGTATTTAGGCTGTGATGTTATGCATTAATGTTCTGTCAGAGACTTGGGCACAAAGGAAAGAGGAGTATGTACAGTGGAGCTTTTGCCAGCTCTGCATATAACTTTCATTATTTATCTGAATCTGTCTGTGCAGAGCCTGAAGCTGAAAGCCAGGCCAGGGAGTTGTTTTGTTGCCTGCGGTTCAGTATGAAGGATTTATTTCTGAAAGGCAACAGAGGGTGGTTGGACTTTGATTCTTCGTGTAGGGAGAATCAGCACACAGAAGAGCAAATAATAATAAAAAAAAAAATAAAAATCCAGATAGCAGTCCAGTGTTTGAGGACGTTTAGCTAAAATTCTTTCGTGAAAGACTAGCAGTGGCGTGAATTATGTAGCCGCTTTTTGCCACGTCTGCTGACTGCACTTTGGAAAATCTGCAGAAGATGTGAAAAGATCCAGAGACTGTCTCCAGGCTGGCTACATTTCTCACAGAAACTGCTAAAAAGCAGAACGAAAGTTTTGATTAATACCATTCTACTGGTTTGTTAAAATAACTTGTTAATAGGGTTTAAGCAATGTTGTTGTGAAATGGATTGAATAATTCAATTCTCTCATTAGGGAGCTGAATGAAGGAGTTTTGGGACTGTATTTTACAGTGATGCTGAGGATTTTCCTACTTCCCTAGCTGTAGATGAGTAATTGGTCTTTCAGACTAGAGTTGTGGCAGTATATCTGGTACTAGGCATGACGTGCCTTGTTGTATGCTTTGATGCAGGAATTCTGGCTTCTCAAACAATGGCCAATATTGGATTAGGAAGGAGTTTCATATTCTTGTTGTTTTGGGGTTTTTTATGGGATGATTGCTGTTGAGATTTTGTTTGGTTTTTGGGGTTTTTTTTTTGCTGTTACTTTGTCTTGTTAAGTGCATTAGTTCTTTGGTTTGGTATTTTATGGGTTTCTTTTGTTAGAGAATGAATTTATAGAATCATAGAATCATAGAATGGTAAGGTTGGAAGGGACCTCAAGGATCATCTAGTTCCAACCCCCTGCCATAGGCAGGGACACCTCCCACTAGTAGAGGTTACTCAAGGCCTCATCCAATCTGGCCTTGAACACATCCAGGGAGGGAGCATCCACAACCTCCCTGGGCAACCTGTTCCAGTGCCTCACCACCCTTACTGTAAAGAACTTCCTCCTAACATCTAGTCTAAATCTCCCCTCTGCCAGTTTAAGCCCATTGCCCCTTGTCCTGTCATTGCAGGACCTTGTAAATAATCCTTCCCCAGCCTTCCTGTAGGCCCCCTTCAGATACTGGAAGGCTACTATCAGGTCCCCTCGAAGCCTTCTCTTCTCCAGGCTGAAAACATGAAGCATGCAAGTAAAGTAGGAGATAAATAATTGAGGTTCTTGAAACTACAAAAGTGTTAATGTGAACAGCAAATAGAAACTGAAATAAATTATACAGCATTGTGAGTAGGATTGCAAAGCATGAAATAATTTGGATTGCAGCTGTGTGTGAATTAACACAGGGTGGGGAAAATCCTATACATTCTTCCACCTGGAAGCAGAGATTTCATCTCATATCTGTAGGGATTCATCAGGGGGAAAAAAAAAAAAAAAAAGACCTTTCCATCAATAGTATCGTCTTTTCATCATAATAATTTTCTTCCATGAAGCAGAGATACCTTTGTGCTTCATATTCAGATACTTGTCCTTGCGAGTGGATCTTGCCTGTGTAGATGTTGTGGCTCTGCAGCTGAGGGGCTGTCATCAGGGTGACAGCAGAGCTCTCCCCAGTGGGGAGGTGGCCAGAGGATTTTATTGTTTCTTACATCTTCTGATTCCCCACCCTGAGGATGAGTAGTTGCATAGCATTTTTCTCAGGAAGGTGTTTTGTGCTCTTTCTTTTTTTTCACCAGTCGTAATACAAGCAAGTTTTCCCCTCAGTTATTTTTTTCCTCTGGGCTGTATGCTGTCAATGTTACTTAGTGACTCTTTTAACTGATCTTCCCTGCCTGACCACATTATTAGGATGCACTAGATTTTTTCCTGCTCTTGGATTATTGATGTCTATACCACATGACTTGCTTACTTAGAAGTAGATCTTGGGTAATTTCTGCTCAGATCAACCATGTTAAGCCCCATTGCTGTATCGATACTGGTGCCACTGTTAATGACTGTTAACAAGCATTAAGTAGTGCTATGTATTCAGGGCCATTAACTTGTGTCACCATTGCATTTTGTAAGTGACTTCTTAGTGCACTTCTTCAGAAATCTTCCTTCCTTCACCATATTATTTGTACACTAATATGATATTGTGTTAGTCATGACCTCTACACACTCTTGTAGCTCTCTGTACCATTATTGATTGCAGAAGTATTTTTGTGGGCATTTGTTTTCTGACCCTTTGATTTTTATTTTTTTCTGTTTGTTTTTTTTTGTTGTCATCATTGTTGCCTTTTTTTTTTCCTCCCTCCATAGAGTATCTGAAATTTATTTTCCTTAAGAGTCTTTGCTTCTTTTAACAACTTACTTAATACTAGTTGCATTCATTAATATGTTGATTGATTCCATGCTTGCTAAATCTGTAGCTAGGGAACAAAATGCACGGATTGGGGTATGTTAGGAAAAACAAAATCACATTTTCCAGCTAAAAGAACATCAAACTACCTTTAGCCAAAAATACAGCTAATCATTGCTGTCCTTCTTAAAATTTATGTCCCTGTTGATTTTTTACTTATTCCAAAACCCTAAGCATTAAGAATTTAACAGAGATCAATGTCCTTACCTAAAGAAAGTTTACATGGCAGAATGTGTCTGTTGTACAAGATATTGTATTTCGAAAGAGGTTACCAGAATGGTTTACGTCTTCCAAGCAGTATTTATAGGTAGCAACCTAACGTTGAAGGGTTAAGTACAGTAATTGTGTATGTGAACTGCTAAGAAAGTGGACCAGACACTTCATAAATCTTAGTGCTCCCTATTTGTTGAAGCAGAAGTCTCCTGAGTATAATGCGTATATTAAGGTTACTGTTCCAGTTACCATAGCAATGTCCATGAAAGAGAGAGACCTTTTCTCAGTAATATATTTTTGACTAAGAGAGCAGTCTCCTTAATGTGATGAACAAGTATAAACTGGATGTGCTTCCATCACTCTTAGGATGCTACACTCCAGGATAAATATTTTTACTGCATGAGCAAACTGGAACAGTGGATTGAGAGCTTTGAGGTGGCACAGTCGACTTGCTAGAGGGCAGGGATGCCATCCAGAGGGACCTGGACAGGCTGGAGAGGTGGGCCCAGGCCAACCTCATGAAATTCAATAAGGCCAAGTGTAAGGTCCTGCACCTGGGTAGGCACAATCCCAAGCACAAATCCAGGCTGGGTGGTGAATGGCTGGAGAGCAGCCCTGAGGAAAAGGACCTTGGAGTCTGGGTTGATGAAAAGCTCAACATGAGCCTGCAGTGTGCACATGCAGCCCAGACAGCCAACCGAGTCCTAGGCTGCATCAAGAGAAGCGTGGCCAGCAGGGCAAGGGAATTGATTCTGCCCCTTTACTCTGCTCTTGTCAGACCCCACCTGGAGTACTGTGTGCAGTTCTGGAACCCTCAGCACAGGAAGGACATGGAAGTGTTGGAGCGGGTCCAGAGGAGGGCCACAAAGATGATCAGAGGGCTGGAGCAGCTCTCCTATGAGGACAGGCTGAGGGAGTTTGGGCTCTTCAGCCTGGAGAAGAGAAGGCTTCGAGGGGACCTGATAGTAACCTTCCAGTATCTGAAGGGGGCCTACAGGAAGGCTGGGGAAGGATTATTGACAAGGTCCTGCAATGACAGGACAAGGGGCAATGGGCTTAAACTGGCAGAGGGGAGATTTAGACTGGATGTTAGGAGGAAGTTCTTTCCAGTGAGGGTGGTGAGGCACTGGAACAGGTTGCCCAGGGAGGTTGTGGCTGCTCCCTCCCTGGATGTGTTCAAGGCCAGATTGGATGAGGCCTTGAGTAACCTGTACTAGTGGGAGATGTCCCTGCCTATGGCAGGGGGTTGGAACTAGATGATCCTTGAGGTCCCTTCCAACCTTATCATTCTAGGATTCTATGATTCTATGATAAAAGATTTGTGAGTTCCCTCCAGAATGCCATACTTTTTTCTGTTACACCTAAAGACTTCAAAGGTCTATGTGTTCATACGTCATCAGGTTTATGCATGTGGGTATTCATTTTATCCTGTGCCTCCTTGTTCTGCCTTCCCCACTTAGTATAAATGCTTCTGAGCAGAAAGGTACCTGTTGCCTAGATGGAGCTGTAGTCCTTTCCTCATGTGTTGGTAGTCATCTGTTTCCATTTCCTTTGGAAGCTGCTGTTCATAGTCATCTGGTTTTATGGTCCTCCTTACAGACTCATTTAAGTTAGCTCTAATTTGCTCATCAGCAAGTTGATTCTCTTCAGAGGAGTGCTGCAGGAGGGGGATACCCTTTTAGTTGTTCCTGTGTGCACTGTTGGCTGATTCTGCTTTGTTTCATTCTGCCTAAAACAAATTCTTTCAATTATCTTCAATTTTCTTACTTATTTGCCTAAACAGTCCTTTAACAAATACTTGGTTGTGTGTTGTGGCAGGTTATTAAGCTGTACAGTGTTTCAAGTAGTTATCAGGATATTGGAGCACCTCTACTACAAAAACAGGCTGAGGGAGCTGGGGTTGTTCAGCCTGGAAAAGAGGAGGCTCCGGGAGACCTAATAGCAACTTTCCAGTACTTAAAGGGGGCTACAAGAGGGATGGAGAAAACTGGTTACAAAGGCCTGTAGTTATAGGATGAAGGGCAATGGCTTCAAAATAGAGAAGAGCAGATTTAGATGTTAGGAACAGGTTCTTTACCGTGTGGGAACAGGTTGCTCAGGGAGGTGGTTAGGGCCCCTTCCCTGGATATAGTGAGGCTCAATAGGTAACCTGATCTCCTCAGTTTGGGCAACCTGATCTCATAGTTGAGGATGTCCCTGCTTACTGCAGAGGGGCTTGGACTAGATGACCTTTGAAGGCCCCTTCCAACCCAGACCATTTTATGATTCTATCATCACCCTGAAATTTTACATTTGTAATCCTTACACTTTGTTATCTATTTTTTTTTTCTTAAGAGGCAGTGAAAGCAGCGCCAGCAGTGCCTTGTGTATACACTGAGCAATATCCTGTATTGCTCAGATGTTTACATGATGGATCCATAAAAGTAGTTTTTAAACATATATGTATCTATGGACGTGTACATAGATTTATTTCACCTTCAGTATTTTTTTTCCCTTTCTTTCTCAAATTAGTTGATTCAATTGCACATTTACTGACTTCCCTTTTCATGTTCAAATAGCAAATTTCAGAGACACTGTCTCATATTTGTCGTTCATCCATCCATTTCCCTGGTCTGTTTTGCTTTCTGTGTCATTAATACTTTTTCTTAAATGAATGAACTGTTCCTCTGGCATGTCAAGGCAGTGCAGACACAGAAATGGGTACCAAGCCAGGGTCATTCTTCATGTGAAAATGTGTACGTGAAAGATTTTGCTTCTCTTTCATTATGTTGAAAAAGAACTTTTGGTTTCAGTATGCTAGGGAAAGTGGATCTATCCATCTATCTGTCCGTCTATCTGTCTGTCTATCTATCTATCTACCCATCTATCAGTCTATCTATCTATCTATCTATCTATCTATCTATCTATCTATCTATCTATCTATCTATCTATCCATCCATCCATCTATCAATCTATCTATCTATCTATCTATCTATCTATCTATCTATCTATCTATCCATCCATCAGTCTATCTATCTGTCTATCTATCTATCTATCTATCTGCCTGCCATTTAGACATACTTAGGTCTTATATTTGGGTTTCTTTCAAGGGTGTATTCAGTGCATTTGTTCTGATAAACTCTTACATGAGGTGTTTGCTTGAGTAGCAGGAGAATGCAGAGTTATTAGCAGTTGATACAGTTTTGATCCAGTCTACATCTTGTTGCAGTTGTTTGTATCTATTCCTTTAGGTATGTTGATATTAGAAGGGAAGGCACCGAAGGGAGAAATCTACAGAGTAAAAGCATAAAATGTGTAATTACAAAGAAATAATGAGAAAAAAGGTAAAAAAAGGGGGCCCAAAGAAAGCAGAGGCAAGAGAAGAAGAAAGAAATTAAGGGACAGTTCAGTGGAGAGTACAAAGGCCTGTGCTAGAAATCAGTGCCATAGGATGCCTGTCTTTCCCATTACAGACATCTCAGACATTTTGTAGCTCTGGGTAGCTTCTGGGAGGATGTGAAAATTTCTACTTCGTTATAACTGTTCATGATCTTTGAGAGACAAGAGTCAGCCCTATTGATCAACAGGAGACATGAAGCTGGTATTAAAAGCACTCATGTGGCCAGCTCTAAAATTGAACCATAGCTACCCTACTGCCCCATTTCTGCTCACTCAAATACCTGAGAAGCATTATACCTGCCCTTTCCTCTGGACAGAAGTTGTGCTTTAGAATTGTGCCTTTGTCTTTATTTGAGCATGTGTCAAGAAAAATGCTATAATTTTAAAATTATTACATTTTGGAGACTCCGATTTAATTACATTTTTAATTTACTGTTGCTGATAGCATTTGTGGCCCCCTCCATACTGTCTGTGTGAGGAGTTGAGATAACCAAAGGCAGCTTGGTATTTGCCAGCTAGGAATCATCGTAGCAACCATGTTACCATTTTGCCAAATCCATAAATATAGATATTGATCCAATAATAGGCTATACAAACCCATAGCCTGTCTAGTGAAAGCAGTGTGTTGGAATAAAATTACTAAACCACAAAACAATGGGATAAACAATTGAGTTTTTTGAAAGATTTTGGACTCCCATGCTCTGGACAGTTTAGCTCAGTTTTTGCTGAGATTTTCTATGATTTTTATTTGTAGTTACAAACTTAGTGATGAATGAAGACCATCTTACAGGACAAGTGCTTCAAAGGGAAATGTATGGTGTGCAGTCTCTACTTGCAGCCTCCTACAGGCATATGACTGGCAAAATTTCTTCTGACAAAGCCACTTGGAAGCCTAGTTTCAGCAGATCCAAGAACTTCAATTTGATAATAAGAATTGAAAGAACTTTAAACTTTTAAAATATGCCTATGAAAACCTCAGAAGCTTAGAGCCAAATAAACATTGAGCACTTTAGTTAATCTATTTTATTGTAGGACAGGTACTTTATGAGAATTAATTGTAAACGTTTCAAAAGTAATAGTTATTTACCCTGTCCTAGAGGACTCATCTCTAGGATAAGAATATATCTCTTTTTCCTTCTTAGGCCTGGAGTTGCATCCTAAGGCTTGTCTGTCAAAATGGGTCTGTTAATTGTGTAATGGTGTTTCAGATATTTATAACTGAGGCAGCTTATCTGTAAAGGTCACTAGGCAGCTGTCAGGTAATGATAACTTTTCAGGTACTACTGTCATGAGTTAGATTCATAGTGACAGTTAGAGCTGGATGAAGACATTTCGTCAGAAAAGTTTTCTGACAATTTATTTCCTGTTTATAGTCTTCACTTGGAAGTTTTGTATGAAAGACTGTTTCTGGAGAAGCTTTGTTTAAAAAGGTGTAAAGAGTTCACTTCAACCTTCTCACATTTTGGGGAATGTGACTTTTTTGTTGTTGAAATCTTTTTAGTATAGTCATTTTGTTCTGACGTTTATCTGTCATTTTAATATATTTTCTTACTTGTGCATACTTCATGCAAAAGTACTGTATTGGTCTTATCAGAGGGAACAATTCAACAATTTAAAAGAAGAATTTCAAAATACTCTATTTGAAATTCTGGGAAATCTTTTCAGAATCACAACATATTTAACTTGTTGGGAGAGACCTCCAAGGTTGGAGAGACCTCCAAGGTCATCCATTCTTTAAAAAGCAAAAAACCCACCCCCCCCCAAAAAAACCAAAACCAACCAACCAAAAAAACACGTTCCCCCCCCCCCAAAAAAAACCCAAACCAACAAACCAATCACCAAAAAATATAAGAATTTCAGTTTATTCTAATTTTGAATGAAAGTGCTTATAGTCTCCAACATTTTGTTTTCTTGTCACTTCTATAGGCAATTTAGAGAAGGAGGTTCTGAGCTGTATTATCACTTTCATCACCAAATGATATTATGAACTACCCAACGATGGTGTCATGTTCCATTCATGGAGCTCAATTGCAGAGTTACTGTTTGTTGTCAGAGTTACTGTTTGTTGTGGGTTTAAAGAGCCAACAGAGTGAAGCTCTCAAATAAATTGGAGAAAAAAACCCCAGAATCATATTTGGAGAGAGTTACAGACAGAAATTACAAACCAGATACAGAATCCATAAGCGAACCCCTGAATTTTCCCCAACCCAAAACTAAATCTATTATCCTCAGTGCTCCAGTCCTCTCCCCTCCCCATGCCTCTGCCACCCAAAAGGCCTAAGCACAGCCTCTGGAGGCCCCAAACCAGGCCTATCCTTACATGTTTGTCCCGATAACGCAGCCCCTGCCTCACACAAAGGCTGGAAGGGGAGGAAAGGAGAACAAGCTGGCCTTGCCATGAGCTTATGAAGAGACAGCAGAATTATGGGATTGAATAAAAATCTTCCAAGTCCCTAGAGGACTTTTTTAACCCTATAATTCCCAACCTGGGACACTATTATAACTTGCAGCATTTCCATTGATTTCTGATGGATTACAGATGTATAATGGTAAAGAAATAGGCTCCTGTTATGAGATGCTCCAAAGGTGTGTGCTAGTTCATTGCTTTCTGGGTGACTGCACATGTAATGCAATTTATGCAAGTTACGAATTTTTGTCTTTTTTCCATGCTCATACCTAGCGTTGAGTCCTTTTAGAGGCAAAGACTCACTGTGCTAGCAAGTAAATGCTTTCTTTTTTAGCACTTTGAAGTGGTCATAGAAAGTATTACATAAATGTTCCTCTCTATCTTAGTAGCCATTTCTCTCTTTTCTAGCTATTTCTTGATCTCCCATTGTGGTAAATTGTTAGTCGAAAACAATTTGACCACAGAACTGTTTCTGAAGAGCTTGATTAGCCCATGCAAGTTGCTGTAATGGAAATAGTAACAATAGTTCCATTGTATCCTTCCAGTAGAAGTTACAAAGTTATGTTATATTTTTTAACTACCGAGCTAATGTATGAGGACAAAGAGTATTGAAAAAAAGGTCAGTGCGAAAATGCACAGAGTGACACTTCAAGTAGTGTCATTCAGGCCTCCTGTATTTGGCATGTAGTATATGGAAGTAGAGGCACACAATATGCCCTCCAGGACTAAATCCTTGGCAGAAGGCAATTAATGATTACAAGAGGCTTTTGGTATTTACTCACAAGAATATTATCCGACAGTACCCAAAGCTTGTGGTGGGGTTGCTGTCAGTAGCCATTAGAGACTTTGGAGTTTCCCCAGGCTTCTGGGTGCTGGGGAAAAGAGGCAGACAAGCTCTGACCTGGTTCTGTCTCTCTGGATGATCTGTGTTATCTCCAGGGCTTCTCTTCTTGGCAGGAGGCTTCCAGGTGCAGGCAGGATGTCTTGTGATGTGCAGTCTCAGCATGGTGTCACGCTGGCTGTGCAGGCCAATCACGTGGAGGCTTTTAGAGCCTAATCCTGGTCACTGGAGTTCCACACAGCTCAGGATCCAACAAGATAGTAGAAGCATGGATACAATGGCAGAGAGCAGATACAATAGCGGAGCACACATATAATGGCAGAACACACCTTGTAATGGCAGAGCACACATTGTGCTCCCTGCTCATCTCCTTTTATCAATGCAACCTGAGACTAATGTGCCTTTGGACACAGAATAGCCAATCAGAATGGCAGTTAACCAAGCCTGACCATATTAGGTGAAGCCATAGGCTTGCTTTACCCTTTTTAGGGTAGAGCACAGCCTTGCACATGACAACCGTGTGTACCTTGTTTAGCACAGGGTTCAAAAGAAGTCTGGGCAGGCCACAGTCCTCAGACTCAGTGGCTCCAGGTTCTTACTTCCTGTGGTTGCTTCTCCCCAAAACAGAAGGAGGGAGAGCAGAAAAAGATGTCTAGGCAAGCCAGGACATGTATAAGCCTATTTTAGCCTGCTTAAGCCTACCACGACAATTCCCTTTGTTAAAAACCATGATTTCCAAATGCTGAACACTGGTAATGTGTTAGATGAAAGTTATGTTAATACATAGTAAGGCTGTTGATTGCCTGTCTGTTTTGTTCTCTGCTCCTCTACTTTGTTTAGCAAACGCAGAAAGCTTCACATCAAAACTTCTCAGTCAGTCTTATTCAGTAAGTTGAACTGGATGTGTTGATCTTTCTGTGGCTGCACAGTGAATACCTGCTCTTTCAGTACCTAGTACTGAAGGTCACTACGTTATCATGAGGAGAGATATTTTAAAATTAAAATGGAGATTAAAAAAAAAAAAGTTTAAATGAAGTCAGAATATGTGTATATTAATTTTTAATTAGAATTTTGAAAAAGCTTGAGAGTTTTTGGTATTTCTAGTAGGTGTAATGTCTCTGCTGAATAGTGGTTTATAATGTTTTATGTGCCAAATAGAAAAAAAAAAAGGTATTTGCATCGTAACATAAAACTTGATTTTTTTTCTTGAGTGCTGGGCACCCACA
This sequence comes from Eubucco bourcierii, assembly GCA_013396675.1. Lineage (NCBI taxonomy): Eukaryota > Metazoa > Chordata > Aves > Piciformes > Ramphastidae > Eubucco > Eubucco bourcierii. The sequence continues at coordinate 60,770 of VWZE01018448.1, forward strand.
ACTTACTGTGATGCTGTTCTGTATACTAATTTAAATATGAGACTTTACAAAATAATATTTGTTCTTTCTTAGGTGTAAAAGAATTTAGGGAGTTCCTTGTTTGGTTAGTTGCCTAACTATTTGTTAGATGATGTTTAGATAATTGTGAAGAGCCTAGGGATTAGGAAAAACATTTGGTCTTTTACCAAACAGGGAACCTGATACTGGGAAACTGTTAACAGCCACTGACTTTGATGGTGCTACCAAGTGCACAGTGCACATAGGGACATTCTTGTTTGATACGACACAACAGATGGTTTCTTGAATGCCTTTTCAAGAAGGTTTTTTTGTTATGGTTTGTTGTGATTTTTTTGGGTTTTTTTACTTCTGTTGAAGCTTATACTGGAGTAAGATCTGGGTTCCAGTGCTTTCATTAGTCTTAATGAACAAATAGTGTCACAAGAGAGAGATGAGCATCTGTAAGACTTCCGTTAGAGTGGGTCCAGAGCAAAGACACAAACATGGTTGAGGGCTGGAGCACCTCTCCTATGAGGAAAGGCTGAGAGTTGGAGTCACTCAGTTTGGAAAAGAGCATCATAGAATCATAGAATGGTCTGGGCTGGAAGGGACCTCTAGAGGTCGTTTAGTCCAACCCCCCCTCCAGTCAGCAGGGACATCCCCACTAGACCAGATCACCCAGGGCCCTATCAAGCCTCACTTTGAATGTCTCCAGGGAAGGGGCTTCAACCACCTTCCTGGGGAACCTGTTCCAGTGCTCCACCACCCTCATAGTAAAGAACTTGTTCCAATCTAAATCTGCTTTTCTCAAGTTTGAACCCATTGCCCCTCATCCTGTCACTGCAGGCCTTTGCAAACAGCTTCTCTCCATCCTTCCTGTAGGCCGCCTTCAAGTACTGGAAGGCTGCTGTTAGGTTCCTCTGGACTCTCCTCCTCTCCAGACTGCACAACCCCATCTCCCTCAGCCTGTCCTCATAACAGAGGTGCTCCAACCTCCTGGTCATTTTCATGGCCCTTCTCTAAACCTGCTCCATCAGGTCGATGCCCTTCCTATACTGAGGCCTCCAGAATTGGACACAGTACTCTAGGTGAGGTCGCACCAGAGCAGAGTTAAGTGGCAGAATCACCTCTCTGGATGTGTTGGCCACACTTCATTTGATGCAACCCATATGTGATTTACCTTCCAGACCTCAAGCGAACACTGTCTTCTCATGTCTGGCTTCTTGGCCACCAGCATCCCCAAGTCCCTTTGCACAGGGCTGCTTCTCTATCAGCTCATCCCCCAGCCTGTGCTGCTAGTGAGGCCCTGGGGAGACCTTATTGTGACCTTTTGATACTTGATGGGGGACTATAAGAAAGATGAGGACAATCTTTTTAGCAGGGCTTGTTGCAATAGGACATGGAATATTAGTTTTTAACTAAGAGAGGGTAGATTTATACTAGAGATATGGAAGCTCTTGCTGAAAATTCTGTCCCAAAGAAAACATCTGGACAGGCCAAACCACTTTGCTGGTAGCCAGACTCGTAACCATTCCTTGGGAGAGTATTGAAAAACAGGCCATAGACAGGAATCACCTGATTACATCTTTACCAGAATAGGAGTGAAAACCTCTTTCAATAATGGGATTTTAAAAAGCATTTTACTGTGACAACCTTTAATTATAAGTGTAATTATTTTTATTGCATTTTACAATGTCTTTTTTTTTTTTTTTTTTTTAAAACATTTGCCAAGAGCAATTTTTTTTCAGGTCACAGTAGGAACCAAGAATGGTTTTTTTTCCCCCCCAATATAAGTTCCGANGGAAAAATCTTTTCTAAATGCATAATTTGAATTTAAATGAATGCAAACCTTTGTGCTCAGCTCGCATAGCACGCGAGTGATAACTTGAGAAAAATACAGCTTTGTGACACACTGATTACTTTTGTAAAGATAGAAGTATATCCTCCCTTTGATGAGTGTGTCTAACTTCCATTAGTGCTAATGGGAGTTAGGCATTTACGCTTTGAAGAGTCTACACTCCAATTAATTGTAACACTTTAAAGAAAATGTGAGATGTTATTGAAAGTGGAGATTCTTTGGTGTTGAAATATTGTGGGTTTGGTTTTTTTTTTTCTCCTAAATTTCTATCCTGTTCTTTCTTCTGTGAGTGTTTTGACACTGACTGACATATTTTAATGAAATCTTGTAAATACTAGTATTGTGTTTAGTTGACATTACATTGTGACATATCAATAGTTGAAGTCAACTCCCACCTAGTTTTTTAGATACCTAACCTACTTCCTGCCAGTCTCCTTTTCCCCCTATTTATCTTTAGCTGACAGCTGAATAACTGTTCCATTAAGTTATCAATTCCAAGGTTATCTGACTGGATTTGAGATAGATGAGCAAGTTATGTTCCTTGTGCTTTTCTTTAATTTTCCTGTTGTGAGCGGACACCAGTGGCCATCAGAAAGCAAATAAATTGTCCCTGGATCCTGTGCTTCAAATGTATTTACAAACATTAAAAGCACTTGAGAAAAGGCTGAATGGCTTGAGGAAAACAAGGATGAGTTGTTGCTACCAGTTGCTTCTACTGAAAGTGATACAGGTGCAATAGGTTCATCTGGAAACTTAAAGCAGTTACGCAATTTACTCTTTAAATGAATAGGTAAGTGGAGAAGTTCAGCACAAAGTAAATGAATCACTGTGACCAAAAAAAACCCTAATTATTTATTTTTCCCCTCAGTAGGTTATTAATATTAGTCTCTGTTGCTTCGCCCTGGTGTATGACTTTTAGAGCTGCCCAGGCATCTGGCAAATTCACTCTATGATTGAAATCTCCCTGTGAACCACAGAGGTTGTGAGGGAGCAGAGGAGTAAAAACTGCATCCAGATTCTAATTCACAGATCTCAGACCCGAGTAAGATTGATAAGGATGTAACTATACTTTGTTGGTTTGTTATTGTTCACCCACAATATAAAATCTGTAGCTCAACTTTGCCACAAGCTGGAATTGAGTCCTCACAAAATTTCTTTTGCTCGTGATCTGAGAGATTGTGTTGCTGGCAAATACATCATCAGGAATATCTACCATAAAGAGGGAGCAGGTTTAAGGAATGTGCAAAGAAGAAAGTCTAATTGTTGAGTCCAATGTGTAGAAAGACATAGAGAATGTATGGAAAGGTGCAAAGAAGAAAACGTTCTGCTAAGATAATAGAAATACTGAAAATACTTTGCTGGATAGGCCATATCAACTTCAAATCAAACCACACCAAACCCATGGCTCTAAAATACGCAAGAGAGCAAAAGAGCAAAAAGAAAAACACAACTGTTTCACCTTAGGCTGCAATTTGATGGAGAATACAGATTATCATGTACCTTCTACTTGTCATAGTTCTTTGGATGGAGATTCTGTTGAGCAGAGGAATGGAATTGATGGATCTAGATTACCCAGAGGTTGTCGGAATGCAACTGAATTGACAACTGGAAGAGAAGGCAGTTACTACCTCCAGTGATGTGAAAGGAGCAGAAAGAAAAACTGTTTTGCACTCTGGAAGGCTCTAATAACAGCCTTGGTGTAACAGTGCGCAGCTAGGCTTAGATGGGACAAGGTACTTCATGCTTCCCTATATGTGGGCCAAGGAAATTACCAGATGCATAGGAGTGAGTAACTCAGTGCGGTTTCTTACCTGTTCTTCATGAGCTTTTTGAAGATGGAAGCTACAGGCAGGTGAATGAGAAGACAGACTTGGGTATTAGGATTACGGAACTGCCAGACTGCAAAGTCATTTTTTGATGCAAGGGTAAAAAAAGGAGTCACTAGATAAATCTCCATGACTGACCAAATCTCTGGCCACAATGGTTAGCAGAACTGAGGTTTTGATTCACTGTGATACATACCTGCAATCATGATACTTTCTTTGTCCTACTGTGACATTTATTCTTTTTTAATAATAGAGTCTATTCTTCTTTTTTTATATTATATTTATAGAATATATAAAATAAATTATTTATAGAATATAGAAAATAAATTATTCTATTTATAGAATATTTTATATTCTATCTATAGTATATTCTATTTATTTTTTTTTAATAATAGAGAATAATAAAAAAAAAGTATTCTTACTTTATATGTTTCACATATATAGATATTTAATGTGATTCTAAAGTAGCAGAGTTTTCTAGAGAGAGTTTAGACTGAAATTATGNTATTCTTTTTTAATAATAGAGTCTATTCTTCTTTTTTTATATTATATTTATAGAATATATAAAATAAATTATTTATAGAATATAGAAAATAAATTATTCTATTTATAGAATATTTTATATTCTATCTATAGTATATTCTATTTATTTTTTTTTAATAATAGAGAATAATAAAAAAAAAGTATTCTTACTTTATATGTTTCACATATATAGATATTTAATGTGATTCTAAAGTAGCAGAGTTTTCTAGAGAGGGTTTAGACTGAAATTATGATGCTTCATGATCAAATTAATTCCACTGATTTATTGTAACATTGAGAACTACATTTTGAAATCAGATATTTTTGCTTTTGCTGACACGTGGAACTCCGTGTATGGATATTTCTTTCTGTCTCCAGTTTCTTAATACCCAGTACACGTATTTCCTACATGTAGAGAGATGTCTTTATATTTGTGTATTTGGTTTCACGAGAGAAATAATTTGTTTCACTGGCTCAAGCCAGGCTGATGATGAAAATCCTGACATCCTTCACCACAGAATGAGTGTGCTGATGTGATAGTTTAGTTTGAAAACATGTAATTATGATAATGGCAAAAGAGCAAGTCTCTGTGGGGACTTAGATTTCTTTGCATATTACCAACAAAAGACACTCTCAAAATGCAAGTTCTGTTGTTTCATCTAATATAATGGGCAATTAATCAAGACACAGTGAGAAAACTATGCTGATAATGGTAAAAGCTGGCACGTATCTTTCTAATTTGTATTGCAACAAATTGAGAGATGTAATCGCAACAGAGGAGGATGTTAAATAAAATTAGAGCTGTGATATGGAATGACAAAGGGGAGAAACTGAGAGTTAAGTATAACACTTTGTCTTATTCTAAAGCTGCTGTAAAATGGGAAAAGACCATCTCAGTGGCATGAGCTCGGCTGAAACAGATGAGCTGTCAACCCTCACTACAAATTTCTGGCTTAGTATTTGGTTGTGATACATCAATTGCACTAACAGGATATAGTTTGGACTGTGAGTGTCTTGCCTTTATTGTTCTTCAGTACAACTGAGGAATGGATTAAAATGATTTTATTTAAAATGGTACAAGGTGGCAAAGCTTTTTTTCTAACCTGCATTGAGACTAATTTATCAATATACATATAATATATTAATTACTTTCATATATTCCTGGTTTTACCTACATATTAACACTTAAACTGTTTGGGTTTTTTTTGTTTGTTTGTTTGTTTTTGTTTTTTTTGTTTGTTTGTTGTTGTTTGTTTGTTTTTTTTTTACTTTTGAATCAGAAACTAGGAATGCTACCTATGGTTATGGGTATATTAGAACTCCAAGAGAAAAAAAACTTCTTTTTCTCCTACAAAATCAACTGCCATACCTATCTTTAGAGATAGGTCAACCTATTTCTCCTGTGAATGTAGACTGAAAATTTCTGTTAAATGAAGAATGGAGCTTGATGTAAGTCTCCATCTGATTTTTCACTGAATACCATATGCTAATATAATCCCTAATCTTTAAAAGAGCATTTGGGTGCTACGATACCTATTTTAGTAAAAAGCCCATTCTACTGTAAAACAAAGTTTCTGTGAACTAGTGAGTTATTACCTAGTAAGTAGGCTGCGGTTCCTTCTTTTTCATCAGTACTTCTTCCTTTGAGTGGGAGTCTCTTATTTCTGGAACCATGGAAATAATGACCTCAATGAAGATAAGCATCATCTTCACAGCACATTTTCTGCCATAGATAAACAGGTCCTTTATCAATGAGAAGCATAGTCACTGTTCCTGTTCTGATGTGAGGAAATCAAGACATAGAACAGAAGAAATGAAAGTGGTAGTTGAAGAGAAAGAAATTATAAACTCTGTTTCCAGAGATGAGATGGAAAGAGATGATTAATTTAGGCTGCATCTGTGTTAGCAAGTAGTGTGAGGCTGCAGAAAGGGACTTTGAAAGTGAATCATCTGCTGTTAAGATCAGCTTCCATCCTGTATGCTAACAGGGATACTTTATTTCAGACCAACTTCAGTCTGATTCCATAGATAGTAGGACAAGCACTGCTGCAACACATCTGATGCTCTCTTGAAAATGTAGTTCTGTTGTACAGGACTCCAGTTTGTGCACTCCAAAATTGCTCTGTGATGTGAAACCAAGCATGGCTAAAGTGAGAGAAATCAGACCATGAGACAAGCATCTGCCAGGGGCAGTTTAGGTTGAGACAGTTCTAAACAGTTCAGGCAAAACTGCAGGAGGAGGAGATCAGGGGAAGAAGGCATTTCAGGGAGCGTAATAAATGCTTGCTTTATGTCTTTTTTTGACATGTCTTTTTTTTTTTCTCCCTCTTTTTTAAATTTTTTTCCCTTTTTTCCCCCAGAGACTTTTCCTAGAAGCAGAGGGGAAAGAGAGTGTTCTGGGAAAGGAACAATTTTTCCACTCCCTTTCCTGTGTTTTCATTGTTGCAGCACATTGCTCCCCTTCAGGAATATTGATTAGTCTATGAAATCCATCATGAACCTAGTAAAGGTGATTTTATCTCTGTCTCTTCTGCATATTATGGTGATGATTACCTTGCAATACCAAGTTCTGAGAGAAATATGTTCCAGGGTTAAGAAACTTTTCTGCTAAACTATAGAAGGACGTTACTTAGAGCTCTTGGGTAGCAATTAGTGGTAAAGTTTAATTAGAAAAAAAAAAAAAAGGCAGAAGCAAAACAAAAACACCCAAACAAATCCTGATGTGATTTACATAATGTGTGTATTAAATCCTGACGAATATATCTACACTGCTGGTCTTTAGTTAATTGGACTTAACTGATTACAAAGAGCAATGCACAAATGTTTGTGTTATGTCTAGATTAGCACTTAGAGTTGTGTGCTTAACTCAGTGTAATGGCTGCTTAATTAATTTATTTTTAATTAATTTGAATTAAAAAGAGAAGTTGTGCTGGATGTACTTTCCACATTTCATCTCCTGATGGCTCTGAGGTGCTGAGGTGCGTAATCTGAAGCTGTGCAGTTAATCACACAGGCACCCAGAGTGGTTGACTTTCATGAAGTGGAATGAAAAAGCTGTGCTGCACAAGACAGAAGTCTGATAATGCCCAAATATTCTGCTTTACAGTACAGACTGTACTGTACAACTTCTTTGTGTTGTTTTCTTCAGGACTGGTTGCAAAGACGAGGGATACACAGTGACCTCTAATCATAGAATGGTAAGGTTAGAAGGGACCTCAAGGATCATCTAGTTCCAACCCCCTGCCATAGGCAGGGACACCTCCCACTAGTACAGCTCACTCAAGACCTCCTCCAACCTGGCCTTGAACATCTCCAGGGAGGGAGCATCCACAACCTCCCTTGGCAACCTGTTCCAGTGCCTCACCACCCTCACTGTAAAGAACTTCCTCCTAACATCCAGTCTAAACCTTCCCTCTGCCATTTTAAATTCATTGCCCCTTGTCCTGTCATTGCAAGACCTTGTAAATAATCCCTCCCCAGCCTTCCTGTAAGCCCCCTTCAGATACTGGAATGGCAATTGTATGGTGTTAGGTTGTGGTTTTTAGGTACTGAACATTCTATGTTTCTTGTGTGTGTGCCCAACACTGTGCATGAAACTGATTCTTACTTAATAAGGTTACTTTAAGCAAATACATAAGCAAAAGTTATGTTTTTACAGTAAATAGTAATTGACAAAAAATTTATACCTTCAGTCTCTTGAAAAGTGCTGATTATTGTGGTGATTTTACAAAGAATGTACTCACACCTTCGTGTTTCTATTGAATGGAGCTCTAAAGAGACTAAAATACATGTTACAAGAAAGGAGCCACCTTGTACCCTAGCCTCAGTACATACTAAATTCTTTCTTGTGTAGCCTTTTAAAATAAGCAGTTTCCCCAAAAGCTAACAGCAAAAAAATCAAGTCAATATAAAAAGGAAAACAAGATGACATCATTGAATAATAATCATTTACACCATGTTCTAGACCTGCAAGTCTTTTCTTATAGCAAAATATCTTTTCAATAACCAATGACCTTTTTTTCACACACACTCATCTGTCAGTGTTTAAATGCCAATATTTAGAACTTGATGCAAAAAAAAAAAAATAGTGATTGTGCTCTAGGCAATAGCAAAAAACCTGAGGGAATTAAAATCAAAATACTTAAGGGGGGGGTTCCTGTAACAAATGGAATTCAGCAGCCTTACTGAACCTTGATATTTCCCCCTGCTCCAGTATGCTGCCTTATAAGTGAATGTTGAAGTTTAGATCAAACAAAGAAATGTATTGAAGCTGGAGAAACTGTTAAAAAACAGAGGAGTTTGGAATCATTGTGTTACTCAGAGAACAGTGTTTTTTTTTTTCCTGAAAAGCTATATATTTCCATGCACACCAGCAAACAATGAGTCAGGACTACTAAAACAGATGAAAGCTAAGTAGAGTAATGTCAGAATGCTGCCTGTTCCCGGCTCCCTCCTGTACCTACCAAGATAAGCATTACTTCCAAGTAATGTATTAAATCTTTAAATAATTCTATGAAATAATTCCAAAGGAATTGCTGTGTAGAAACTACCATTTGGCCACAGGGAATAAATATTGTGACAAACCCTTACTCTGTAGTAGGTGAAGGATCACAAATTTAGAGCAGTCCAATTTTAGGTAACAGTGTATCCAGTTGGAAACTTGTGCAAAATGAAAGCCAGTAAAAAAAAAACCAAACCATTGTAAACTTAATTTTTGTTTGTTTTACAACTCTGTTAATAGATTGGGGGGTGGGGTGGGGGGTGTGTGTATGTAAATTTTGTCTTACATTCATTTCATAGCAGCACATCTCCGGGGATTTTGTGTGCTACTTTATTATTTTCTGTAGTAATAAACTTAGGCTGAAATATTCTTCATCTACAGGCTCACTCTTGCTCTGTTGCTAGCAGTGAGCCTAACAAGTGAAGCTGGCATTTTTAAAGTACAAAATGTTTTTAATTATGTTTAGAGATGAAAAACTGAAGAAAGAACCCTATATTCCACCTTGCAGTTGAAACACTAGGCATGCAAGGAATTACTTTTCTCCATCAGTGTGTGAGATAATAATTTAGGTTCTTTACTTAGAAACTGTGATGTTGCTTTATCAGTTGGGAACAAAAAGAACAATTTTATGACTGCTAATCTATGGAAATAACCAAAATCTTGTGTTTCTTCAAAATCTCATTTCTGTTCTTTCTTGAAACTTGTGTCATACCTGACTGAAACCTGAGTGTAAATTTGCTTCCTTATCTTTGACTTTTGTTAGGTTTTCTCTATGGAAAAGTCTGCTCATTTGTTCAGGGGTACCCAAAATGCATCAGGTGGAAATCCTTCTTAGTTCTCTAGAGCTGCAGGGTAAGAACTGTATTAGTGGAAGCAGGTCAAAGAGATGAGAGAGGTCAGCCCTTACAGCTCTTATGACTCATTGCAAGAAGCTTGAATCTGTTCCTCAAAGCATAATAAGACACGCTACATGCTTGCTATTGAAAACTACTACATCGACAGCCTCACTCCATCATACTTAATGTGGCAGGGATAAGTGCAGAACACCCTTAGGTGAGTAACCTGTTCAGATACAGGATTAGTGATGTGTTTCATGGTAGGTGATTCTCCCAGAGGTTATTTGGGGTTTTTTTAGGCTTCTTCTTTACAGTGGAAATCTTTAAATATGATTCTCCCAGGGAGATATTTTCTTACTGAAGGTAGTAAGCTGATTAAATGGCTAAAGTAAAACTGATAGCACTGTGGCAAATTTTTAATTCAGAAATTCATGTGTGCTGCATGTGTCCTTGTGTTGTAGAGATTTTGGATTCTGTAGGCTCAGATCAGCCATTTCATTTATGTGTTGGTGTTGCAGGATGTTGGTCGTAGATGGAGAAGAAATGACTGTAAATCAGATTACGAATAATTACTTCTATTGGTCATTTTACCTTTTCCTATGACACAAAGTGGGAGGAGTTGGATGCAATTTTGATTTCCTCATGATCTCATAACAGAATAGGAGCATCTCCTTATTATACTGGAAAAATTGTGGACTCTATATACCTGTACTGCTAACACTGATTACATTTTCGAATCCAAACCAGTGGGCACCTAAACAGTCAGAAGTTTCCAGAAAGAGACAATCAGTTTTCTAAAATTTTCTTCCTGCAAGGTAGTTTTAGGGAAAAAAATGTAACACTAAGAACAATGAAGTGTGAAAGAAAATTCAGTTACTAACTGACACACTTATTTTTACTGTAATCATAGAATCACAGGATAGTTTGGGTTGGAAGGGACCTCCAATGGTCATCTAGTCCAATCCCTCTGCAGTGGGCAGGGACATCGTCCACTAGAGCACATTGCTTGGAGCCTCGTCAAGCCTGACCTTGAAAATCTCCAGGGATGGGCCTCAACTAACTCCATGGGCAACTGTGTTCCAGTATTCCACTACCCTCATGGTGAAGAACTTGTTCCTAATATCCAAACTAAATCTACTCTTCTCAAATTTAAAGCCATTTGAAACCTTTGTCCTCTCAGTACAGTCCTTTGTAAAGAGTCCCTCTCCAGCCATCCTGTGGGTCCCCTTCAGATGCTGAAAGGTTCCTCTTAGGTCTCCCTGGAGCCTTGTCTTCTCCAGGCTGAACAACCTCAGTTCCCTCAACCTGTCATAGAATCATAGAACCATAGAATGGTAAGGTTGGAAGGGGCCTCAAGCATCATCTAGTTCCTACCCCCTGCCATAGGCAGGGACACCTCCCACTAGTACAGGTTACTCGAGGCCCCGTCCAACCTGACCTTGAACACCTCCAGGGAGGGAGCAGCCACAACCTCCCTGGGCAACCTGTTCCAGTGCCTCACCACCCTCACTGGAAAGAACTTCCTCCTAACATCCGCTCTAAATCTCCCCTCTGCCAGTTTAAACCCATTGCCCCTTGTCCTGTCATTGCAAGACCTCATAAGAGAGGTGCTCCAGCCCCTCGATTGTCTTTGTTGTCTTCTAGACCCAGTTCATCATGTCCAAGACTTTCCTATGTTCTTTCAGCAGCACCTTTTAGTAACAGGAAACTGCAGGTGAAAACAGCTGAGGATTTTAATCAGGTAATCAAAAGTTCCATTTTTTTGTAAAAGAAACGTAGCCAACTATTAGAATTTGTGTCAAATTTGGGAAAAGCAGAACAAAGCAAAACAAAACCCACCAAACCCCAAAACAGGAGCTACTATGAATAACTGTAAGTTAGATCAGGAATAAATCAACATAACAATCATATCAAGATCAAAAGAGCAATCTGACTTCAATATTGTTTTTGAATCAAGTAATCAAATTAGTTGAATTGTTAGATTAATACAAAGATAATAAATCCTTTTAAATCCTAAGAAGTACCTGAGGAGGCTTCTGTCACTTGAATTATAAAGCACAACTAAAGGCTTACAACATATTGTAAACAAGTCTTTAATTTAGAGCCAAATAAATATTTTAATGCCAATACTCCTATATAAAGTTTGAGCAGATGCCTTAGGACATTTTTAACTAATAGATTGCACATTACAGTTATTTCTCCTTCCAGCAATTAAGAAACTGCCATGAAACCTTAATGAAACATACTCATTAACTAAAGTCAAATGTTCAGTAGTTAGCATTTGACTATGTTAGATTTTTCAGAACTCAAACAGTACAGCAGACACTGAGAAGCACACCCCCTAAGCCAGGTTCTAGGGTTGTTGCAACCTGTAGAATATTTCCCTTGCTATTACATCTGTGGATATTACTGCAGCTTATATGGGCTCACACATAACCAGTTAAAAAAGATCTTACTGATAAAGGGTTAGAGTAAAAATAAGAAAACAGGTTAACAAACAAACTGTGCTGACTCTTAGCTCTTGCACATAAGTAGATATCACAGAAAAAAGGTAGTCTGGGTCTAGGATGACTGCGGTGCCCAATTTTTTTTGCAATTCGAACCCTCCTACCAAAGGCTATCGGACATTACTCTTTTGCATTGCTACTTCATCTTAGAGTTCAGTCTTGGGGTTCTGGTACTTTAACAGTGTTGTAAGTGATCTATTGAACAGAAGAAAATAGATTTTTGTCTTTCCCTTACCTCTCAGTTTCTCTCATCTCTGGTCATACTCAGTACAAATCAGACACACAGCTTCCCTCCAAAACACACTAACTCATATTTGTGATGTCTCCCTTCCCTAGCATCAAATTGGAAAAGCTAAAAGCTTAAAATTTGTGATTATGAACCACAGACACACCACAGAATTTAGGAGGCTATCTAAAAACATATTTTTAGTATATGAGGGTTTATATCCTGAGATGTCATCTTAAATGAAATCCAAAGAAATAAGCTTCTTTAGCAGTCATCTCAGAGCACCTCAGATGATGAGTTGTATGTGCCTCTTTCTTTCATTTGAGCAGAAAGTACAAACTAATCTATCTCAAGACTTTCAACATTAGCCTCTGAGATTATATTTTCTTCTTCCTTTCACAACTCCCCAACATCCCATACTGTGATATTTTAACACTGAAAGGAAAAACAAAATACCCATAACACCATTTTGGAGGCATCTGGTACCTCTCCTAGCTGAAGAAACCTTGTGATGACACACTTGTCACTAATTGACTAAATACTTATCCCAGAAATTCATAGAAATAGCTAACTAAAAGAAGCTAACAACTGCAGCTACTCAGCATTCATCTATCAGCAACATTAAAAATAACTTTTTAGTCCTTGTGACTAGATGTCACCCTTTATCCTGCAGACAAGCTAGATTTAGTGGGAACTAGGCTGCAAGTCAAAGAACCTGCCTTTGAAACCTTTTCATCTCAAAAGAGAACAGGTATTTAAGAACTTTATAAAATACAAATCATTTTAGAAGGAAGAATTAATTGTAGGAAAGGACTGTGTTATCATGCACAGGCTGTTTCACATACCTGCAATTACAGTGTGATAATACTGTGCAATACTGCTCTAATCAGACATTTGTTATGGAGGGGTAATTAATACGAGAGATGGTTTTCAAAGATTTATATTGTTTATTAATGTTCAATATTCAGAACTCTCACCACCCCAACCACTAATTTTAATAATAATCTGTTCTTTGCATGGTCATGGAAACTATAGAGGTAATAACACAGGATCTAGAGATAACTAGCAATTTATTTTTTGTTTCCAAATCACAACCAGATTTTTTTACTGGAGTAAAACTACCCAACAAGGCAGCATTGCGAAATCCCAATGGCACTGTTTCCTTATTCAGTAGGTGACCATGCAGAAGTGAGTAGGTTAGTTTAACCCCGGGAGGTTGTGGATGCTCCCTCCCTGGAGGTGTTCAAGGCCAGATTGGATGAGGCCTTTAGTAACCTGTACTAGTGAGAGGTGTCCCTGCCTATGGCAGGGGGTTGGAACTAGATGATCCTTGAGGTCCTTTCCAACCTTTTACCATTCTACGATTCTATGATTCTATGAATAAAGCAAGGGCAAATCTGTGGGGGAAGAGCGTTATTTCTTTATATGAATTATATCTCTAATGGCTGTTTATTCCCATTGTTTTAATTCTCAGAAAGGTTTTGTACACTTTGTTCTATGATTCTATATATAACATTAATTGAACTGGAAGAGAAGGTTCCGGCAGTCAATGCACAGCTTGCGGTCAATACACTGCTTGTCCCCTAGATGGACTCAAGGAGCTCCTTTCTGCTTGTGATGATCTGTGTATCTCCAGGACTTTGCATCTTGGTAGGAGACTTTCAGGTGCAGACAGGATGTCTTGTGATGTGCAGTCTTGGCATGGTGTCGTGCTGGCTATGCAGGCCTATTGTGTGGAGGCATTTAGAGCCTGTTCCTGGTAAACTCAACACAGGCAGTTTCCAGGCAGTTCAGGATGTTATGAGGCAGCAGCAGCAGGCACGCATGGATTCAACAGCAGAGAGCACATTGTGTCACCTACTCATCTCCTTTTATCAATGCAGCCTGAGACTAATGTGCCTTTGGACACAGAATAGCCAATCAGAATGGCAGTTAACCAAGCCTGACCATATTAGGTGAAACCATAGGCTTGCTTTACCCTTTTTAGGGCAGCACACAGGCCTTGCACAAGGCAGGCACAACCTGAACCTGTGTACATGTTTACTTCAGGATGCAAACAACTCTGGGCAGGCCAGAGTCTTCAGACTCAGTGGCTTCAGGTTCTTAATCCTCTTTTCTGCAGTTACTTCTCCCCAAAACAGAAGGAGGGAGAGCAGTGGAACATGTCTGGGCAAGCCAGGACATATGTGAGACTATCTAGGCCTGCTTAGGCTTACCACAACAACAGTCCAGCAAAAAAAACCCCAAAAACCCCAAACCTTGGAAGCTTTTCCTACTACAGCACTATATTGCTGTCTTTTGTATTAAATTATATAGACACTTCTTGCTAATCACTTTCTATTCCATCATGCAGGCATGATTAACCTTAGCTAACCAGAATTTAGGGAAACCAGAAAAAAAGAGAATTTTTCAGAGCCACAGGAATGAAGACTTTTCTTTCTTTCTTTCTTTCTTTTTTATCAGCTTTTTTTTTTTGTTGTTGTTCCTCTTTTAGATCAACAGCATTTTGTTATGTCACAGAGACTGGAAGGGACCTTGGGAAATCATGTAGTCCAAGCCCTGCCAGAGCAGGGTCACCTAGAGTAGGTCACACAAGAATGCATCCAGGCAGATTTTCTTCATAGCCTCTATGGGCAGCCTTTTCCAGTGTTCTGTCACCCTCACAGTGAAAATGTTTTATCCTTATGTTCACATGGATCCTCCTATGCTCCAGTTTGCACCTGTTGCCCCTTGTCCTATCATTTGGCATCACTGAGAAGAGCCTGGCTCCATCTTACTGACACTTGTCCTTCACATCTTTGTAAGCATTAATGAGGTCCCCCCTCAGTCTCCTCTTCTACAAGTTAAAGAGACCTGGCTGCTTCAGCCTTTCCTCATAAGGGATGTTCCACTCCATTAATCATCTTTCTGTCTCTGTGCTGTTCCCTGTGCTGTTCTCTGTGCTTTCAAGCAGTTCCCTGACCTTCTTGAACTGAGGGGCCCAGAACTGGACACAGTATTCTAGATGTGGCCTCACTAGGGCAGAGTACAGGGAGGAGAACCTCTCTGGACCTACTAGCCACCTCCCTTCTAATACACCTGCAGTATGCCATTGGCTTTCTTGGCCACAAGCTTACTTGTCACTTGTCTGCAGTGTAGAAACAAATTTGCTCTTGAGATTACTTAGTGATCATTCTCAATCTGGTTTAAAGCTCTCTGAGATCCCTTCTTATCCGTGCTTACTGATTTGTTACATCAGATGAACAAATAACTGGTATTAGGATCCTTGCTGAACTGGTTTAATTATGTAATTTTGAGCTATGCAGCAACAGGTTGCCTAAAATATATTGCATGCTTTTGACATCCACTTAGTGAGTCAAATACCCTACTCTGAGTCAAGTAGTTGAAGCCTAATCTGTGCAGCACTCAAGATCAATGAATATTTAATCATTCTGTCCAAAATGAAGCCACCGCAGCACAAAGCACTGAAAAAATTCTCTGCTCCAGAACACGCCAGAGTGGGAACTTTTGTCATTGAAATTCAGTTTCAAATCCTCTACAGCTTCGTGTTGTCAGTCTGAAAAAAGCCCCAAACAAATCAAACAGAACCAGAAACAAAGAGAACAGAACAGTATAAAACTATGGAAGATGAAATGTTCACTATATATACACACCAAACAAGTGATCTGCCTCTGGACAGCACGGCACTAGGTACAACTTTGAACTAAATTGATTTTGCAGTTTCCAAACAAGGGCAAAATATTGGGTCTATGCAAATGTGATGAGGATGAATGATCGTAGAAACTATTGATAAAACAGAAATGGAGTCATCTGAATGTTAATCAAAAGTTCCTGCTATTTCCTTCTGACAGATGGCTGGAGTAAGGGCTGAGGAACCCTGGAAAGAATTCAGAAGTTTAGTATTTATGAAAATGAATGGAAATTATTTTCATCATCTTGGATGGAAGATGCCCAAAGATCAGGACTAACTGATCATAGAATCATACAATCATAGAATGGTAAGGTTGGAAGGAACCTCAAGGATCATCTAGTTCCAACCCCCTGCCATAGGCAAGGACATCTTTCCTTGAGTTCTGCAGCACAATAATTATTTATCCAAAGTACACGAGAAGAGTTATGGATCTGACATTGCCAAAAGAATGAAGCAGATTGAAAGATATAAAAGTTCACATTGTTATATTTAGACTGGATGTTAGGAGGAAGTTCTTTACAGTGAGAGTGGTGAGGCACTGGTACAGGTTTCCCAGGGAGGTTGTGGCTGCTTCCTTCCAGGTGGTGTTCAAGGTCAGGTTGGACAAGGCCTTGAGTGAGCTGTACTAGTGGGAGGTGTCCCTGCCTATGGCAGCGAGTTGGAACTAGATGATCCTTGAGGTCCCTTGCAACCTTACCATTCTGTGGTTCTATGATTCTAATATAATTAAAGAGATGAAACTGACCTTCATATCATAGTGAAGTGACCTTTCTATATTTTTAATTCAAAACTTTTAGGACTACAGCCTTTAGCAAACTGTGTTTATGGTGGCTTAACCACTGACAACACTTCAATTTTAAATGTCAAACTCTAAGGACTAACTGTCAATCACCATAGGTGATAGCAAATCATCACCAATGTTATCACTTGATCCTTTCTATCAGTGATTGTTTCAGTCCTTAGATAAATAACATCAGCATTAAGCTCAAGAATACAGACGAGATTTCCTGCACCTCTTCTTTTTAACCCGGAGATATAATTAGTAATTTTTTTCCTAATTACCTAGTTCATCTGTTTATGAGGTTTTTGTCTATGCTCATCACCATAATATTCAGTATCAGTCTGAATTAATTTGACACAAAGAAAACTCTAGTGTGCTTTCAGAATTTTCTGTCTTTGTTCACCTTGGAGTTACATATTCAACAGTGCCTGCAGGGCAGACCAGATTTATTTTGGATTTTTGGAGAATAAAGGAAAAGACTTACACTGTAGAAGACTTTTCCTTCTTAGCACCAGAGAATGTAAGTATTATATACAGGGGAAGTGGCTACTTACAGGTGATCACATCAGGGCTTGACTTGCTTTACTCTATGTACTATCAATCCCCATTTATCAGATATTTCTTTTGCTTTACTCTGAAGAGAGTAAGTTGCCTGAACCCACTCCCAAAAATCCTCTGTAAGTGATTCCTTGTCACACAATCCCAAGGACTTGCTTTGGTGATTGTAAGCCTCTGTGGTGCCACTATTAAAGTTTATGTGTATTGTTAAGAAATGTGCTTTTGCCAGATGCATCAGTGGCAGCAGAGTCAAAGGGATTGTGTTAGTTTACTTAGCTCCTCAAAGGCAACAAGAGGCCCACCAGGGAAACATCATGGAAATCAGAAGAGTGTTTAGTGTGAGGATGATTCATCATTTCATTTACTGCACTAGAGAAAGTCCTTTGCTCCAGAGTTACTGGAGGAATAGTTCAATAACTCAGACAACAAAATGAATGAAACAGAGACAAGTGAAGAGCTACTTGTGTCTCCAAAAGACTTTTGGAACTAGGTTGTTGTTGAGGGGAAAGTATGCATAAATTAGGTATGAGACAGTAAGGAAAGGGACAATTTCAGTTCACAGCTGCTGCTGCCCACAATTCATGCAACAGCTTTGGAAAACTTACATCATCTTTCTGTTTTAAATGGGAATCATTCTATAAGCTTTGCATTGGTGTCAGGTAGTCAACACAACCTACATCTGCATGTGGAATTGAGGCTGCTCTTTGAGCAGAATCATAGATTTTAGTCCAATTTTCAGCTTTGAAGATCAACTATATCCCATTACCTGACACTTCTGTGCAGACAGCAGATCATGCTGCAGCTTTTCAGTTCTCCCTCTTCTGTCTCCCAAACTTAGGAATTAAATGTTATCAACAGAGACAAGTACAAGCAAGTGAACACTAGGAGGAACATATTTTTAAAAAAAAAAATGTTTACAAGAGTTCTGAATTAATTGTAATGTCTTAGGAAAAGAAATCAGAAGAAAACAAGAAATTTTGTATTTTAAATGCAGTAGAGGATCTGACTGTGACAATCAGACTGCAGAAGGAAAAAGGATGTGTTGAGAAAGATACTAAAAACATTGTCATTTCATAGAGGTACAGCTTCAATTTATTTCCTAAACTTATGACACAAAAGAAAGCAAAAGGATACAGTCAGAAACAGAGATTTCCACTTTAAAAAAACAAAAATACAGGCAATATACTCAATTTACAGGAGAAAAGATGATAGTAGAATGCCCCAAGTACAGTAGCAAACAACATTTATATTGCTTTCCTTCTCTGTAAGAGAAGTCTTTCTGTGATTGCTCTAAAATGGATATATAATATGGTTAGAATAAAAGTGTGGGTTTTTTTTCCTCAGAACATATAAGGAACCTTTTGATCTTGCTGTCATAGGAGATCTTGAGGCAAGTAGTAATTCGACTGAGCAAAGCTTTGACAGCACAAACTTAAATTTATGGTGAAAGCATAACCTTGAGTGAAATATTTTCAGTCCTACTGATTTTAGCTGTAATAGTCTAATAGTCTCAGGATCAGAATGGAACAGTATTTTCCAGAAACAGAGGAGTTTGCCTAGATTTGGATTTCTGGTAGATCAGACTAGTGCATGCCTACCTGGGTGCACTCTGTATATATTTTTTTTTAACTTTTTTAATGGTTGCATGCTAATTGAACACCACTATGGAATATTTCTTATAGAAGGACCATTATTCCAAAGGCAACACTATCCGTATCTGGAAGAGCTCATCGTTTTGTCTCATCTGTGCTGTGAAGTGAGGCAAGACACCTGTTGCTGTCACTGTCCTCCAACCTGCCAGGAATAAATACAGCCTATCTGTATCTAGAAGGGAAAGGACAGAGCCCATAGTTTTCTCAGAATTTTCAGTCATTGTCTTGGCATATCACTAATGTGATTAAGTGACCCTATTAACCCATATATATGATACACTGCATGATATTTTGTATTGCATATTATGCATGTGTATCCTTTAATACTACACACTATGTATATCCGTTTTCCTATAAAATGAATTTGTTTAATAATTGCTTTTATAGTGCTAGCTGTTCATGCAAGACAACCATTGCATTTCAAGTATCTAGGATTATGCTCTGTTTAGGTTTTAGTCTGGACTGAAAAAAAATCAGCTTTCAAGTCTGAGGTACCCTGACAAAAACTAAACCCCCTTTTATAGAACTGACTTATAAGTGTGTTAGAACAAATGCCTTACTGGAAAATCATCAGACTTTGAGGGGAAAATCCTTGCCCAGAAGTCTTTTAGCAATCTATCCACAGAGAACTGAAGTGCTGATTAAAAGGTCTGTGAAGCAACACTGTCAGCCACGTGTTACATCTCACGTCACACAAGACCTGTTCTTAATAAGGGAAGCTGCACTTCTTCAGGAAACTGAGTAGTGCCTTCAGAAAACCAGGCTGTAGAACTTGGCACATTTCTAACTATGCTCAGACTGAGGTAGAATCATAGAATGGTAAAAGGTTGGAAGGGACCTCAAGGATCATCTAGTTCCAACCCCCTACCATAGGCAGGGACACCTCCCACTAGTACAGGTCACTCAAGGCCTCGTCCAACCTGGCCTTGAACACCTGCAGGGAGGAAGCAGCCACAACCTCCCTGGGCAACTTGTGCCAGTGTCTCACCAGGTAATTCACAAATGTGGAATTATTTACTTTTACTTTACTTTGTACAGCCTGCTATTCTTTCTCCTAACCCCAGCTGCTTAAGTAACCCTGTGTCTTAGTCATTAGTGCTCCTGAGATCAATCACTTCTCACCTTTATCTGAATTTAGGCTGCAAGACTCTTATGAAAGGTCTGTTTTTGAAAGTGGCCCTACCAGGCGCTGCCCATTACTACATAAGTGGACAAGGATCCCACCCCTTGAGATATTCAAAGTCAGACTCAAGAAGGGTCTGAGCAACCTGATCTAGTGGAGGATGTCCCTGCTCACTGCAGTGGGAGTATGGGGGAGATGACCTTTGGAACTCCATTCCAACCCAAACCATTCCGTTATTCTGTGTTATTTTGTGGCATCATAGCGAGCAAGGCAGATGAAAAGTGAAATTTTCTTAAGAGAATCATAAAATATTTTTGAGTGGAAAAGACCTTTAAGACCACGAAGTCCAACCATTATCTAACTCTGACAAATCTGGTGGTAAACCATATCTCATAGCACCACATCTATGCATTTTTTTGACTTCTCTTAATTTTGTAAACTTTTCTCAAGTTAAAGCAGAAACATATGAAGAGTAATGAATATTTTGTTCTCTTAAAGGTTATATTTTTATTTCTTTTTCCCCAGCCATTGTAAAAGTCTGAGGAAAGATATGCTTTCTTGTTATAGAAATAGATTCTTTTATACCCTTTTGCTGTTATGTGTACAGCTATAGGACACTGACTTCAGCACAAGAATTAAAATTCTCAAAGAAAGCATAACAGGCCCTTCTTTTGGCTAGAATACTTTAAGATAGTAGTCAATGAAATTCTAATAAATCTTTAATGCAAAAACTTGAAAAGGTCCATCTCAAGAGACAGAGGTTCTTCAGCTGCAGTTTTTGAATTAATTCCATTGATGTCAATGGTGTTACATTGATTTATGTCAGCAAAGGTTCTGTCTTGTATTCACCACTTGATCTCTAAAATCTTACCTATTGGTTTGTTGGTGGGTTGTTATTTTTTTTTTTTTTTGGTGATGTTTGGTTTTGTTTTTGTTTTTCAGAGAGAGTAGGTTATTAGTAATTTAAGACCAACCCCACATTATGAAGCTATTAAGAGAGATGAATGCTGTTGATCTATAAAACCTTGGAATTCAGAATCACAGCAGTTCTGTTTTGCTGCAAAGATGCCTCAAAACAGTTTCATCTCCATCAGGTTGCTCAGGACTGTTTCCAGTCAGATTTTAGTATACTAAAGTACTGAGTAATTGAGTAAGGACTAACCAAACACTGAATAATATAAGCTACCTTAAAATGGGGAGGAATGCACACAATATCTATGATGGCTGAGGAAGAGTTTAGAAAAATAATTTCTTAAAGAAAAAAAAAATCTTTTCTTACCTTAGTACTCACTAAAGTCATATAGAATCACAGAATAGAACCACAGATTCAACCAGGTCAGAAGAGACCTCCAAGATCATCCAGTCCAACCTATCACCCAGCCCTAGCCAATCAACTAGACCATGGCACTAAGTGCCTCATCCAGTCTTTTCTTGAACATATTCTGCCTATGTTCATGAAACAATGATTTGATGTTTTAAACAGTTTGGAATGTATTTTAGCAGCCATATTCCTTTCATCTTCTAGGGAAGAAAGGAAAAATAAAAGAAAAAAATCAGATGTATTTGAATTTCCTTGGCACAGTTTCCTTTGCACAGAAAGATGCTTTCTGTTTGGCAGTGGACAACATGCTGGTTTTTGAACTAGTTGAAGAAGTTCATTTGCATGTTTACTGCCAAAACCTTCTTAATGGAACATTTAGTTTAGCAAATAACATTCACTGTGGCTGAGTTTATTTAGTACTATCAGAGGTGCAAAGAAAGAGAGAGGTGACTCAATAATTTGTAAGAACCATCTCTTGGCAGTAATTGCATTGGAAATATGTGATGGTTTGGGAGTTCCCCACCACCCCCTCACACTTTGTAAAATGACCCAGACTAGACTCAGCTGGGCTGGAAGTTAAGGACTGAAGCTCTATTTACAACTCAGCACAATGTACAAGCAGAGATATACACTATAGACAGGAATAGTTACAGAAACATACAAGTTAAAGGTAATACAGAAACACAGCTCCCCTCCCAGAAATCAGAGTCCCCAGAGGGGCTTCCAACCACCCTTTCACCTTCTCCCCACCCCTATATACCTTACCGCAAGGTCTGCCTTATGCACAAGGTGAGCTTGGAGGATCGTCCAGGGGAGTTAGAAGAAAAGTGGTTAGTGAGGTTACTCGGCAGAGAGGAGGAGGCAAGAAGCTAGACAGCCCGAGAGTGTCTGCAAGCCTAAGTGTCTTATCTTTGTTTTGTATTCTAATTCTTAAACATCTCAGCAAGCCTGTGAATGAAGTAGACATCACCATTCTTTTCTTTTCACAGCCTGCAATATAATATTCTCTATTATAATATTCCAATTAGCCTCAAACCAGCAGAAAATAACATATACAGCATCAGTTTTCTTCCAGAAACAGAACTGTTCTGTTCCTGTTCTTTTTTTTTTGCTCTGGCCTGTCCACAGAGCTTGGCTTGCTAGGTAGAACCATAGCAGATGTTTTGTTTGGAGTCACATCTGTTCACTCTGCAAAGAAAGAAGACAACTTCTCCCTGCAACTCTGTTGAGTTGTGCCTATCTGGAGTGTAGTGGTGGGGTTAGTTCAGAGAATTGGAAGGTCACCTCAGGAACTGTTGCTTTTGGGTTCATTTCTGTAAGAAGATACCAGGATTTTGTACAGATTTTCCTTAATTTGTATTTGCTGATTCAGGGAAGGACATCACCATAAATGGGTTTTAAAAATTTATTTTACATTTTATTTTATTTTAGTTGCCTTGTCTCCTTCCGTGTATAAATATTTTAAACTAATAAAAGAAAGCCTCAAAAACCAACTCAAGGATAAAAAAAAAAAATAAATCTCAAACCCCATGCTTGGAGCCCATCAGTAACAATATGAAATACAAACCCCATATAGTACAATCCTCTAGTTTGTATTTCAGAACATATTGTTTTCCTGTCGTTTAAGCATTAGAATGCAAGACTGATAATAGAATCATAGAATGGTAAGGTTGGAAGGGACCTCAAGAATCAACTACTTCCAACCCCCTGCCATAGGCAGGGACACCTCCCACTAGTACAACTCACTCAAGGCCTCATCCAACCTGGCCTTGAACACTTCCAGGGAGGGAGTAGCCACAACCTCCCTTGGCAACCTGTGCCAGTGCCTCACCACCCTCACTGGAAAGAACTTCCTCCTAACATCCAGTCTAAATCTCCCCACTGACACTTCAAACCCACTGCCCCTTGTCCTGTCGTTGCAGGACCTTGTAAATAATCCTTCCCCAGCCTTCCTGTAGGCCCCCTTCAGATACTGGAAGGCTACTATCAGGTCCCCTCGAAGCCTTCTCTTCTCCAGGCTGCAGAGCCCCAACTCTCTCAGCCTGTCCTCATAGGAGAGCTGCTCCAGCCCTCTGATCATCCTCGTGACCCTTCTCTGGAACCGCTCCAACACTTCCACATCCTTCCTGTGCTGAGGGTTCCAGAACTGCACACAGTAAGTGATGAGGAGAGGGAAAAATTCTTGAACAACTGGATGAATAAATTCTGCATTACATTAGTGAATTTTATATCATTTAGTAAAATACTGGGGAAAAATATTATTAAATAACATACTACATAAATTCATTGTAAATATATCCATCTGATTGACATTTTATTATTGCATGCCAAGTACTACTTTTTTATTGGAAAGTCTCTACTATTACAGAACAATTTCCATTTCATAAGAATACATCCATCAGAAGAAAAAATGCTGTAAAGGTTAGATATGACTAAATGGCTTGAAATTTAGGAGCTCTTTATGTACAGAAGAAAGGACAGTGGGAGATAAAGGACAGGAAAGGGCAGAATGATTTGTATACACAAAGGCCTAAACAAAGTGCTTCTAGAACACCGGTCAGAATGTGAAATACTTGAAAGCCAAGGCATTTGCATTTCTCCTCCTAACTATTTTAAAATTGATGAATTAAGTAGATCTATTCAAATGATACCATGCATAAAATTCTCCCTTTATTTTTCCTTCATTAATTCTGTGGTGCTGCAGTTATTAAAATAACCTTACATGAGATTGTTTTAATGCTTTTAGGTGCATCATCAGACTGTTAATGCTGTCTTATGTCATTGATTAATGCCTGTTGAAAGCAGGGCCATAAAAGCTTTCCAGAGGGGAAAAAAAATAACCAACACGCACAAAAGAAACCCAAAACCAAACCCCAAAGAATCATAGAATCATAGAATGGTAAGGTTGGAAGGGACCTCAAGGATCATCTAGTTCCAACCCCCTGCCATAGGCAGGGACACCTCCCACTAGTACAGCTCACTCAAGGCCTCATCCAGTCTGACCTTGAACACCTCCAGGGAGGGAGCATCCACGACCTCCCTGGGCAACCTGTTCCAGTGCCTCACCACCCTCACTGGAAAGAACTTCCTCCTAACATCCAGTCTAAATCTCCCCTCCACCAGTTTAAACCCATTGCCCCTTGTCCTGTCATTACAGGACCTTGTAAATAATAAGAAACAAAACTCAAACCTAACAAAACAACCCCAAACAAACAAACCCAAAATAAAAGCAACCAACAAAAAAATCGAAACTACAACAACAGAAACAAAACAAAACAAAAGGAAAAAAAAAAAACCTGCAACCAGGAGCTGGTTTTGAAATTGATGAATGAATGTGCCCATCAGCTTCTGAAAATTTCCCATCAGGAGAGCCCTGTTTGGTTCAGCAAAAAATATGTGCTTAGAGAGCTAAGAGGCTGAGTCTTCTAGACATACTATAATCAAACAGAAGGCAAGGAAAACATTGGAGTCAAATGCAAATGTAATTGCAGTTGTGTTGGTATTTTTCTGAGTAAATGAAGAATGAGAGTGGATTTCCCTGTTGCGCAGAATCTGTATCTGCTAAGACAACACAGCCAGTAGGGTAGGGTACATATGGACAGAAATTACCATCCAGGACATCGGAGCTGTAGAATGCTTGAATTTTTCTCTTAATCTATGTCTGAGTGGTTAGGTAGTGCCAGAGACCGAGCATGGATCCTTGTCTCTTCCTTTCCTACCTCCTATTTTCCAGAGTTTGGAAACCAGTACAGTATTTGGGAAAGAAGTATATGCATCACAGAAGTTGCTGTGCTTGCAATGGCTGAGGGTGGCACCAGTGCCATCTTTGGCCTACCTCTGCTTTGTTTCATACTTCTCCCTGGCCATGTGCTTCTGTTTGGCCAGTGTACATCAGCATGCTGTATGCCTTTTGTTACTGGAGCCAGGGGCATAGCTCAAGGCTTTGAATAAATCCACTAAATCAATGTCCTATGTTTATAATTCTAAGTATCTATGTTTATCTTTATCTGTAAAAGTAGACCAGAATGGAGAATACCTAACCATGCAAAAGCAAATTAAACCAAAGCAGGTTAAGAGGAATCATAAAATGGGGATACTACTCTGTATTTTTATTGGGAATTGCTTTTCATCCTAATTTAGTTTTCTGAAAGTAGTGGTGGAACATCTACAAGGATGAATGGTGCTCATTTTAACTCTGGAAGATGACAACTCCAGTACAGTAGTCCTAGCTGTACACTGGGGGGCCCATTCATTATTAGGTTACTGGAGTAATATCCTGTAGGAAGCCATTTGGAATGACTGCAATCTGTCTGCCTGTCTGTTTTAATTTTGAAATAACATTATTTTGTGTAAGCTGCATGAAATCATTGCGTGCCTAATAAGCTGCTTACTGAAAAATCCTTATCAAATAAAATAGATGCAGTGAATTTGCGTTAGGCATGCAAAAGAATTCTGGTCCTTCACTCATTTAAATTAATTTGTTAAAAATAATTTGCTTACCATCTGGGACAATGTAGGTGGCTAGTTTCAGTGACACCCATGACTTGTAAACCCTTAAAATCTGATTAAATTGTAAAAATATTAGTCTGTCTGTTAGGGGTATTTATTACCTTACAACTGTGATTATATTTATTTATGGGGGAATGAAAATGCTTTCTTTTTTTCCTCTCCTCTTTTAATAGCTGAGGAAATCCATGAGAATGTGAGTGATATCTGCCATTAGGCAAGATCTCCACATACAGAATGTAAAAAACTGAACTGTGGGGTTTTTTTTACATCCCAGACTCATATTTTACTCAAGAGTAATAATGCACCCCTCAAATTGACTCATTCTCCTAAACCAGGAATTGCAAAAAATGTAGAATACAGTCTGCATTCTCTCTCACCTCTGCTAAGGAACACACATACTAGAAATTCTGGGTGGACTGTACTTTTTTTTCTTTTCAATGTCCTTACAGGAAAAGAATGTCCAAATGTCCTGGTTTGCATGCATAGACCACAAGGCTTTACTCTTTTTTCTTTCTGTTCTTGTCTCAGTGACACATTGCAGCAATGATAAGGCAATAGAGAACTGAGACTTGAGAAATACTACTTCACTCTTTATGAAGACTGAATTTAGCTGCTTCTGAAAATGTGTTTTGTATGTGTAGTACTAGTGGTATGAAAGTTAATACAGAGAACTTTCTCATAGATTTCAAAGGGCTTACAAAATGGTGGTGGGGTTGGGGGGAGAAGGTAATCAAAGATGAGTTTCCAGAACTGTTAGCATTGGCTCTATCCACAAAGGTAACTGCAGTCTGTTTTCTTTCTTCGTCGTCTCACAATCAGGTCTCTATTCACCTTTACAAGAGTGAGTTATGTAAACCACATTCCAAGATAAATCTGAAATCTGGTAGCCTTGTAATTCGATGACACTTTTCCTCTAGGTGACAACGTTACAGGACAAGCTCAAAACTCCAATAAATTGACTTCCCTTTACTTTTCTTCCTGTTAACTGACAGGACATTATTTAGAAATCAAGGGGTTGATCCACATCTAAAGGATTATTAATAACCTCTTTGTGAACAGAACTGTATAGCATAATATTAGTTAAAACATTTTTCAGAGTCCAGAAATTCATTTGATATTACTTATGTGATACCAAGGTCATAGTAAAATATTTTGTGTATAGTTAGTGTTATCTGTCTACCATTAGGGACAAAAAAAAAAAAAGANAAGACTTCCACAGCTTAATTTATATTCACTCTTACTAGTTCTAGCCTTGGTTTTGATTTTATGATGAATGTCAGTGTAGATTATGCCTTGCACAGCACCTGTAAACAAATGAGTGGGTATTCTGATTCAGCACTTTGCAAACATCTGGACTAAAGGCTCAGGCTTGCAGACTCTACAGCAGAAGCATAATTTTTCATGTCAATCACCATATTGGTATTTGCAAGCCAATGAAGATGAACCATTACAGCCTGTTTGCAGCACTCAAGAACATAATCCAAGTGCTGTTGTTATGGTAGATGTCTCCAGGTCTTTCACCAATGAAGATCACTTGTTAAATATTTTTAGGAGAGGTGAGGCACTATGATCTAATTTAGCCTTGTTCTGTGATGGCAGAGGGTCAGAACTGAGCATCCCAGTTGCATGGACCTGTAGCAGTTTTCTGAGGACAGTGGTATCTTTTGAGTGCCTCTTCAACCGGCTTTTTGTTTGGATTGAATTTGCACTTGATAACTGAGTTGCTCCATTGCTTTCACTTACTGTACTTCAGCTTGCAATGTGGGTTGGTTGCAAAGCAAGTGAAATGGTTTCTTTTCAGATGAAAGGAATCCAGGAGGGATTGGTGGATCCAGGAGTTCCTGAGGGAAGTTCAGTCCAACCAGTTTAAAGTGAGTCTGAATTAAAAACCCTGATACAGTAACTATAGGAGGATGTCAGATCTTCAGCACTCTTTCTATCTATGGGTTAAATCTTAGTGGATTGCAGAACTTCCCACTATACGTTTGTTTTCTTTTCTGCAGAAGAGTAACAACTTACTAAGAGAAATTTACCCTTTTAAAATTTTTTTTCCTCTTTAGAGGAGCATGGTAGGACATTTAATAAGAAGTTCAGGCTTAGCTTGGAAGCTCTTACACCATCAGAACTGTAATTCTTTCAGCTGAATTTCCTGAACTGGCTTTGTGTTATATAACTCAGGACCTTGGCAATGTGCAAAGGATTATACCTTAATTTTGAGTAACCATTACATGATGAGTAACCATTATATGATGTCATTGGCATCACTGAAACGTGGTGGGA
>VWZE01018451.1:19020-31085 GCA_013396675.1 Eubucco bourcierii
ACAGTGGTTTGGCAACTTCATCTGCCAGTTCCCTCAGGACCCGTGGGTGGATCTCATCAGGCCCCATGGACTTGTGCACATTCAGGTTTCTTAGGAGCTCATAAACGTGATCTTCTACTATAGTAGGCAGATTTGCCTGCTCCCAGTCCTCACTTTTATCCTCTGCAACTTGGACATTGTGGTTGGAGCCCTTGCTGTTGAAGACTGAGGCAAAGAAGTCATTGAGCACCTCAGCCTTGTCCATGTCCTTTGTCAGCAGCTCTCCATTTTCCTTCTGTAAGGGTCCCACATTGTCCCTAGTTCTCCTCTTCTCACTAATATACCTGAAGAAGTTCTTCTTGTTCCCTTTAATGTCCCTGGCCAATTTCAATTCGAGCTGTGCCTTAGCTTTCCTTACCACAGCTCTGGCTGCACCAACAGTATCTTTGTACTCATCCCATGTCCCCTGTCCTAGCTTCCATTCTCTATAAGCCTTCTTCTTGCTTTTATGTATGTTTGCTCACACTTAAATTTGCAAACTTTATTAGTCTTCTTTGCAGACGGAGTTAAAATGATGTTTTGCCTTCCTCTCTTGGTAGGTGACTTAAAGGCTACAGCCTTACTTGCACCTTGGTATTGCTCTTGCTGTGTCTGTCCCTGTGTTCTCTTTACCACAGAACAGTAACAGGAGTGTAAAGAGCGTTTTTAAAAAGCAGAAAGAGTCTCACTTATGATTATTTCTGGGTCTAATCTTGTAACAGAGTAAGGCCAGGATAATGTACTCAGTAGTGACCCATGGATCAGTTAGATTTACTGAGACACATTTCATTGATTTCTGGCTATGAGTTGCCATTGATCCTGCTACTCTTAGCTGTGCTCTCAGAGCTAGCCAGTGCCACTAATCCTCTTAAGCAGCAGTCAAGAGATGCAGATAAAAGCTGGTGATTCACCCTGGCTCCAATAACGCTGCTCTTTAAGAGAAAATAGAGGGTTCATGCCTGGGATATAAAAATGCATAATCTGTATGCTGGCTGCGTGCACGGGAGCATATTTCAGAGCTATTAATTAAGACAATAAAAGATTAAGAGCTCAGAAAGAAAATGCTACTAATGAGAGCAATAACTCTTCTATCTTTACATATGAAAGTGGTTATAAACCCAAATACAAATCTTTTCTTTTCTTTTTTTTTTTTTTTTTTTAATTTTAGAACTGCTGCACTTAGATGATCCTGGGAGCACAGGAGTCAGCTGTCCTTGCAGATCTGACATTTTTATTTGAAGGCAAGGGGAAGTGGATGGCAGAGCACTACAGGGCACCTAAGCCTGGCAATATTTTGGCAACAGGCAAAGCCTGGACAGGCTGCAGAGGTGTGCCCAGGCCAACCTGATGACATTCAACAAGGGCAAGTGCAAGGTCCAGCACCTAGGTAGGCACAATGCCAAGCACAGCTCCAGGCTGGGTGGGGAATGGCTGAGAGTAGCCCTGGGGAAAAGGACCTGGGGGTCTGGGGTGATGAAAAGCTCAAGATGAGCCTGCAGTGTGAGTGCAGCCCAGACAGCAACTGTGTGCTGGGCTGCAGCAAGAGCAGTGTGGGCAGCAGGGCAAGTGAGGGGATTCTGCCCCTTTACTCTGCTCTCCTCAGACCCCACCTGGAGTCCTGTGTGCAGTTCTGGAACCCTCAGCACAGGAAGGACATGGAAGTGTTGGAGTGGGTCCAGAGGAGGCCACCAAGATGCTGAGAGGGCTGCAGCAGCTCTGCGGTGAGGACAGACTGAGAGAGTTGGGGTTCTGCAGCCTGGAGAAGAGAAGGCTTCCAGGAGACCTTAGAGTAGCCTTCCAGGATCTGCAGGGGGCCTACAGGAAGGCTGGGGAAGGACTATTGCCAAGGTCTTGCAATGCCAGGACAAGGGGCAATGGGTTTGAAGTGTCAGAGGGAAGATTGAAAGTGGATGTCAGGAGGAAGTTGTTTGCAATGAGGATGGTGAGACACTGCACAGGTTGCCCAGGGAGGTTGTGGCTGCTCCCTCCCTGGAGATGTTGAAGGCCAGGTTGGAGGAGGCCTTGAGTGTCCTGTACTAGTGGGAGGTGTCCCTGCCTATGGCAGGGGGTTGGAACTGGAGAATCCTTGAGGTCCCTTCCAACCTTACCATTCGATGATTCAAAACACAACAAAACCCAAAACACAACCAAACCCAAGGACAACCGAACTCAAAATAGAACCAAACCCAAACCACTACCAAACCCATAAACAACCAAACCCAAAACCACAACCAATACCAAAACCTCAACCAAACCCAAAACACAACCAAACCCAAAGCACAACCAAACCTCAAATCAACCAAACCCAAAGCACAACTAAACCTCAAATCAACCAAACTCAAAGCCAACACAACAAAACAATGAAAACAAAGAAGCAAAGAGAAGAAATATAAGAAAACTAATGATGCTGTGGTGTTGTTCAGATATGTCTATGCTGTTATGGAAAAGAAACACATAGCTACATTCCAAGACCAAAGGACATGAACTGATTTGTATCTCCTCTACTTAGGGACAGTTCCCTTTAGAACAGATTTCACTTTGAGATATGTCTAAAGAGAGGAGGGTGACAGGGAAGATTTGTGATTGATCAAGGATACAATGCTTGGATTTTGCAGCTTGGTCCTACCTTTGTACTGTGTCCTAAGTAATCATAGAATCATAGAATAATAGAATGGAAAGGTTGGAAGGGACCTCAAGGATCATCCAGTTCCAAACCCCTGCCATAGGCAGGGACACCTCCCACTAGCACAGCTCACTCAAGGCCTTGTCCAACCTGGCCTTGAACACCTCCAGGGAGGGAGCAGCCACAACCTCCCTGGGCAACCTGTGCCAGTGTCTCACCACCCTCACTGCAAACAACTTCCTTCTAACATCCAGTCTCAAACACCGCTCTGCCAGTTCAAACCCATTGCCCCTTGTCCTGTCATTGCAAGACCTTGTCAGTAGTCCCTCCCCAGCCTTCCTGTAGCCCCCTTCAGATACTGGAAGGCTACTATCAGGTCTCCTGGAAGCCTTCTCTTCTCCAGGCTGCAGAGCCCCAACTCTCTCGGCCTGTCCTCATAGCAGAGCTGCTCCAGCCCTCTGATCATCTTTGTGGCCCTCCTCTGGACCCGCTCCAACACTTCCATGTCCTTCCTGTGCTGAGGGCTCCAGAACTGCACACAGGACTGCAGGTGGGGTCTGAGGAGAGCAGAGCAAAGGTGCAGAATCCCCTCCCTTGCCCTGCTGGCCACGCTTCTCTTGATGCTTACCAAATCTAAGCTTTAGTATCTCCACTCCTTGAGGGCATGGCTTGAAGACACTCCACCCAGGGCAGCTTCTGTCTTTCCTGTCCATGGAAATGAAAGTACAGGAAAGGGCTACCAGATGCCTTGGGTTTGACTCAGAAAATGTGAGATTTCTGGCTGGGTGCACCAGTGTAGACACAATACAGTTTGGTTTCCTTTGCTGAGAGAGTCATAAATGTTTACTTATGATGTTTTAAAAATTAGACTTTAGCACCTCCATAAGTGTCTGGGTTTAAATTGCTCTTGCTTAGACACCGATAAAAGAGTTCATGAAGGTCAAATGCAGCGAAGCAGCAGTGGGATGCAACTGAAATCGACCCTTTGACAGGCAGCTCCTGCAGCTAGAGTGGCCAAACTAAGTGTGCCTTAGTTGAAGATGTTCTCACCCCAGATTTCAGGATTACTGATATAATACCTGCATCAGCAATAGTGTGGCCAGCAGGAGCAGGGAGCTCATTCTCCCCATGTACTCTGCACTGCTTAGGCCACACCTTGAGTACTGTGTCCAGTTCTGGGCCCCTCAACTGAAGAAGGACATTGAGGTGTTTGAGTGTGTCCAGAGAAGGGCAACAAGGCTGGGGAGAGGCCTGGAGCACAGCCCTATGGAGAGAGGCTGAGGGAGCTGGGATTGGTTAGCCTGGAGAAGAGGAGGCTCAGGGGAGACCTTCTTGCTGTCTCCAACTACCTGAAGGGTGCTTGTAGCCAGGAGGAGGTTGCTTTCTTCTCTCAGGCAAGCAGCAGCAGAACAAGAGGACACAGTCTCGAGCTGTGCCAGGGAAAGTTTAGGCTGGAGGTGAGGAGAAAGTTGTTGCCTGAGAGAGTCATTGGCTGCTGGAATGGCCTCCCAGGGAGGTGCTGGAGTCATCATCCCTGGAGGTGTTCAAGGCGGGTTTGGACTTGGCACTTGGTGCCATGGTCTGGTCTTGAGGGTTGTGGTAATTGGTTGGACTTGATGAGATTTGAGGTCTCTTCCAACCTTGATGATACTGTGAGAAAGTAATATTTTAACACGTGGAGCTGTATTGACTTCTGCAAGTCAAACAGAGGTAAAGCTACCAAGAGTTTATTAATATCAGGTCAAAGAAGCATCTCCTTTCAGTAAGGTGTTCTTTCCCTGCAGGTGGAAAAAGGTATCATGAGTTTAGAGAGGATAATTAAGACCTTTAGGCAGATCAAAACACTCTGTTAATTATCAGATTCTTCCATGGGCAGCACTGGAGGTGAGCAACAAATGGACTCAACAGGCTGGTAAATAGGACTGCCTGTCAAACAGGTATGTGCTGTGTTTCACCACTTGTTTTCCCTTCTCACCAAATGAAAAATAGATCTGTGAAGTATTCCAGGGTAAACACTGAGAGAAAAGGATCCTGCCTACAAAGCTGCCGTGGGCACAACACTAAAGAAGAAGTGCAGAAGTAGATTCAAAAATTAATTTGCTTTTTCTAGGGCAGAGGTCTCCAGATTTTAAGCAAATCTTTTGGCCACTGACACATTATAGTAGCGTTGCAGTATCTGAAGGGGGCCTACAGGAAGGCTGGGGAGGGACTATTGACAAGGTCTTGCAATGACAGGACAAGGGGCAATGGGTTTGAACTGGCAGAGGGGAGATTTAGACTGGATGTCAGGAGGAAGTTGTTTGCAGTGAGGGTGGTGAGACACTGGCACAGGTTGCCCAGGGAGGTTGTGGCTTCTCCCTCCCTGGAGGTGTTCAAGGCCAGGTTGGAAGAGGCCTTGAGTAACCTGTACTAGTGGGAGGTGTCCCTGCCTATGGCAGGGGGTTGGAACTAAATGATCCTTGAGGTCCCTTCCAACCTTACCATTCTATGATTCTATGGCACCAGACTTGTTCACCAGGTACAGAAGGATGAATATATTGAGCAGAAAATATTGAGATACTGTCTCTGAACTGAATAATTTCAATAACTGTCTTTTTATTATTATTATTCTTTATGAAAATATCTTGATAAAAACAGCTTTGCCAGTAAATTAAAATCAGATTTGAAACACTAAAGATGCTAAACTTACCCATTCTGAGCTCACAGATCACTGCTGCCTATATAGGATCTGCTGGCATCACAGGGAAACTCTGAGTAGTTTCTTTTACCGTTGAACTGTCTTTGTGCCAACGAAAAATTGCAGGTGAAGTTCATTTCTGTCATGGATATGTAACCAGCTCATCTTTTTTTTTTTTTTTTTTTTTTTTTTTTTTATGTAACTGTTATTTATCACAACCCACAAAAGAACCATCTGATATTTTAGGTTTTTAAAGATATTTTTAACATGGCCTTTGAATACTACTAGCAGCCCTTACTAATAAACATCCCCTACTTAAAACCATCAATCTCTGCAATAACACAATGCCAAAGTAATTTCTAGGCACAGGAAGGATACTGTGGAAGTCTACTATTTAGATAATACAATATTTTAGGTAATATTATTTAGATAATATTTGGTGAGGCACTGGCACAGGTTGCCCAGGGAGGTTGTGGCTACTCCCTCCCTGGAGATGTTCAAGGCCAGGTTGGAGGAGGCCTTGAGTGAGCTGTACTAGTGGGAGGTGTCCCTGCCTATGGCAGGGGGTTGGAACTGGATGATCTTTGAGGTCCCTTCCAACCTTACCATTCTATGATTCCATGATTCCTGTGTTGTATTTTTTTTAATGTAAAATCTTAAATATTGATTAATATTGATTAATATTGATTAATATTACAATATCAGAATCCCATATAAAAATATTCTGTTCTATAAAAATATTCTGTTCTATAAAATACTTTATTCTATAAAATATTTTTCTATTAAAAATATGCTGTTCTATGAAAATATTTTGTTCAATAAAAAGATTTTGTCCTATAACAATATTTTTTCTATAAAAAATATGCTGTTCTATGAAAATATTTTGTTCTATAAAAATATTTGCTTATATGAAAATATGTTCTTCAATAAAAATAATTTGCTCAATAAAAATGCTTTGTTCCGTGAAAATATTTTGCTCAATAAAAAATATTTTGTTCTATATCAATATTTTGTTCAATAACAATATTTTGTTCAATAATAATATTTGGTTATATGGAAATATTTTGTTCAATAAAAATAATTTGCTCCATAAAATTTTTTTGTTCTATATAAATATTTTGTTCAATAAAAATATTTTGTTCAATAAAAATATTTGCTTGTATGGAAATATTTTGTTCCATGAAAATATTTTGCTCAATAAAAATATTTTGTTCTATATCAATATTTTGTTCAATAACAATATTTTGTTCAATAATAATATTTGGTTATATGGAAATATTTTGTTCAATAAAAATAATTTGCTCAATAAAAATATTTTGTTCTATATACATATTTTGATCAATAAAGTATTTTGTTCAATAATAATATTTGGTTATATGAAAATATTTTGGTCAATAAAAATAGTTTGCTCAATAAAAATATTTTGCTCTATATCCATATTTTGTTCAATATAAATATTTTGTTCTATATGAATCTTTTGTTCTATATAAAGATTTTGTTCTATAAAAATATTTTGTTCAGTAAAAAGGTTTTGTTCTATCAAAAATATTTTTTCCATAAAAGTATTTTGTTCAATTAAAATACTTTGCTATATGAAAATGTTTTGATCAATAAAAACATTTTTTGTATGAAAATATTTTTCTATAGAAATATGTTGTTCTATAAAAATATGTTGCTCAATAAAAAATATTTTTATTGAAAATGTTTAGTTCAATAAAAATATTTTGTTTAATACAAATATTTTGTTCTATTAAAATATTTTGTTCTATAAAAATATTTTGTTCTGTAAAATATTTTGTTCTAATATTTTGATCAATAAAATTGGTTTGTTCTATGAAAATATTTTGATCAATGAAAATATTTTGTTCTATAAAATATTTTGTTCTAATATTTTGATCAATAAAATTGGTTTGTTCTATGAAAATATTTTGATCAATGAAAATATTTGGTTCTATAAAAATATTTTGTTCTATAAACATATTTTGATCAACGAAAATATTTTGATTAATAAAATTGTTTTGTTCTATAAAAATATGTTTCTAGTGAAATATTTTGTTCTATTAAAATATTTGGTTCTATAAAATATTTTGTTCTAGAAATATATTTTGTTCTATGAAAATATTTTGATCAATGAAAATATTTTGTTCTATAAAATATTTTGTTCTAATATTTTGATCAATAAAATTGGTTTGTTCTATGAAAATATTTTGATCAATGAAAATATTTGGTTCTATAAAAATATTTTGTTCTATAAACATATTTTGATCAACGAAAATATTTTGATTAATAAAATTGTTTTGTTCTATAAAAATATGTTTCTAGTGAAATATTTTGTTCTATTAAAATATTTGGTTCTATAAAATATTTTGTTCTAGAAATATATTTTGTTCTATGAAAATATTTTGATCAATGAAAATATTTTGATCAATAAAATTGTTTTGTTCTATGAAAATATTTTGATCAATGAAAATATTTTGATCAATAAAATTGTCTAGTTCTATAAAAATACTTTTCCATTGAAATATTTTGTTCTATTAAAATATTTGGTTTTATAAAATATTTGGTTCTAGAAAAAATATTTTGATCAACAGAAATATTTTGATCAACAGACATATTTTGATCAACAGATATATCATGAGCAATAAAAATATGTTGATCAATAAATATGTTTTGTTCTATAAGCAGATTTTTCTATTGAAATATTTTCTTCTATTACAATATTTTCTTCTATTAAAATATTTCCTTCTATTAAAATATGTTCTGCTATAAAAATATTTTGCAAAATCTGCAAGAATCTTTTCCCTAGCATTCTGTTGAGTTCCATAGCAGAGCTATTAGAGTGCATCTACCAGGTATCAGAACAAAGAGATAAAGAAAGCACCTCAAAAAGCTTCTATTTAGTTTTATAGCACCGTTTCGCAGCAGACAAAGCAGAAATCCTTTCTTTGTTACCTCAGGAACGGTTACGCTTTTCTTATTTCTGTTGATCTTTAAAATGTCCATTTTAAGGCCATATTCTGGCAGTTAGAGATGAGCTTTTTACAGCAGTTGCCTGTAGAGCTGGTACCTGTGAATGTACAGGCATAATAGCTGCACATTTCCCCCTTCTGACCAAGCAAAATCCAGTAGAATATCCTTATTCCAGAAGGGCAGATAAATGGATAATGGGATTGGTTTTATTCACTCTTTTTCTCTGAGCATAGAGGGGGGAAAAGTGCTGGTTTGGAGAGAACAGAAGGAACCAAGAGCAGACTGTTTGACTGTTTCCTACTCTTAAATCTCTTTCAGCCAACTTTTTAACTTAGCCTTCCGTTTCATGATTGGCTTCCAGATTGACAGCCAAGGGTAGAGTTGGGCTTTCTTCAAGCTTCCCACTCACCTGTGGGCTGCAGCATGAACTGGGCTGTCTCTCAAAGCACACTGCTTGGAAATAAAACAGCCTGTTGCAAGAAATTTCATCTTGCCCTGCTATAATTTGTAAAGAGAATTTGGATGATGCCATTGCCTGGGAGCTATCATGGAGTGCCTTGTAAAACAGAGCATGTGCAGAGGAGCTCAGATGCGAAGTGCAAAACGAGAGACAACAGGTGGAAGAAGTCAGCAGCTGGAAGGGAGCACTGGGGAACAATGAAGAGATTAGGAACAGTTGATGAAGCAGCAGCAGCAAGAGAACACCAGCTGTGTAACTATTGTGGGAGCTCTAACTACAATTCTTCTTAGGAGAGCGAATTGCTCTTGCATTGCTCTGCCCAGAAGCCTCACTCAGGAAGAAGTAGGTGGTTTGGGGGACGGAGGGAAACGCTGCAGAGAGGAAGGCAAAATCCCTCACCTCCTTTCTCAACAAGGTGAAGCAAGCCAAGCTCACACATGTGTGATAGACCTCTCAGAGCAATACAGCAATAGATGTCCTTGAGCTGTTTAACACACCGACCTCTAACATGACAAAATGGGTTGATGAAAAGCTCAACATGAGCCTGCAGTGTGTGCATGCAGCCCAGACAGCCAACCGAGTGCTGGGCTGCATCAAGAGCAGTGTGGGCAGCAGGGCAAGGGAGGGGATTCTGCCCCTTGGCTCTGCTCTCCTCAGACCCCACCTGCAATTCTGTAGCCCTCAGCACAGAAAGGACATGGAAGTGCTGGAGAGGGTCCAGAGGAGGCCACCAAGATGCTGAGAGGCTGCAGCAGCTCTGCGGTGAGGACAGGCTGAGAGTTGGGGTTCTGCAGCCTGGAGAAGAGAAGGCTTCCAGGAGACCTTAGAGTAGCCTTCCAGGATCTGAAGGGGGCTACAGGAAGGCTGGGGAGGGACTATTGACAAGGTCTTGCAATGGCAAGACAAGGGCCAATGGGTTTGAAGTGTCAGAGGGGAGATTGAAAGTGGATGTTAGGAGGAAGTTGTTTGCAGTGAGGGTGGTGAGGCACTGGCACAGGTTGCCCAGGGAGGTTGTGGCTGCTCCCTCCTTGGAGGGGTTCAAAGCCAGGTTGGAGGAGGCCTTGAGTGAGCTGTACTAGTGGGAGGTGTCCCTGCCTATGGCAGGGGGTTGGAACTAAATGATCCTTGAGGTCCCTTCCCACATTACCATTCTATGATTCTATGAAAATGTGTCATTTCAGCACAGGTACTGAGCTATTCAGATAGGTCATATTAAAACACCTTAGTGTTAATGCCTCCATGCTATGCATTGCCATGATCTCTCTTAAAGGCTCCTTTCCTTCAAAGCTGCTGCACTGTCAAAGCATAACATGGAACCTTTCATTTGAGCTGCTATATCGTATCAAACCTGTCCTTTATTTATTTTTTTTATTTGCAGTTATCTAAGTATCCAATGTCAGCACATGGTCTGGAGCTCATCAGTGGGTCTTTGACAAGATGCATTGTGTCAATGCATGATTGGGACTGCCAGGTACAAAGCAGTGCCGAGCCAGTGTGAAAGTTACTGTGCACAAGCACAGCAAACTCAATTTTAAAGGTTTGGGTTCTGGTTTGCATTTAAGAGAGAGGGAATGAATGCAAACCGGATATGAGCTTATGTGGAAGGATCTTGCATGTTAATGGAACATCTTTATCCTTTTTATAAACCTGTAAGCTTTCTAGTTAGAAGCATAGAATCCCAGGCAAGGTTAAAAAGAATGTGATCAGCTCATGGCTGTGTGTACTTCACAGGGAAGGTAATGAAAACATTCAAGGATTAATTGTCAGACTATGGTGTTTTTTTTTCCCCTCAAAAGCTACTAAGTTTTCTGGTAATTAAAAATTCCATGTGCCAGGTTTGACACTGCTTCCATCAAGAGAGTCTCAGAAATTGCATGAATTTTTTTCTTTCAATTAATGCTTTACCCTTTGTGAAACTTTAAGACATGCTTAGACTGAAGTCATTATCCCACATTGAATATGGGCACTGAAGCCGAGAATCCAAGCACAACTCCAGGTTGGGTGGGGAATAGCTGAGAGCAGCCCTGAGGAAAAGGACCTGGAGGTCTGGGGTGATGAAAAGCTCAACATGAGCCTGCAGTGTGAGTGCAGCCCAGACAGCAACTGAGTGCTGGGCTGCAGCAAGAGCAGTGTGGGCAGCAGGGCAAGGGAGGGGATTCTGCCCCTTTGCTCTGCTCTCCTCAGACCCCTCCTGCAGTCCTGTGTGCAGTTCTGGAGCCCTCAGCACAGGAAGGACATGGAAGTGTTGGAGTGGGTCCAGAGGAGGCCACCAAGATGCTGAGAGGGCTGCAGCAGCTCTGCTGTGAGGACAGGCTGAGAGAGTTGGGGCTCTGCAGACTGGAGAAGAGAAGGCTTTGAGGAGACCTTAGAGTGCCCTTCCAGGATCTGCAGGGGGCCTACAGGAAGGCTGGGGAGGGACTATTGACAAGGTCTTGCAACGACAGGACAAGGAGCAATGGGTTTGAAGTGGCAGAGGGGAGATTTAGACTGGATGTTAGAAGGAAGTTGTTTGCAGTGAGGGTGGTGAGACACTGGCACAGGTTGCCCAGGGAGGTTGTGGCTACTCCCTCCCTGGAGGTGTTCAAGGCCAGGTTGGACGAGGCCTTGAGTGCCCTGTACTAGTGGGAGGTGTCCCTGCCTATGGCAGGAGGTAGGAACTGGATGATCTTTGAGGTCCCTTCCAAACTCACCATTCTATGATTCTGTCTCTTTCATCCTGTGCTTTCCCAGCGTATCTTTGTAGGTGCACCTGCAGTGTTGTAATAGCAGAAGCAGATTTCAGGCTGTGATACCACAGTGAGGCCTTCTCCAGCATTTCAGGATTTGCCACAGCAAACAGCAAATTGTTCATATGAAGCACAACAGATCTGTCTGCAAAAATGAGCAAGCAGCAGTGGGAGGCAGAGTCTCCTCAGAAAAGAAAACAGCTGTTTTATGGAAGCACCATGGCTGTGTAGGGCTCAGAGTGACCTTGAGTTGCAGTCACCCTAGAACAATGTGAGGAGAATCCAGTCCTTTGGTGTTCTCTTCTCTTAGCAGCCTGAACAACAGCATAACAAAGGCAAACAGAAGGGAAGAGAGATATGGCAGTACCTGTTCATGCTTGGGAAACTGAGCTTACATTTCTGCTAGATGAGTGTGCTACCAAACCTCACCATTTCCATTCACATAAGCAGATTTTATACTTGTCTATCTATAGTCACAGTATCCCAGTATCACCAAGGTTGGAAGAGACCTCAAAGATCATCAAGTCCAAGCCATTACCACAGACCTCAAGATCAGAACATGGCACCAAGTGCCACATCCAAACCCGCCTT
>VWZE01018454.1:0-25131 GCA_013396675.1 Eubucco bourcierii
TGAGCCTGGAGAAGGTGATCCTTGAACAATGACCAACCTTCCTGGGCCCCCTTTTCTCCCAGGGTTACTTCCAATGGCACCCTGCTGAGGGGATCCCTGAAGAGGCTGAAGTCTGCTTTTCTGAAGTCCAGAGCTGTGATCTGGCTACACACTCTCCTTGATGCCCTGAGGATCCTAAACTCTACCATTTCATGGTCACTGCAGCCAAGGCAACCCTTCAGCTTCACTTCACTCACCAGCCCTTCCTTGTTGGTGAGGACTAGGTCCAGCATAGCACCTTTTCTTGTGGGTTCCTCTACCATTTGCAGGAGGAAGTTGTCATCAACGCATTCCAGGAACCTCTTAGATTGCTGGTGCTCTGCTGTGTTGTCCTTCCAACATATGTCAGGGTGGTTGAAGTCCCCCATAAGGTCCAGGGCCTGTGAATGTGAAACTTCTCCTATTTGTTTGTAGAACAATTTGTTTGTCCCTCCTGAAGAGGCTATAGCCATCTTCTGAAGAGTCTATAGCCATCTATCCCTACGTTCCAAAATATCAGAGTTGAAGCAAGTTTTTAATAAACTATGGCAAGAGTGGAAGTGCTGACCTAAATCATGCCTTGCCCAGCTCTTCGGTGATTTGCAATAATGACTTTTAAAGGTCTCTGACCAAGCTTAAAATCTTCCTTCACCTCAGATGTCTGTGGGTAGTGCAGCTTTTAAAATGTCCTGGAGTCGCTTAACACAATCAAGAGATAAAGAAGGAGAAGGAGCATATATCCTGATACCTGTTTCATGCTCTGGAGAGAAGACTATCATTAAGGTAGGAAAGTATCAGCTTGAGGAAATACGGAAAATATTTAAAGCAATTTTTTAAAATGCAAGTGAATTTAAATTCTGTACAGGGAGACACTAAACCAGAGGTGATAATGAACTTAATACTTTTAGATCCAGGTAATTCCTTTTAATACATGCTTTTAACTTTAAGGAATTAAAAAAAAAAAAACAAAAACCAAAAAAACCAACCCAAAACCAACCCAACATTTTCTGTCAGAAAAAAAGATATTTCATATTTAAAAATCACATGGATAAAACATTGTAGTTGGCATGCTTCCAGGTCCTCGTGAATCATTTAGGTCAATCTGATTGTGTATTAAAATGTGTTCTATGAATTGTCAGTTGTCAGTTTAGAATCTCATTTGCAACGTGCTGTGATGCTCTGAACTACCCTTTATTTCTTAGTATATATTTAACTTAAAGAGTAGCAATAACTTGCTGCAGCTGTTCATATGGTTTGAAAGGGTGTTGGATAATGACTAAAAATGTATGCATCCTCTGAATCCGTGAACAAAGTGCAAAATATCTTTAAAGTCACTTGTGATGGTTTGGGAGTTACCTGCCCTCCCACCCCCCACTTTGTAAAATCACCCAGACTACACTCAGCTGGCTGGAAGTTAAGGACTGAAACTCTCTTTATGACTTAGCACAATGTACAAGCAGATATATACACAGTATACAGGAATATTTACAGAAATACACAAATTAAAGGGAATACAGAAACACAACTCCCCTTCCAGAAATCAGAGTCCCCAGGAGGGGCTCCCAACCACCCTTCCACTTTCTTTCCACTCCTCTACCTTACCCTGGGGTCTGGATTACATGCAAGGTGAGTTTGGAGGATAGGCCAGGGAGGTTAAAAGCAGAGTGGTTAGTTAGGTTAGCAGAGAGGCCAGCAGACAAAACCTGCAGCTAGAGAGACTGAGATTCTGTGAGTGTCTTATCTATGTTTATGTTCTTGTTCTTATACACCTCAGCAAGCCTATGAGTGAAGTAGATATCACCATTGTTTTCTTTTCACAACCTATAATCTAATTATTTTCATTAAAATATTCTAATTAACCTCAAACCAGCACATCACTTGCAAAAGCTGAATCAAAACTTGCAACATGAACATTTCCTTCAGTCACCTGTTGGACCAGCGTTATTCCCTCTGGTTTTCTCAAGCAGTTGGATGCCTGAGTCTAGTAATCCAGAAGTAAGCATCAGCTACCTGGCAGGCAGAAGACATAATTCAATACATGAAGAATTTAATTTAGGTTGTTTCTCTTGGTTTAAGTCTGGCATGTCCATAATTTTTTAAAGTCTCTGGGCTGTATGGTTAGCTATGGCATTTCCCTCATTCACAACTGTTGTGTTGTCTTCTGGTGTTAATGATGGAAAGTCATTCTTGTTGCTGCTACTTGTGTCATTAGACCTTGTGGGACAAAACTAGCTGAAGAAAGTGAGTTACCGGAGTTCTAATCTTGGCCTAATTATGAGTGGGTATAGGGTAGAATGAGTTTTATAAGTTGTATCAATCTTTAAACACAAAGTGAGTGGCCATCAGATTACAACTATCATTGTAGTGCTGACACACAAATCCTTGGCTATTGCCTAAGACTAGACAGAAAACAGACTGCACCGAGTCCTGGGCTGCATCAAGAGCAGCGTGGCCAACAGAGCAAGGGAGGTGATTCTGCCCCTTTACTCTGCTCTTGTCAGACCCCACCTGGAGTACTGTGTGCAGTTCTGGAACCCTCAGCACAGGAAGGACATGGAAGTGTTGGAGCGGGTCCAGAGGAGGGCCACAAAGATGATCAGANCTAGGCCTTGAGTAATCTGTACTAGTGGGAGTTGTCCCTGCCTATGGCAGGGGGTTGGAACTAGATGATCCTTGAGGTCCCTTCCAACCTTACCATTCTATGATTCTTTCTGCACTGACCCTCCATTAGGAGGAGCACCCCATTCATGGTTTGCTAAATGGGAATTGTGGCAGCCATTGTATTTGCAGCTGGCACTAGCAGTTCAACAGCAACTCAGTTCTTCTCTCCTTTCCTCTGCCTGGAATATTTTGTATTTTACAGTGGAATCATTATAGTGAGTTTTGGAAACATTCTTGTACAGGAAACTTACTCAGGGACCAAAGCATTGTGAATATATCTGCCAGAGTTAATGCTA
Organism: Eubucco bourcierii; assembly: GCA_013396675.1. Classification (NCBI taxonomy): domain Eukaryota; kingdom Metazoa; phylum Chordata; class Aves; order Piciformes; family Ramphastidae; genus Eubucco; species Eubucco bourcierii. The sequence continues at coordinate 2,976 of VWZE01018454.1, forward strand.
AGGCTCCATAAGCATAATTAGAATTTTCCTGAATTTGTGTTCCTATTTTCCAAGTTCTGATGGTTTAAATTGCTTAATTCCATGTTCATATATATTCTCTGTGCAACTACTTCCTGTCGACCAAAAATCCAAAGAATCTCAGGGAATTTTAAAAAATATTAATAATAAAAATTAATACCCATGCAGAAATTAATAATCATAACTCTTCAGCAATTATTAATGTCTACAACACTCACCTAATCTCTGATCTAATTTTTAGTTAGATTACTGGAATGACATGTTACTTGTATCAGTAAAGATAGAAGAGTATACTCCTAGCAGAGATGAATCAGTAAATTAAGGAGGGAAAAATAGCCACAACGATAATTTGAAACAACCTTGTAAGAAAAAACCAGTGTTATAACCAACCTGAATCCTGGCTTACATCCATTGCACCATTCCACCTGGGTCAGAGATGAAGGTTTAGACTTCTGGTTATACATATGTATAAAAATAACTAATTTACCACAGGGAAGGTGTACTGTTTTACTTTTTTTTTTTTTTGCTTCCCCCCAATCCCCATCCCCAGGCCTGGATGAGCAGGGCTAGAGCATAGAAGGAAATACACTTCCATTAGTGAAATGATTCGGGTATTCTGCATAAGTGGGTGAAATGCTCACATCTTTGGAGCAGAGCCTCCCTGTAAGTGTTAGCTCCCTTTATTGAGCTCTAATCAGAAGTGTGTTTGTTTGGAACACCAAAACAAGTTCATGTACCTCTGGATGCAGATGGAGTTGTTATACTTTGAGCCAGTGTCTTGGTGACACACACAAAAGTAGTAGTTAATCTGTGTGAATTAAAAAACAGACTGATAAGATTCTAACCTGTATCTCATGGCTGCTAAGCAACGGATGCTTTCATCTCATGCAAATTAACACTAATTAACATAGATACACTCTTCCTGCCAGTACACATTCAGACATCATTCAAGACAAGCCAAACACATTAATTATTATTTTAATTTAAATATATTGTAGAAATATTAGCTGGGAATATTAATTCCTATCACTTAACACGCATTTTTTTTTTTTCTGAAATGAAATAAAGCTCCTCTTTCTGCAAGTCTTCCCACAACACCACGGGAATTCTTTTCCAAAGAATTTATTTGGAATGTCTTTGTGCATTTGGCTGGCAGGAAGTCAGAAAATGTCTGTATTTCTATATCCCTTTCTTAACTTCCTTTCTCATGGAAGTACAAATAGGCAGGAAGTGCTTCTGTTTTAGAGATAATCCAGCATTGGCTAGATGATGCCCATAGACACCTAAAAGCACTTAATGAACAGTAGTGTTCAATTTCATGCTTCTGTTAATACCTGGAGGATACATGTGATATGTGTCCTTCCAACCAGCAGTGTAAGTGAGGGTTTAAGTGTGAGATGTTCCTCTGACATCCTGGTTCAGTCTTCCATTTGCAGAAACCCCTGCACACATGCTGTTGGTGCCTATTGCATGAAAGCTTTCTTCCCTAATCAGTCTGTTGCAGTCTGCATGTTGTCAGCAGAGGCTGATCAACGTTGGGAGCTGAATTCTCTAAGTCCTGAATGAATGTGGTGCAATGAAACATCTCTCCTTCCTCGATCAGCTGACCTGTTTCCAAAAGACAGTACTGAGCTCAAAGGGAGTCTGTAGAAGTGGTTCTTCACTGCAAGTTGAGGAATCTCATAGATAAGCAGCTGTATTCTAGCTAATTGTGTATAATGGAAGACAGAGTATGTCATCAGTAAGTTTGCAGATGACATGAAGTTTGGTGGCAATGTTGGTCTGCAAGAGGGTAGGAAGACTCTACAGAAGGACTTGGATAGGTTGGATCGATGAACCAGTGTCAACGGGATGAGCTTCAATAAGGCCAAATGCCGGGTCCTGCACTCGGTCCACAACAAACCCAAGCAATGCTACAGGCCTGGGGAAGTATGGCTGGGAAGCTGTCTGGCAGAAAGGGACCTGGGGGTTGTAATCAAAAAGCAACTCAATATGAGCAAGCAGTGTGCCCAGGTGGCAAAGCAAGCCAATGGCATCCTGTCTTGGATTAGAAATGCGGTGTCCAGCAGGAGCAGGGAGGTGATTGTCCTCTTGGACTTGGCTCTGGTGAGGCCTCACCTCAAGTATTGTGTTCATTTTTGGCTGTCTTATCACAAGTGGATTGTGGAAGTGCTGGAGCAAGTCCAGAGGAGGGCAATGATGCTGAGGAAGGGCCTGAAGAATAAATCTTATGAGGAGCAACTGAGGGAGCTGGGGATGGTTAGGTTGAAAAAGAGGAGGTTGAGAGAGGACCTCACCACTGTCTACAGCTACCTGAAAGGAAGTTGTGGAGAGGTTGGTGCTGGTCTGTTCTCACAGGTAAATAGTGATAGAACAAGAGGGAATGGCCTCAAGCTGCGACTGGATAGGCTTAGATTGGACATTAGGAAGACTTTTTTCTCAGCAAGAGTGGATAGGCATTGGAATGAGCTGCCCAGGGAGGTGGTGGAGTCACAACCCTGGATGTGTTTAAAAGTCATTTACCTGTGGTGCTTGGGGATATGATTTAAGGGTGAATGTTGTAAGGGATAACAGTTGGATTTGATGATCCTGAGGGTCTCATTCCAACCAGACAAATCAGACATTAGAAAAAAGATCCTCACTGAAAGTTTTGTTGAGCACTGGAACAGGCTGCTCAGGGAAGTGGTTAAGTCACCGTCCCTGGAGGTATTAAAAAAAGATGTGTAGATGTGGTGCTGAGGGATGTGGCTTAGTGTTGGCTTGGAAGTTGGATTCAGTGATCTTAAAGGTCTTTTCTGACCTAATCAGTTCTACAGCTCTATAAATCAGCACTGCTTTTTCTGTGAGAGTGTTTAAAACTTGCTGGAACTTTAAAAGGAATATACATTGTGGGTTTGTGTGTTTGCTTTGGGTTTTTGTTTGGTTTTGGTTGCTTGTTTTTGATTTGGGTTTTTTTGGGGTTGGTTGGGTTTTTCTGTTTGGTTTGGTGTTTTGGTTGGTTTGTTTTTTTTGGTTGCTATGTTGTTTTGTCTCCCACAAGAATGAGCAGTGCTGTCTAATACTGGCATATAGTATCTGTATATATGACTGAAACACCTTCATCTCTTTCAGTGTAATGATTTCAAGAAGCTTGTATAGATGTTGTGATGGTTTGGGAGTTACCTGCCCCCTTACTCTATGAAAATCACCCAGACTAGACTTAGCCAGCTGGAAGTTAAGGAATGAAACATTATGTTCACGGCTTAGCACAATGTACAAACAGATATTTACAATATATTACAGTATATGTACAACTATATATGAGTTAAAGGTAATACAGAAGCACAACTCCCCTCCCAGAAATCAGAGTCCCCAGGAGGGGATCCCAACCACCCTTCCACCTTCTCTCCAACCCTCTACCTTATCTCAGAATCTACCTTATGTGCAAGGTGAGTTTGGAGGATCAGCAAGGGGAGTTAGAAGCAGAGTGATTAGTTGGATTACACAACTGCAAAAGCCCAGGGAGAAAACACAGGGACTCCGACAGAGAGACAGACTCTGCCTTATCAATGTTTGTGTCCTTGTTTTTACATATCTCAGCAAGCCTATGAGTGAAGTAGACATCACCATTGTTTTCTTTTCACAGTCTATAATCTATTTTTTTTTCATTAAAATATTCCAGTTAGCCTCAAAACAGCAGAGATGTGAACCAAAAAATGAACTTCTCCTGTATGATCTTTTTTTTTTTTGTTGCAGGACCATACCTTATCAGAAAGGGAGCCATGCAAAATTTGAGCTTGAGACTGTTTTATTATTGGTAATTTGAATTTATTACATTCCTTTTCAAGTGTTTGGAAAACAGAACAAAGAATGGCAACCTTCTAATACTTGCCTGGCTTCTTTGTCCATTTTCGCTTCCTTGCTGTAGCTCTGAAACTTTACCTGCAGAAATCATGTTTTGTTTCCACTGGAAAACAGGGCAACAATAAGGAAAGTACAAACAAAATTAAATGAGTTTTTGTTTCTGAATGTAAAGCATGGCAGAAAAAAAAAAAAAAGCTTGTTGGTAAATCAGTAAATACAGTGCTTTGGCTTTTTCTAACTGGTCAAGTGCAAAGGATGGAAAAAAAATTGATTGAAACAGCATACTGATGAGCACTTCTAACTCAATCTGCATAGGAATGTCACCTGCTGATGCAGAGTTCACTATATTTTATATATTATATTTATATATTATATTTATATATTTATATATTCACTATAGTGAATTATATTGCAAACTATATTGCGAGTTTTTATGTGTCCAAGGATTCTCATACATGGATTTTCTTATTTTTCCTCTTCCTCTTGTATATGTAATGAGCAGCACAGATCTTCATTCCTGAGAGAAAGATATTTGTGCATAATTCACTGGTGTTAGCTGAGCTATTTCTTGCTGAGGGATGTGAGGAATGTTGAAGTCTTCCTGGAAACAGGTGGCTGAAAAATTAAGAAATAAAGCTCCAGATGAATTGGAGCTAATCAACTGATTGTGTGTCTGATCAGCACCAATTATCTGGCCCTGTGATTTTTCAGTTGCTAGGTAGCTGGTTGATGACATTCCTGAAACTATAGGTATAATATAATGAATTAATCTCTGACTGATGGATGTGTATGTAATCAGCAACACTTGGAAGGGTCTCTGATTTCTTGGCCTGTGAAGGGAATGCGTGCAAGCACAAACAACTATTTATCTCTAAGGAATGGTTCAAAGTTGATAAAACGTGTCTTGCAGTGCCAAAGCTACATTTCTTCCCAGAGCCACTACAGTTTATCAGCAAGATTGTACAATAAAGTCAGTGGTTGCTCAAAACACTTGTATGCCACTAAGCAGTGTTGTGTAATTTCACTGCTGGGAGGAACCACCAGGATGGAAACGAGCCTTAAAGATCAGTGCACAGATGCAAGGGGGAAAGCAATCTCAGTATGTTCATGTGATGTCCTGGAGTAAACAGGATTGAGGGAGTAACAAGATGTTTTGAAAGAAAATGTGCTAGTTGAACTTCATTTGTTGCCTTTGTAATTATTTTCACTTATTTATTCATTTATTTAGTGATATAGGCATTAATGGAATTTGCTGCTGGCATGAAGTTGGGAGTGTTTGTGGATGGAGGAGTAACAGACAGCAGGATGGAAAAGAGCTGTTTGCGTTAATAGAGGTGTAATGGGAAAAGTAATTGGTGTTTCTTAGCTATACATATACTCTGGCTGAAAATTAGAAGCTATCCTGCTGTCAGAAACCCAAGATTTTTAAGTAATCATCGTGTAAGTGTAGTGGAGGAAAAACTAGTGTTGAGTTGAGATAGATGTTGGTCAACTACAAAAGTACTTATACCATTGCCTGGCAGCGATTACCTTGATGATGCTGGAAAGCCTTCCAGCATCCTTATACTCCTGTGTTGCTAGTTATATTGTCTCAGCTCCTCATGTAATTTGAAAAGCTCAACATGAGCCTGCAGTGTGCACATGCAGCTCAGACAGCCAACCAAGTCCTGGGCTGCATCAAGAGCAGAGTGACCAGCAGGGCAAGGGAGGAGATTCTCCTCCTTTGCTCTGCTCTCATCAGACTCCACCTGGAGTACCGTGTACAGTTTTGGAGCCCCCAACACAAGAAGGACAGCAAACTGTTAGAGCGAGTCCAGAGGAGGCCGTGAAGATGGTCAGAGGGATGGAGCAGCTCTGTTATGAGGACAGGCTACAAGACTTGGGGCTCTTCAACCTGGAGAAGGCTTCGAGAAGACCTTGGAGTGGCCATCCAATATTTGAAGTGGTGTAATAGAGAGGTAATTAATGGATGTGAGATATGATTTTTTCATAAATTAATATTGTTTATTAATTTTCAATATTCAGGAGTCTTTCCCCTCCAATCACTAATTTTAATAATAATCAGGTTCTTCTGCAATGGTCATGGAAACTTTATACAGATGATAACATCAGATCTAGAAATAACTAGCAAAAATATAAACATTAATTGAACTGGAAAAGAAGGTTCTTGTGGTTAATTATACCACTTCTCCACTAGATGGACTCAATGAGCTCCTTTCTGCTAATGGCAGAAGGCAGTGGTGAATTACAAGAGGCTTTAAGTATTTACTCACAAAAATTATCTCCCGACTCGCAGGGCTAGCTGCAGCTTCAGACAATACCCAAATGCTTGCAGAGGTTCTGTTGGTGTTGTCTTGGCCACTGAGGCCTCTGATTCTTCCCAGGGTGCTGGGGAAAGGAGGCAGACAATGCCTGAGCTTATCCTGGCTCCTCTGGCTGATCTGTGTACCTCCAGGACTTCCTGTCTTGGCAGGAGACTTTCAGGTGCAGGCAGGATGTGCAGTCTTAGCACAGATGTCACGCTGGCTATGCAGGCTGATCATGTGGAGACATTTAGAGCCTGTTGTGCAAAACTCGAGGCAGGGCGTTTCCAGGTAGTTCAGGATGCAATAAGGCAGTGAGGCAGAGTACTACCAGAAGCAGAGAGTAATGGTAGTGGGCAGTAGCAAGCAGCAAGGACGAATACAATGGCAGAGCATGTTGTGTTACCTGCTCATCTCTTTTTATCAATGTAGCCTGAGACTAATTGGGCTTTGGACACAGAATAGTAAATCAGACTGGCAGTTAGCCAAACCTGAACATACTAGGTGAAACCATAGGCTTGCTTTATCCAAATTTGGGAAAAACACAGGCCTGGCAAAAGGCAGGGACAAGTCAAGTGTATGCACCTTGTTCACCACTGGATGTAAACAAGAGCAAAAGAAGCCTGGGCAAACCCAAGTCTTTAGACTCAGCGGCTTTAGGTTCTTTGTCCTCTTTCCTGCGGTTGCTTCTCCCAACAACAGAAGGAGGGAGAGCAGAAAAACGTGTCTGGGCAAACCAGGACATGTATAAACCTATTTTGCCTATTCAGACCTACCACAACAAGGGGGCCTACAGGAAGGCTGGAGAGGGACTATTTACAAGACCTTGTAACAACAGGGTGATGAGGAGTAATGGGTTTAAACTGGTGGAGGGGAGATTTAGACTGGATGTTAGGAGATTCTTTACAGTGAGGGTGGTGAAACACTGGCACAGGTTACCCAGGGAGGTTGTGGATCACAGAATCACAGAATGTGATCCACAACCTTCCTGGAGGTGTTCAAGGCCAGGTTGGATGAGGCCTTAAGCAACCTATTCTAGTGGGAGTTGTCCCTGTCTATGACAGCAGGTTGGAACTAGATGATCTTTGAGGACCCTCCCAACCTAAACCATTCTATGTAACTATGTAACACTGTGCTTTTGAGAGGAAACCTAAGCAGGAAAGTTGAATTTTCCTTTGCAAGCCTATAACAGGGTAAGCCAAGAGTAAATAACAGGCTTAGGGGACGCAGATGCTAAGCCCTCTCTCTCTACAACATGTCTTAAGTTATTGTATTGAAAGATGTGTTATTAGCCAAGATAATAAAATGTTTTGCCAGAGTGGCAGAGGCATTGTCAAGGCCAAATACCTCTGAAAAAGTCATGGTTTTATCCTTCAAACTATGCATGATAATGTAGAATCTCAGTAATGCAATTCTTCAAAACTTTAAATTACAAAGTAATGTTATGAGTTATGCTAAAGAACATCATTATTGTCACACTCAAAAAGCTATCCACTTACACTCCTGTGCACTACACTCAGTGTCAGGGAAGGCCTTTTAGTAAGAAGAATCAGGCATCATCACTTCTATTATTGATAAAAAGAGGAAGAATATTTGTCCTGTATTTATTTACTGGTTGTCATCTTTTACCAATTATCTGTCATTAATCAGGAAAAACATTAAGTTCTCATTGCTTGTCTAACACATTCTGAAGGTACTGAGACCTACAGTGTTTAAGCAAAACAGTAATGCAAAATACGTATCTCCCTGGTTGAACAGGGAAAGAAACAACGTTGGACTGATAAATGAGCTTGGGCAAATTAAAAGACCTGTTTAGAACAGGAAGAGAAAACCTGAAGGAAACAAGTTGAAAGTAGAGAGGTTTTTTAAAAAAATTATTATTTCCCCTGGTAATTTTTGATGGCAGACTGGAGGCCACTGTAGCATTACAAGACCTGTTATTCTTTTCATGATCCAAATTATATCAGCTAGGACAAATACTGATGAAACTGATTTTTGAGGTTAACATATTGGATAGAGTCAAGGAAGGAAAAAGCTGTACAATGTGTTTCTTTGCTTAGGGACTGTATGAGTGGCTGAGGTTTAGGTGGAGCAGAAATGTCTAAAAATTGAAGAAACCCTTGACTTCTCTGAAATAAAGACATGAGATCTAAAATCAGGATAACTAGAAAAGGTAGAACACATCCCAGTGCTAGGAAAGACCTCTAGTCTTCAGCTGGGCAGTAGTTCACACACTTCTTCACTCATCACTGAAATTATCAGCCTTTCCAAGTTTACCAGCAGAGATTAGTTGCTCTCCATAACAGGATATGTTACTGAAGTTCCTTGAACCTGACTCTTTTCTATATATTGTCTCTAGTCTGAAGCTTTTCCATATTTTGTCTCTCATCACCCTGACCCAGTCCATATTTTGTCTCAAGTCCTTTTTTTTACCACCCCCCATCTCCCTTCCCCAGAACACTACATGTCTGTTTTGCTCTCTCCACAGCAGGTGATATGGGGCTGGAGTTTTTATGAATTTCTGTACATCTAAGCTTTCTAAACCAGGAGCTTTCACTAGATTTTCTTCTTCAATTCTCATCCTTAACAGGACAGCCAGGGATGAGAAAACACTTTGAATTTTGACACTGGCATTTTATAACATTAACCAACATGCTATCCTGCAACAATAATTTCAGTACTACTCTTACATTTTCCTGAGATGTATCTGCAGATTATGGGCATCTTTTAGTTTAAATAGGACATTATTCTTACATAGATATACTGGTTAAAGTATGCCAGGGATGACTAAATACACTTCCAGCCCTCCTAAGGAATACAGAGCTTTTAAAGTTACTTGGAAAACAGTGTCACTAATTTTCAGTAAGAAAAAAAAAGAAAGTTTCAGTAGTTCAGCTCAGAGATTTTTGGGGGGTGTGGAGGGTGTGATAGAGGAAGTGTGGTCTGATCTCCAAATGTTCTCCTGCATGGGTTGAGTGTCTGTTTCAGTCTGTGTCACTGGGGCCATGAAAGGGCAAACCCTGGTGAGTACCGAGCCCATTGGAGACCAGAAGGAACAAAAGTTTGCACTCCCATATGGGCCCTTAGCACAGACCTAAAAGGGAAAAAATGCAGGTTTAGGTTAAAGATTCTAATATAATTAACATTAACACTCTAGAAGCATTGCTAGCTACCTCTTGCTTTTGAAAATATACAGGGTTTTGCATAATGAAGAGCTGGGGCAAGTGTCCTGTGTGATGTAACCCAGAGATGACAAACTTTCATTGACAACAGGGTCAGAAAGCTCCAGCTGATGCTGAGCTGGGAGAAAACTTCTCCCACTGCTTGTAAGCAGGAAGCAAACTCCTCCTCAACACTGGTGGACATCACCAACCTCTTGACTCTGACTCAGTGAATTATCTTATCGCCTGCTCAACTGATCATCTATCATTGTTCACACTAAAACAGAACAGAACAAAACAAAAAAGCTCAAACCTGTGACCACTGAGTTTAACCTGCTTTCAACTCAGATGGCTGGCAGCTAGGGCAGTTTGTCACCTCCAAGCTTGAATGAAGTTAAATAGATCTCAAAGCAGATTAGTTCCACTTCTGCTACCAGCAGTGGAATTGCCCTGTCCTATGCACCAGGTGGGCAGAGGGCTTGCTTACTCCTGTAAAGGGAGCTTGGATCACCCTGTACAGTTCTGCACTTTACAGGATAAATACATGACATCTACCTGCCTTTTCCCCTCTACTTATCTAAAGAATTATGGAATCACAGAATAACAGAATGGTGGAGGTTGGAAGGAATCTTCAGAGATTGTTGAGTCCAACCCCCCTGCCAAAAGTAGGATCCCCTAGGACAGTGCACATCCAAGCAGGTTTTGAAAGTCTACAGAGAAGGAGACTCCACAACTTCTCTGGCCAACCTGTTCCAGTGGTCTGACACCCTCACTGTAAAGAAGCTTCTCCTTACACTGAAGTGAAACCTTTTGTGTTCGTTTGTATCAAACTTGTCTTATTACTGTGCACCATTGAAAAGAAATTGGCCCCATCCATTTGACACCCACCCCTTAGATATTTATAGACATTGATCAGATCTCCTCTCAGTCTTCTCAAGACTAAACAGCTCCAAGTATCTCAGTCTCTTTTCAGAGAGGAGCTGTTCAAGTCCCCTAATCATTCTTGTGGCTCTCTGTTGAAGTCTCTCCAGCAGCTCCTTGTCTCTCTTGAACTGGGGAGCCTAAAACTGGACACAGTACTCCAGGTGTGGTCTCACCAGGCCAGAGTAGAGTAGAAGAGCTGAAGAGCCTCCCTTGCCCTGCTGGACACACTTTACTTGATGCACCCCAGGATGCCATTGGCCCTCTTGGGCACAAGGGCCCATTGTTATCCCATGCAGACCTTGCTCTCCACTGGGACTCCAAGGTCTTTCTCCACGGAGCTACTTTCCAGCAGGGCAACCTCTAAGCTGTACTGGTGCCTGTTACTCCTTCCCAGACACAGGACCCTGCAGTTGTTCTTGCTGAACTTCATGAGGTTCCCAGCTCTCCAGTCTGTCCAGATCTGGTTAGATGGCAGCACAGCCTAACGGGGCTCACTGGTTTTGACTACGAGGTCATCATGGAAAAAACAGACTCTGGTGAAAGGACCAGAAGGATCTGAAAACATGTCTGAACACCGAAGCAATGCGACTGTATATGCTGTTTGCAGGAGCTATAGTAGGGCATAACCTATGAGAAGGTCACTGCATCATAATAGGACTCCACTGCAAGCAGAGTCAGACTGCACCTTGATTTGTTCCAGACTTTTGATTCATTGTGTCATAACTGGCAGATGTAGTTTGGTTAGAGTGGGATCACAACACTACTGATTGTGTAATTCTGCTGGAACATAACAGGAATTAAGTGTTTTTGTTGTCATTGGGATAGGCTTCTTGCTGCTCTAGGATACAGGGTGGGTCCAGACTCATCAAAAAGCAGATTGCTTTAAATTGATTGTGGACATAATTTCTATGCACTGTTTTTATTTGTTTATATTTTTATTGTGAGCTTGTTTTTTTGTAAAATGTTTGTTTGGTTTTGTGTGTGCTTGCTTGTTTTTTTAGCTTTCTGTAAAGATTAGCATGGCATTTGAAGCCCAGCTGCATCAGTTATTACTGAACCTAAACCATTCCCTGCCACCAAACACTCAAACACACCTTCCCAGCTTCCTTAGGGATTTACTTCATCCAATTACCACATGCTGGGCAAAGCAAGCCTTTGAGACAGGATCAAGGACTGTAGAGTAAATATCTTCACTTGAGTCCTAGATGAGCTCTTGGAACATGAAGACTGACAGCCCTGCCAGGTGTTGTCTCAGACTTGATTAGATCCTACTTTGCTTTATCATCTTGTTTACACTAAGGTTTTCCTTAGAAGGAAGAAGAAATCAAGCTTTTCTATCAGTTCTCATTTGGAAAAGGTAGTGCTAGATACAGATATGTTCAAAATTAAGGCCAGAAGATCTACTTTCTGCTTTCAGTTCCCAGCTTGACTATTCATTTCTGAACTGAGCCAAATTACACATTCTGCCATCATCCCCCTCCCCTCCATTTTCTGTCGTGTTTCTGGTATTCTTTTTCTTCTGCTTTCATTTTTAAAATCTATTTAGACTATGTCTTGAACAGCATGCAGTTGGTCACATTTTGCAATGAAAGAACTGTAACACTGATGCTCCCAAAGTCACAGCTTCAAAAGAGACTGAGATGTGTCTGTTGAGCTCAACTGGAAGATGAGACTGTGAACTGGTTAGAAATATGTGTTTCCAAAGTCTAGTAGCTCAGTTCAAAATTACCTTGCAGGCAGCATGATGGATTGCTAGCAGAATTTGATCTTTAATTAATATCTTCTCTGACTTCATAAAACCTAAATGTGACTTCATCTTTTTAAATCATTTTTGTTTAAAATGCAGCATCCCTTTGGATGAAATTAATGCTCCAACTAATAAGATAATTTTTGAACTCAACAGGGGAGCAGGGGGAAATAAAAACAAAGAACAGAGATGAATGTTTGGGTTGGGTTTGGGTTTGGGTTTGGGTTGGTTTGGGTTTGGGTTGGTTTGGGTTTGGGTTGGTTTGGGTTTGGGTTGGTTTGGGTTTGGGTTGGTTTGGGTTTGGGTTGGTTTGGGTTTGGGTTGGTTTGGGTTTGGGTTGGTTTGGGTTTGGTTTTTCTTCTCATAACAAGTGTAAAATAATATATTAAACAAATTTTTGCTAGAACAATTATTTTTTGCAGTGTACCCTCTCTCCCCAGTTTTGGTTCACATCATCCCATGGCTGTCACATTAATTTCTGTTGTTCTTCTATTTATTGTTCATGCTGTTGTTATTAATATAATTGTTGTTTGAAATCAAATGAAGTCATCATACTGACCTGCTAAATTTGAAGCTATTTCCTTATTTTTTTTTCATTCTTTTATTTCTAGGTTTGTAGAAAGGTCTTGTGTTTGTGCAAAGTAAATAATTGCCATCAGTTATCCAGGCAAGGGAGTATTTCCCACAATATTTATTCTAGAAGTGCTACTCAGCCATTTTGAATGCTCTCTGGGAGGAGAAGTAATACCCAATGACTTAAGTGTTTAGTCCTACATTGTGCTGGTTTGAGGCTAGTTGGAATATGTTAATGAGAGAAATTAGATCATTGGTCATGAAAAGAAAATAATGCTGAAGTCTGTATCATTCATTGTTTTGCTGAGAGGGATAAAAAACCAAAATGTAAATAATTTGCCCCACTCTGTTCTGGGATGCTGCTTCTATTCACTTCCTCTTCACTCTGCCCTCATCTCTCCACTAACAAATAACAAGTAAGCTTTGCTGACTGGTGTTTTTGGTTTCTGCCTGGGAAGGGAGATAGAGAAAGAGAGAGGTTTTAAGCCCCTTCTGGGTAGTTTCTTTGTCCTGGAGGGAGTTTGGATTTCTGTATGATTTCTAATTTGCATATAACTGTAAATACCTGTAAGTATTTTGTATATTTATTTTGTAAATTTAGCTTTGCTGTAAATATAGCTTTATCTTACTTCCTAGCTATCTGAGGTGATCTGGTAAATCTCACTAGTGTGAGGGGTGAAAATTCCTAACCCACCACATCCATGACGAGTTGTATATAGGAAAGAACGAATGTGCTAAAGCATAGGAGTAGTTGTTAATAATCAGTGAGTGGTCTTTATGTAGAAATATCTGACCTCAGGTTCCTTGGCCTGACAAAGCTATTTTAAAGGTTTAATGGTTGTTTCTAGGACAGCACATGAACTCGTGAAATGACTGAATCTGTTAAGTATTGAGTATTTCATTCACATGCTGGCATTCCCAGTGGATAGCTGGATAGGATGGTGTTGTGGCACTGCACACACTTAACTGATGGTGCACCTCTGGTTTTACAGAAATGAATGAGGCATGCTCATGGGCATCTGCATGAGACTGAGGGCTAGGGAGCCCTTGGTGTCCCCCTAGTGGCGTTTTGATCAAACGTTGAAAGTTCCTGGAGCCTCTGTGGAATTTCCTGGTGCTTCTGATCGTCTCATTAGGTTTATAACTGTGCCTTTAGCTTACAGAACAGAGATTCATGTTTGAGGGCATTTACTCTTTAGAACAAGTTTACTATTTAATTTTAATGGAAGAATGTAAGATGTAAAGCAGTCTTGAAAATTTTCCTTTGAAATCATCCTCTTAAACCAGACTCGAAGATAAGCTGCAATGCTTAGCAGCATTAGTACTTAGCCTATCAATGCAAGTATGGGTAGAAATAACTTGCTCATGGAGACAAAGGAAGAATGCAAATATTTTGCTGCTCAGTGTGTTCAGTAGCTTATATTATATTTATAAACTGCCATTCTCATTTGAATACCTGGTCTGCAAAAATTTTGTTATGCTTAATGGAGAAATATGATGCAAGGAAGGAGAACAGTAAAGCTAACATATTATTAGTAAGTTTCAAAATTAAATTCTCCTCTCTCCCTGCCTTTGTGATGAGGAGATACTATAATGTGGTCTGCTTGCTTTTTTTTAAAAGGTATTTCTTTCTTATAAAGAATATTTGGGTTTTGATGGGAGAGGAAACCCCCTTCTGAAGTCCAGTCCAGGGCTCATTAATCTTGATTCCTATTGCATGAATGGTATCCTAACTGTTGCTGATATGCCACAAGGTGCAGTGGCGATTTGTCTGGTGTCAGATTAAGACCTTTAAGCCATTCATGCTTTGGAAGTCCAACAGTTTCAAACTGATGCTAATTTGTAGGGGTAATTTTGACTGAGAAGTATTTGTTTTGATGACTCTTGGTATATGACAGTCTAACGTTTTATAGCTAAAACTTAATATTTTTAATACTACAGATAGAAATTGGTATTTTGTGGGGGAAAGAAGAATGCAAGTGTGTGTAAATGTGGGGGAAAGAGAGGGTTTGTTTATGTGAATGACCAATTCTTCTGCAAAACATTTCTTTCTCCAAGACAATATTTTTCACCTTTAAGAAAAGCAACTGGTAGAAGCAGGGCAGATAGGTAGCCCTCATTTGTGTGAATATTTTGATCTGTGGGTTACTCAGTCTTAGTTTTCCCTCTAATTCTCATTAGTTCTGTAAGAATAGTGTCTGTTTCAAGTGTTTCATTAGTAGCTGTGGCATTTTACTACCAGTCACTCACCTGCTGGTATTGTGACTGCTTATCTCATTACTAGACATTACAGAAAATTGTATTTGTGGCAGGGCTCACAGAAGGATGAACTGCAGAGCATGTGTATTTGTGATTTGCTCAGCACCTTCTACAGCAGCCCCACAGAGCAGCTAGTCCACCCAGGCCAGTGGGGAAAACCACTCTCAGCATCTTCTCAAACAAAATGAATGTGGCCAACAGGTCAAGAAAGGTTATTCTTCCCCTTTTATTCTGCTCTTGTGAGACCCCATCTTAAATAACTGCATCCAGTTCTGGTGTCCTCATCATAATAAAAGGACACAGAGCTGTTAGAGTGGGTCCAGAGGAGGGCCACAAAGATGATCAGAGGCTGGAACACGTCTGAGGAGGGTGGTGGTGTTGTTCAGCCCAGAGAAGACAAGACTCTGGAGGGACTTCAGAGATGCCTTCCAATACCTGAAGGGATCATACAGGAAGGCTGGAGAGGGACTTTTCTTAAGGGTGTCTAGGGATGGTTTTAATCCGAGGGAGAGTAGGTTCAGAACGGATCTTTGGAAGAACTTCTTTGGTATGAGAGTGGTGAGATTCTGGAATAGGTTGCCCAGGGAGGTAGTGGATGTCACCTTCCTAGGGGTGTTTAAGGCCAGGTTGGATGAGGTCTTGAGCGGGTGAGTCTAGTTGTAAAGTGTTACTCTCCATGGCAGGGAGGTTGGAGTAGATGATCTCTAAGGTCCCTTTCAACCTAAGCCATTCTATGATTCCATATCTTGAGGAAAAAGCACAGTAGCACTGTGGTGAATTCTGTGATGGGATAATCTCAGTGCACCATAATCATGATTTTTAAAAGGCATTTCATGAAATATAATGATATTTCCTACTTGGAAGCATAAGTGAGCAAAAGACTCTTCATCATACACTGACAAAGTAAGTGTTGGTGAATTTATTGACAGGAATTACAAATAGCTTTTAGATATATGACTCGGAAAAACCCACTGACATCACCCCTTGAATCAAACTTGCTGTAGTCCTGCAGCTGATCAAATGAGAGCATATACTTTAAAGTCTTCCACCATAAAGGAACCTAGTTACTATCAGTATTCTGCTAGGTGCCTGTGAAGCATGTGATGAAGATTGGTAGGACAGTTTGATATAGAAGAAGCTGCTTTTAGGAGCCATCTGTGCTTTAACTGATGAGGAGGTATTTTAACTATTGAAAACTTCAGTGATTAATGCTGTGCTTATTGCAGCAACTACACAGTGTGATTAGATTTTACATAGTAATTTAAAGAGGTGGAAAATCCTGCAAGGAACATCTGCATTAGTTTGAGCTGCAGTTGAGTAATGGTGTTTGTTTTGCCCCTGGTTCTGAATTGTTGTATCCTTTTGTAAATGTCAGAGAAATGTTGCAGACTTTATGTGCAAATGTGCTTTTAAAAAGATGTGGAGTGGTCATATCCTTGCCAGAAGTGAAATAAGCACTGATTTGTCTTCATTAACTGTCAAACTGGTGTAGATACAGACCTGGATGAAATACTCCAGGTGAGGTCTCACAAGAGCAAAGTGGCAGAATCACCTCTCTGGATCTGCTGGCAATGCACCTTTTGATGCATCCCAGGATGTGATTTGCCTTCTGTGCTGCAAGCTCACACTGTCAACTCATCTCCAGCTGCTTGTCCATCCAAGGTACTTTCCCACAGGGCTGCTTTCTATCACTTCATCCCCCAGTCTGTATTGATAGTGGGGATTATTCTGGCCAAAGTGCAGGACCCTGCACTTGCTCATGAGATTTACTTGGGTCCACCTTTCCAACTTGTCCAGGTCCCTCTGGATGATATCATATCCCTCTGGTATATTGACAACACCACTCATGTTGGTGTCATCTGTAAACTTGATGATGATATACTCAATCCTATTGTCTATAGCATTGATAAAAATATTAAACAATACAGGTCACAGTATGCGCTCCTGAGGGACACCTCTTGTCATTGCTCTCCATCTGGACTTCAAGCCATTGAGCACTACCCTCTGGATGTGACCATCCAGCCAATTCCTTGTCCACTGAACAGTACATCCATCAAATCTGTATCTCTCCAACCTGGCAAGTAGAATATTGTGAGGGACCGTTTCAAAGGCCTTGCAGAAGTCCAGATAGGTCACATCCATAGGTGGTCTTATCCAGCGACATAGTCACTTTATCATAGCAAAACCCTAGGTTGGCCAGAGAGGATTTGCCCCTAGTAAAGCCATAGTGACTGTCTTGAATCATGTCCCTGTCTTCCACGTGCCTTAGCATGGCATCTAGGAGGATGTCCGGGCGTGGAGTTGAGGCCAATAGGTTGGTAGTTCCCAGGGTCCTCCTTTCTACCCTTTTTTAAAATGGGTGTAACATTTCCTTTCTTCCAGTCTCCAGGGACTGCACCTGACTGACAGGACTTTTCAAATATCATGGAGAGTGACTTGGCAACTACATCAGCTAATTCCCTCAGGACTCTAGGATGCATTTCATCAGGTCCCATGGACTTGTATATCTTCAGGCTCCTCAGATGATCATGCACCTTGTCATTGCTTACAGTGGGAGGGATGCCACCCAGATACACCTTTTTGATGCTTTATCTTGTGCTAATCTATGGTTTTACATAGAAAAAGCTCCAAGTGCTCTGTTCAGTGTGTTTCTAGATAACTGTTGCTTATCTGAACATGAAGCAGAAAAGGGTGAACTAAATACAATTTTCAGCACTGAGCTCGTAGAAAACGTTGGATGCTTAAGAAATGGAAGATTAAGTAAATATTAAAGGCTCATCTGAGCTTTTGAGCATTTACATCATGATAACTTTTTGGGGAAAACATTGTTTACTCTCACTTTCAAGTGAATGACAAGATTCCCTTGAAATAATGCAAGTCTAAGGGCATTTAGAAAAGGCATTAGACGTTATTTGAGAGAGCTACATGAGGGTGCAGATTTACTTTGTCTTATGACAGATCTGTGAGACCCAGAGACTTTTCTCCTAGCTCTGTTGCATTTTGTTTCTTCTGAGGTGCTGACCATCATCACAGCAACCATTACTTGACACCCATTTACATTCCAGCTGGAGCTGTCTCAGATGCTGGAGGCAGGTTACAACAGCAGCCTGTACTGCAGTACAGGCTGGAGTGTGCATGGCTGACTGGTCCAACTTTAACTCCTGCGGAGTTAAGGTACACAGAGTCACAGAATGGTAGGAGTGGGGAAGGACCTCTGAAGATCACTTAATCCAGCACTCCTGCTAAAGCAGGATCACAGAGTAAATCACACAACGGCACATACAGGCAGGTTTGGAATTCCTCCATCATGGAGACCCCACAACCTCTCCGGGCAGCCTGTTCCAGTGCTTTGCCATCCTCAAACGGAAGATTTTTTTTCCTTATGTTTCCATGGAACTTCCTATGTTCTACTTTGTGTCCATTGCCCCTTGTCCTACTGCTGGACATTACGAAGAGTGTGGCTTCATCCTCCTGACACTTACCCTCTAGATATTTTTAAACATTAATGAAATGCCCTTCAGTCTCACCCAGGATTACAGGACATAGCCATATGACAGAAGTATAGAGCATTTTTGACTTCTTACTGGCGCTCCAAATATTTAACATCTCATAGCATCAAGCCTTTTCTAGGGAAATCTGGGCTAGCTGAATATGACCCTGGTGTTCTGAAAAGTCATATTTTCATACACCTAAATATATATCAGTGTTTTGTGGATGTCTGAATTCCAACACGTTTCTGTTGTCATGGTTGGTTTGCTCACTGCAGAAATTCTGTTGTAGAAATATTTTACGGGATGACAGGGAAATCTGTGAGATGACAAGAAAAAATAATTGCCACCTTCTAGTAGTTCTTAATAAAAATATGACTCACCAGGATCTGAACTTAAAGGGATTCTTTTTCTACTTCTGCCTTTATGAATGGCTATGTTTTATGCTGTCGGAAGTTGACAGATCTTTGGGGAAGACAATGAAATATTATCAATTCTGGTAGAATAAACTATCCCTAACAATTCAGTAACAGAATGAAGAGTAAGATTAGAAAAAATTGCACTCTGTAGAGTAACATCAGAGCAGAAACACTGTAGTTCCTTGAGCTTTTGAAGCTTTTTATACCAAAATTTAAGAAAAAGGGAAGAGGAACCTTCTTACCCTTTTATTATCAAGATGTCTTAAACTGAATGTATCACATTGTAAAACCTTATCTGTGTTGTGACTTGCTTTAAGTTGGATGTAATTAGTGTGGTTACTAGGTTGTGAAAGCAAATATTCTTCACAGCTTCATTTTTGGAATAGACACTACACATTGGCTGAGACTTTGTCTCTAGAGCTTTAGAACAGTAGCTTGGCATTTTCAAAGGAGTGTCAGTATTGTAAATATGTTTTCCCTATGTGAACCTCTGCATCTAGAAGGAATGATGTGTGCAGGACAGTTAGCTAATGTCTTGGGTTAGCATAGCCTTCTGTCACAAGACCCCCTTCCCCCAACACAGATGAGGAAACCATTCCAGGTCAGGTTGTTTGGGGCTCTGAGCAGATGTCCCTACTGACTGTGGAGGTGTTAGACTAGATGAGTGCCCTCCAACCCACCCATGATCCATGACACCACAGGACTAAAGAAACTGGATTTTTCTGTCACATCTGAAAAATAATACCTTATCACCAGTGCCTATGCCAGAGGGACTGGTGATTACTGGTCTAAAACTAGGATTTAGAAATGTTGGCTATTTCTGAGAGCTATCATATGACTCAGTTAGTTATAAGCTGTTCTGCATCAGAATAAGTTCTTTGCTGTGAGAATATTGTCACACCGGAATAAATTGCTTAGAGACTTTGTGGATGACCAATCCATGAAGTGTTTAAAATCAGACTGGATGAGACTTTGAGCAACTTGGTCTAGTGGAAGGTGTCCCTGCCCATGGCACCTATGACCTTTAAGGTCCCTTCCAACTCAAGCCGTTCTGTGATACGTAATCTCTTGTAATCTGTCATCACAGTGTTGTTTGAAAGCAGACAAATTCTGCAAGAACCTTTTAAGGAATAGATCCCAGGATAAGATAGAGAACACCTTTTCTGACTTCTGAAACTATAAATCTCCTTGAAAGGATCTTGTATTTCTCTTTCTTGTGCTGCAGAAAACTCTGAATGGCTGTTTTCCTGCTGAGATCTGAAGTTATTGCACCCTTTTTGCTACTTTTTACTGTTTTTCCCCCTGTGATACGAGACTGATTCTGAGCAACCAGAATAGCTTTGCCATTTTATCTGAAACCTGGAAGACTTGAAAGAAACTTCTTGAGATCAATTCATCAAGGTAACAAAATGTCAAATTTCTTTTAGTCTGTGGAAGGTGATGATGATCAAAACATGTAAAAATAAGGCATCCACACATGACTGCATATATTGGTGTCATAAATGTGTCTGGGGAAATTCAGTCTGGTTATGATCATTCCAAGACCAGAAGACAAGTAAAGCATGCTAAATAGCAGTAACCAAGCTCTCATACATGTCATCAGTTCTGAAAGGCTTATTGTGAATTTCCTCAATCATCTTCAGTTAGAACAACCTGTGTTGCTTCACCTGTTTGCATTCATGGCAACTATTTATTACTTGTGAGAGAATATTCTCTACATTTCAAAATTTAGTCATTGAATATTTATATAAACTTATCTGAGAAGAGCAGCATCTCCTGGCCTTTATCTTCCTGAGCTTGAAAGTGGTTCCTGCTGCCTGTTCCACAAAAAATATCCCGAAGTGCATTCATGCACCCAGTGAACCCTCAATGGTAGCAAGGTCAGTATGTTCAAGTGAAGGAAAACTATTGTGGTCAAACTACCCAAGTGATTATGTGGGTAGAGCGCTTAATACATGATTTGATTGCCTAGACCTAGGGTCCTGGTGACATTTGTGGTAGTGTCTTTATTAATAATTCGGATCCTGATGGCAAATGCAACAAAGATGACAGGATTTAAGAGGGACATCTCTGCCTGGAAGGACAGCAGCTGGAGACTAGGTGTGGTATCCCATCGTATCTAAAATTATGCAGGATATTTCAGTAACTGAATAACACCCTTTATGGGCAATGAGGGGCAATTAGCAATACTCAGAGTACTGATAGCTCAGTGTAGCTCTTAAGCACTTATATGCCATGGGGCATTCAAATCACTGGGCAGGCACTTGGCAGTGCAGAAGGACACGTAAAGAGTCTCAAAATTTACCAACTCCCTTGCACTTAGCTGACCACAGGGTTTTAAATCCTATGGTACTCCTACAGTTAAACTCCCAAGGTGGTCAGCCTCACCTCACAAAGATTTGCAGCCTCCCAGGGACCTTCCTTTTCGATAGTCTTCCTCTTATCACCCCTCATGCAACTCCTTTTTTCTCAAAGGGCTGCTCCAGGCCCATCTCCTGAGATTTGAATGCTGAGCTTGTTTCTGACGACCTCCTTGCCCTGCATATGAATCTGTAAATGCCACAACAGCACTGGCAAAACAACTGCTCTCAAATTCTCCACTTGACTGTGTTTGAAGACTTGCATGATTAGACTAACTGAAATATGATGCGTCTATTAAACCGAAAATGGTTTTTCACAATCTACTGGCCTTCAGAGAGTATGTGTGTAGGCTGAATGGATCACTATCAACCAGGGGATGCAAAAGTTTGCAATTTTTAACTTCACCACCACCACCCTTGGGAGAAGATAGTGTAATAGTGATTAAAGTACAGTTAAAAAAGAATAATAAAAAAGTAAAACCTCTTCCCCTATAGAAGCTTCAATACATCAGCCTTTAAGCCAGCAGCTTTGGTTTGAGTTTGTAACCTAGCTTTTAGCTTTCTGCCACAGCAGTGCAACCTCTTGAAATACTCTCTTCCAGTATATACCTGAGTAAAGCATTTGACTCTGTCCCACATGACATCCTGGTCACCAAACTGGAAAAGCATGGACTTGATGGATGGACCACTCGCTGGATAAGGAATTGGCTGGATGGTCGAACCCAGAGAGTGGCGATCAACGGCACAATGTCCACCTGGAGATCAGTGACAAGTGGTGTCCCTCAGGGGTCAGTGCTGGGACCAGTGCTGTTTAACATCTTTGTCAGTGACATGGACAGAGGAATGGAGTGCACCCTCAGCAAGTTTGCAGATGACACCAAGCTGTGTGGCACAGTCGACTTGCTAGAGGGCAGGGATGCCATCCAGAGGGACCTGGACAGGCTGGAGAGTTGGGCCCAGGCCAACCTGATGAAATTCAATAAGGCCAAGTGTAAGGTCCTGCACCTGGGTAGGCACAATCCCAAGCACAAATACAGGCTGGGTGGTGAATGGCTGGAGAG
>VWZE01018454.1:25289-41873 GCA_013396675.1 Eubucco bourcierii
GCTGAGGGAGTTGGGGCTCTTCAGCCTGGAGAAGAGAAGGCTTCAAGGGGACCTGATAGTAGCCTTCCAGTATCTGAAGGGGGCCTACAGGAAGGCTGGGGAAGAATTATTTACAAGGTCCTGCAATGACAGGACAAGGGGCAATGGGCTTAAACTGGCAGAGGGGAGATTTAGACTAGATGTTAGGAGGAAGTTCTTTACAGTAAGGGTGGTGAGGCACTGGAACAGGTTGCCCAGGGAGGTTGTGGATGCTCCCTCCCTGGATGTGTTCAAGGCCAGATTGGATGAGGCCTTGAGTAACCTGTACTAGTGGGAGGTGTCCCTGCCTATGGCAGGGGGTTGGAACTAGATGATCCTTGAGGTCCCTTCCAACCTTACCATTCTATGATTCTATGATATTTTACAGGAGAGAATGGATCCCTTTTTAATAACTGTCAAGGGCTAGGTCTGAGCTGAACATTAGACAAGTGACAGATGTTCTCTATTAACAGTCCTCCCTTCCCAAAGGAGAAGGGAAAGGGAATAAGGGAGAGAGACTGGTAAGTTGCAGGAAAAAAATCTCCTACAGCAGCTTTAATGAAAATAACAGTTAAAAAGAAATACATAAAAAAATATACAAAACTAATATCAAACCCAAGCCCCTTGATGACAGTTATGTTGCTGTCACCACTGATGCTGTGGGCAGGCACTGGGGAAGTCCCTGGCTGGACTCAGTGGCAGAAGGGAACTGGATTCAGGAATCTGTAGATCAAGATCAAAGGCAGAATGGAAAGAGTCCTCCTTGGACACCAGCCATTGAAGAGCAGAACTTAACCCTCACAATCCCTCAGGTTTGTACTGAATATGACCTCTATGGAATAAAATCCCCTGTTGGTTGGTTTAGGGTTAACCTGTCCTGTCTGTTCCTCCCCACACATGCAGCCTTTTATTTTACAGCACTCCAACATGGTACACAAGATTTAGCAGTGATCTTGGTTTCTGTACAAGGCAGAGCTTTTCTGCATGCTGGTCCCTAGTAGTAACTGTAAACATCAAGCTTTACCACTTGTAGACACAGACATTGTCTGCACAAACATGCCATTAACTTCAGAAAGTGCAGTCAATTTTAGAGACTTAGTTGAAAAGTAAAGTCACTGAACAGAATTAGTTCTGGTTTAGCTCGAATAGAGACAAGTCAAAAGGAACCTTTGTATAGTTGGTAACAGACACCAGAGCAAGATGTGTGTTTTCTTCCGTATCTTCTTCCACAATAAAACCAAAGCCCTATCTTCTTTAAGACATGACCTTATTCCCTTCCTTCAGTTTTACTTTTCTGACTTAAGCAATTTCTTTGAACATCTAATATTAAAAAGTATCTTGGTTGCATATGTTTTCTGTTAACTTCTTGGAACCCTGCTCCTCTAAGTCTATGCTTTTCAACTCTTGAGTTCCTCTGGGAGAAAATGAGATGACAAGGTGATTGTGGGTGGCAGCAGGCATCCATGATGATGTCTATTGCTGTTTTCTGCTGCTGTTTGACAGTAAAACCAGTTTGACAGTAGCAGTGATATCTGGGTTTGGTCAGGGTTTGTGGGGGTTTTTTTGTTGTTGTTGTTGTTTTTGTTTGTTTGGGGTGTTTTTTTGGTGGGTTTTCGTTTGTTTCAATAAATACCATTTGGAAAGATTATGCAAGCAACTATCTAAGGCTACCTGTTTAAAGTCTAAGTTTCTAACCAAAGCTCCACCAAGCAGGACTACTTTTTCAGCTCTGAAGACAGTATCTTGTATAAAAGAGGAGATTCCTGTTTGCTGACTTTGCTGAGATGGGCATGCAAGAGTAATATTTGGGAAATAGGCAGTTGAGTTGAGGTCAGAAAATATCCTAAGTTGGTAAGCTGAAAGTGTTTGATTTTTCTAGTCAACCTTCTTGTGCATTTTGGTTTGTCTTTTTTTTTTTTTTTTTTTTGCATGAAAGGGTGTTTTACTGAAGGTTTGGTATCTTCAAAGAAGGAGAACCAAGAAAGTGCTAGAGGTGTCATAGAATTGTTTTGGTTGGAAGAAACCTTTAAGACCATTGAGTCCAACCTCACACTTACCAAGTCAACTGCTAAACCGTCTTTCACCATCACATATACATAGATTTTAAATCCCTCTGGAGATGTCAACACAGCCACTGTTCCAGGCTTGACAACCCTTTTGAGGAAGAAATTTTACCTGACATGGAACCTCAACCCCTCCTGGTGCAACACAAATCTATTTCCTCTCATCCTGTTGCTTGCTACTTGCAAGCACAGACCATCACCCACCTTGCTCCACCCTCCTTTATGATGATTTTATCCTGGCTGATCCTCACATGTTTTGCAGGCCTGAGTCTACAGTGAGGAGATGTCCAGCATCACCAGCACACAAAGGTGCTTACAACCAACACCAAAAGCTTTCAGCACTTCACTTCTGGCTTAGGGCTGTTTTGTAAACAGGATTTTAGTCTAGTGTTAGATGTCATGAACCACTAAGTAAAAATTAATGATCTGGATTGAATTTCAGCTGTTTCTGGGGATGGCCACAGACAAGTGTTTAGTTCTGCCACTCAGAGACTGAAACACCAAGAGACATGATAACTTTATTTAAAAAAATAAACTACTCTTCCTTGCTGCCACTCACCCAAGACTTAATTTGAAATATGTTTACACCAAAAAGGTAGTGAAAGTGTTTGCAATTCATAGAAACTTATTACTTGAGTTATGTTAAAGAGTAAATTCTGCAACAAGATGATCTGAAGAGGTTGATTTACCTAAGCTTTAATGCACTTCCCTGTTCTCGTTGAAACTGTTAGTGGTGTTATTGCATTAATGGTGAAGTAATTTGTGTGTGCTTTTATAGAACACAACATACGTCACCCCCTCTTACTACAATAACATCAGGTTCCCATTTTAAATTTAAAGCATGTCTAAGAAAACAAACCACCCAAAACCCAAGAACAATCAAACAAGTGCCCAAACTAGTTTTCCTCATTCTGTATTCTTCAGTTACTTTTGTGACAGATTTGGGATCTGCCTATTAAGGAGGGATTTGAATCTGGATTAGAAGTGAATTGTAATGAGGCCAATCTAAAATTATTAAATATATACAGAAAAAAATCCCCAAACTTATTTACAATTAACACACAGAGCTTCTATTATGTGGTTGGTAAAATCATCTTTGCAGAATGTGTATATTTAATCAGATTAATTTAAATTGTTTTAGGAAAGGTTTTAGAAAATTTCAGCTGGAGAGTCTTGCAGCACAAACTGCTGCTTAAAGGCTAAACATAAACTTTCATGAACTTCAGAAAAAAAGTGTTATTTTGCTCACTGGTCAGAATCTCAGAATTTATAATACAAAAATATATGTAGAAGCATAAATGAGGAAAAAATATAGTCTTCAGCCTCAAACCAGCACAAAGTTCTTCACCATGAGAGCAGTGAGAGCCTGGAATGGGTTGCCCAGGGAGGTCGTTGAGGCCTCATCCCTGGAGGTGTTTAAGGCCAGGCTGGATGAGGCTCTGAACAGCCTGATCTAGGGTAGGGTGTCTGCCTGTGGGAGAGTGGTTGGAACTAGATGATCCTTGTGGTGCCTTCCAACCCTGACTGATTCTGTGATGATGTGTAGCTGCTGTGTTTTGCTGCTTGCGTAGCTCCAATAGAACAGGTTGTCTGAGAAGATCCACGGACACGAGGCAAATCTTCTGTGGCTCTCAGGAGGCCATGGGGGCGATCAGCACCTGGGCGAAAGAGGATCCAGGTTTCCGGGCTGGAGCAGTCCGATCAGGTGCTGTGTATAGCAAAGGAGTCGGCCCTCGGGCTGGAGCGGCGGGCAAGCAGGGCCCGGTGTCGCAACTTGTCGCTAGGCTGTTGCTAGGCCGTCAACTAGACTCCACCGGAGTCAGACGGACTCGGGCTGGGCTGAGCTCAAGTGGTAGCTGTATCCCAGTGTGGGGCAAGCTCTTCAGTCCCCTGGCTCTGCGAGAAAGACAGGCAGGGTCAGGCCTGCCGTTTGTGGGGGAGGCAAGTCCCCAGCTACGCGAGGGGTGAAGCACTGCAAACAGGTAGCGGACAAAGCAAAGGCAGCAACGGCAAACAAATTGGCTAGTGTTTAAGCATTTTGATGAGTGTCTTTGACCAATAGCAACAGATAAAAACACCCCTGGAACCAATCCTAAGTTATTTCACCATAAAAGGGAGATGCACATGTCCGGAATGGTAACCTGTGTTTACCAAAAACAAAGCAGGGTGCAAACCAAAGGCAAATATGGTGTTTCTGTGGCAGACTGAGAGACACCAAGGGTACTGTCTGCTTTCCTGTTTCTTCCACTTGGGAAGAAGGAGAAAGAGGAGGAGGCAAGGTGGGTATTCAGATAGGTGTTTAGGACATGTCTTGGATGTGCATTCTAGATATAACCTGGACCTTCCACCACACTATGCCAAACCAAATTCCATTTTGATATTGAAGCTGCTCTGCCTTTCACCATTATTCATACTATGCAATGAGTCTGCTTTGATATTTCAACCTTATTGTTGTTTTAAGACCTCTTTTTGCAGCAGAGACTTGATCCTGGTGGGGGTGCAAGAAGTGTTTGCACCTGCGCAGCCATAGGTAGGGTGAATGTTTCTAATGTAGTGGGTGGGAAGGCAGCAGCACCATATCTTGTAAACTCAAAGGAAGGCAAGAGGGAAGCATGGATTCCTCTAGATCTGTTCCCAAAGCACCACTTTTTTCCAGTGAGAAAAGGCAGCTGAGGCAATCACAGTGCCTGAGCATGGTGTGTTTTGGCCAAGAGGAGTCATCTGCTAGGGGCCTGATGAATTTTTTTGACTGACTGCCAGGTAGAGGGATGGGGATGGAGTCTGGAAGACTTCCAGCTGCAAAGAATGAGAATTTCTGTTCCTTAAAACCAGATGATTTCCTGACCAAATTGGTAGCAAATTGCCATGTTGTCACTAGTAGAAGGTTGCAATGAGGGAGACCAGGAATGGCTTTTGTTCTGTGCATACACTCAAGGGAGGCAGAAGACTAAAATCTCTCTGCGGGAAACTGAATTTGTAACTTGTTGTTAAATTCTACTCACAGAGCTCTGCTGCTTGGAGGAGCAAAGTGGTGGTGGTGGTTATCAAACTATTTTTTTAAGGGCTGTTTCTGAAAGGGATTGAGTGGCAACTCATAAGGTTCTGGTGTTACTCCACCTGTCTGCATGTGAAGAGGAGAGGAATTGAAAAATACTGTTGGGGAAACTCAGAGTTCTGTTCTTTGAGTGTACAGTGGTGGGCTGCAGTCTTGCAGCCTGGTGTCATAGTGTTTTTGTTTGGGAGTGCAACAGTCTGAGATTGTCTTACTTTACACTTTATCTAAGGAAAAAGGGCAGTAAAATAATAAGGCTCTGACTGAACTGGAGATGAATATTTTAACAATGATGATGTATTTTAAAATGTGCAGGAACAGATATGGCATACATCAATCCTTAACACCTAATTCAGATACAGGATACATGAAAATTCCCCCAAACCTGTCCCCCAGTCAAACTAATAACCACCAAAACCCTCCAGTGCCCATTTTCTCCCATCCCCCATTATCTCCCATTAGGCCCAAGCAGGCCAGATTCACTGCAGTCCATGGCCTTGAAGGCCACGGCCTACAGGATATGCTTACGTAGTTATACAGATAAGGACCCCTCTGGAGAGCTGCAAAGGCAGGGAGAAAAGAAAGAGCAACTTGACCTTGCTGCTTACTTTTAAAGTGTTTGCAGGATTATGGCATTGAATAACATAATTATGACATCTGGGGGGACCAGTTCATCTCCTGGGATAGGTCTTGGTCCCTGTAGGTTTTCTAGCATATCTGGGATAACCCCTCAAACCATGGCACCTGGAAAGGTTGATAGGCATGGAAACTACTTGTATCTGCGCAGTCAGAGACAAAGATATGTGTTAATGTCCTATCTTTACACACCTGGGGAGTCAGGTGTCTCCTTGCAGTGAATGAGTGGTTTTGCTTAGAATGTAAAGGCTGTTCACAAACATATGAAAGTGTGTGTGTGAAGTCTCATTTTTTAACTCTTGGTCCATCCTACCTTTCCTGTTTCATTTGTTCATTAATTCCCTGTTAATTTCTTCTCCTTACACTTTGAAACAAACCTGTTTGGTTTTGTGTTGCTACTAACTAGCTTATTTGTCTACTTATTAATTAGCACAATACTGCAAACCAAGCAGAGGTTTGGGGCTCTGAATGGAAAATTAGCTCTATTTTGTTGGGGGGGGGAAAAGAAAAATCACACCTTAAATACTTATAAAACAATCCCTGAAAGCATTGCTTTTAGACAGTCATCTCAATTCACAAGAGTGTTTTTCATCCCAGGTATAGATTAAGTGGAAAATATGTATGAAAAAATGCTATGGGTATTTCTTAAATTGGAATCTCATTTCCTAATTTTCAATTGGTACTTAAATAAATTTTTGCCAACTGCCTTAGCACCAAATTTTCAAACGACTTTTCAATCAACACCTTTACCGTAGAGTATTATTTAGCACAAATTGCCATTGCAGAATGATATGAATATCATTCACCATTGGCTTTTAATACCCACTGCTTCTAATGCAGATAGCACCCATATGACACAGTCATTTTATACACAGTTTAATTTCTTATTTGTGGCTTTTTCCTCTGTATCCATCTCAGCTTCAGACAAAAGAAAACAAGGGTTGTATGGCAAAACTTCAGTGAATGTGAAGCTCTGCCAGCTTTCAGTCTGCCTTGATTGAGGAATGGTACCTATGGAGCTGATGATACAAAATCTAGCTCATCTTCCTGTGGAATGCATAGCTGTGCACATAGACACCGTCTTGGAACTGTCAACACTTTGGTACCAGGCTTGCCTGGCTTCGTGGTTTGCTGCTCCTGATCAGCATGCCCCCGAGGATTCTGTCTTTCAGTGGAGAAGATAGGAAGAAAAGATATTTGGGAGAAGTGAGGCCTGATGAGACAGTAGTGACAGCTTAGGGACAATGTGCTTCCTCTCCACTTATCTTCATGGCAGCTGATGGTTAATTAGCAAGTCCTGTTGGTTTGTCTGCTGGTTCTTGTTGCTTTCTTATTCACTCTCACAGCTATCTTTTAATACCTGCCATTCTTCATCTTTTGTGTGCATCCCCCTATCCTAAATTGAGCTAGAATAGCTGAGTTTATCTCCTTGTTTCCTCTTTCAAAGATGCTCCACAGGGCACAACTAGCCCTAACTTTTTGGGTTTCCCTGCATGTGTAGCACTTTCTGTGGAAGGGAAGTTCATAACCTAAAAAAGCTTGCTAAGGGGGATATGTATGAAATATTAAGCCTCTCAGCACAGAAGAGGTGCATTTCTCATTTGCTTTATGAAGCTCATGTTTAATCTAAAAAGGGGATTATTAGGATGGTGAGTGGTTAGTTATAGCTCAACATATTTCTTAGCAAATAGGTATAATCCATATATTTTCAGATGAGATGATGTCTGATGGTAGCCCCGAAGAACTGGGTGATGTTTTAATGAAGTGTAAGAGACTGGAGAGATAGCACTTAGAAACTGGTAAAAAGATGTTTTTGTTCCAAAGCTGGAGAGAACATATCAGTGGGTAACAAGAGATGGATCTGAATGTATCACTCTACCAGAGGTCGATATAGCTGATTCTGCTAAAGAGCAGACCATGGAACAGAGAAATGTTAGTACTCTCCTTCAAGGCTGTATGGTTTTGGCTTGGGCTGGAGTTAACTTTCTTTATAGTAGCTTGTGTCATGCTGTGTTTTGGATTTGTGATGAAAACAGTGTTGCTATCACAGGGATGTTTTTATTATTGCCAAGCAGTGCTAACAATATCTTCAAACACTCTTCTGCTTCTCACCTCACCCCACCAAGTGGTGCACAGCATACAGGGAGGGGACATAGCTGGGGCAACTGAATCCTACTGCCCCAGAGGAACATCTCATACCATATGACCTTGTGTTCAACAATAAAGGTTTGGGGGGGTGGGGGGTGTTACCAGGACTTCCATTGCTCAGGGACTGGCTTGGACATTGGTCAGCTTGTAGTGAGCAATTGGGGGATTTTTGTACCACTTGTTTTTCTTGGTTTTGTTCATTACTTCTTACTTATTTATTAATTTAAACTTATTAAACTGTTTCCGCCCATGGCTTTTCTCATTTTTACCCTTCCAATTCTCTCCCCCACCCCAGGGTAGTGGGAGAGAGTGAGTGACTGTGTGGTGCTGTGCTGCCTCGTTTATATTTGTGTTTGCTTCTTGTTGTTTGTTTGTTTCTTCTTGTTTGTTTTGATCCCCTCTGAACTGATTTGAATGCTTTTTGGTTTAGGGACTGGCTGTAACCTGCTTGGGATTCTGCTGCTAGTGCCAGGTTTCTTTTCTGTCCACATCTATGGTAAAAGATGTAATTTTAAGATTACTAGATGCTGCATGTGGAGGAGCTTTGAATTAAAAGAGTACCTTGATGAAATACTACTGGCACAAAACAAACTGCATAAATTCATAGATGACCAATTTGCAGATTAGAAGGTTTCCAGCCATCTGAGATAAGAAGTTCTGAAGGAAAAAAAGAAGAAAAAAAGATCTCTGCAAATCTCTGAAAACAAGGATCTGAAACCTAAGCTAAAACTTCATAAAATTATGGAAAGGATTTTAAAATACAAGAGAGGAAACTCATACAAATACAAAATGCATCTTGTGCTCTTTATAGATATTTCTAATGGACTTTGCTGTTTGTGTCATATTAATACTGTACTGATTCCCTGCCTCAGGACTTCAACTGGTTGCTTGCTGACTTTAAAAAGCAATTTATTTCTCCTTGGACTATAACTAAATCCAGGAGATAGTGGTGCTTGTATATGTTACTCAGTGACTCTGAGTAATGTATTATCACCACATATGGACACCAAAATGATTTTCCTCAGGTGAGATTGGCAAGGACTACAAAAATTCCTTTCTGGTTTTCCATTACAAATTTGAGTGTGGTTAGTCTAGGTTGTTCTGGGAGTTAAATATTTCATGTTCCTACTATGACAAAGATTTGGGACATTTCCAAATCTTGTTTAGATCCCTTAATCCCCTTCACTTACGTTTCTTATGGATGAGTGTTTTTAATCCTTAATTACAAGATGTATATTTATTGCTAGGCACCTGAGGTTGTTTTGTGGCTTTTGGAAAAGACTTTCACTGCAAGTAGTCTTGAATGGTTCTGCCCAGCCTCAGGTTTAGATGTCCTTATACCATGTTTTCCATAGCACTCTGTACTCTCACAATTTAGAATATAATGCTATTTGCCTCTGTATTTCCCTTCACAAAACTTTTACAAGTTACCTACTTGGAGCTGCATATGCAGGAGAGCAGAATCTTTGAATATGAGGATTTCCATGGCAGCAGTGGACTACTGTTAACACTACTGTGCTGTTGTATTGTGTGCACTGCTGGTTGTGAAGCCGTTGTCACATTGTCATGTTTTGTTTCATATTGCACTTCAAGTCACTTCCTCTTCGCTGAGGAAAGTAAATGATTCGCTTCAAATACAATTGATAAAAATGTCAAAATGTGGATGAGTTTCATTAACTACTTTTTTTTTTTTTTTTTTTTTCCAGTTTCCAAATTCTGATCTTCTTACAGCTGAATCAAACAACCCATGATGTTCACCTGCTGGGTTCATCAGCTGATTTCAGGTACAAGTTTCTCCTTCACAGCTGAAATAAATTCCTCCTGGGAAGGGGCTGAGTGTTTGGCTTGGGATGCCAGTGCAGCTGTGACTGCAGTGTAGCAGGTACTCCTCTGTCATGGGTATGCCAAAACCTCAGTCCACAGACCCGTTGGAAATTCAGGCTAAGATCTTGGTCTCTCCTTAATTCATCTCCCAGATTCAAAAGCAACAAACTATTTTTCTGACATTTATATCAGCTAGCACAGTGACTGTATTTGTTGTTGTTGTGGTTTGGGGTTTTTGTTTGGTTTGGTTTTTTTCTTTCTTCTGGTAGCAGTTGTGAATGGGTTTCTAAAAAAAAAAAAAATCCTTCTAAATAATGGCCAAAAGAAGATGCTTTAACTCATGATGTGGAACAGTCAGCACTGCAGACCCAGGCTTAGACTGATCCAAAGGTCTAATAGGTAACAGCAAAAGTTCAGAGTCCCTCTGCTCTCAAAATAACACCAGTCTTTTTAATACTCAGCAAATTGTATGATTTCCCAAAGGAGAGTTGTATTGATCAACATAGAGGCTTTACCTAGGGCTTTCAGGCAGACACAGCTTCAGAACAAGGGTCTGAGAAAGGATAAAGTCTTGTCAAGCTGTTGCTGAAACCCAAAACAGAAGCAATTAATTCTTCATGAACAGTTAAATTTGAGGAGTTAAGAGATGATTGTTTTCCACAGGAGCTTAGCAAAATAGCTGTATCCTGTGGGCTTTCCCATGAAGTTAGCTGAATAGTTCTAGTCAAGCTGTGCAAATACTGTGAGCACATTTAATACATATACATTAAATTAATGTTAAATCACTCCATCTCTGTGGTAGTGAATAATCCAGAGAAAGCAAACAGGATGCACAGCCAATGGAGGTGATTCAGCTGCCAGACTGTGTGCATGAGTATTTTTTCCAAACTCTTCTCTAATTGGAGAGATTACAAGAGCACAATTTTACTGAAATTACAAGAGCAAATATTTAATAAGTAAAAAAAGTTGTGACATTATTGTGTTTCTTTGTACTTAGTCCTGAAGTGCTCTAGCATTAGCTTTAATGTTTTAGTTTGACAATTTAGTACTCTAAAAATAGCCTGCCAGACTGTACCTTACATTTCATTATTTCACAGCTACTTCTTTGGACATTCCAGGCCATATAAAAATCAGTTCCAACCTCACCCTGTGAAGCAAACATTGTTCTTTCTTTGAGTGGATGAATTGTTAATTGAAGTTGGACTTTTTTTGATGCAGGAGGTTCTGATGAGTTCGCTTTTACAAGAAGGATTTTAATCTTGTGTTTCTGTGTTCTTAGTGAAGGTCAATAGATAAAAAATTGATTAATTATAAGTGTTACAATGCTGCCAAACTTCAGGCTAAGGAAAGAGATGGCAGATCAGAAGGGCATACATCTTGGATGCCTCAGAGCCTGATGCACAGGTCAAAGGTGATGTTGGACTGGGCTGCAGCTCTGCAGCTTAGTTTTTGTCACCGTTGGTTGTAGATGTTTTCTGGTGGATTTTTTCTCTTCTTTTCTTAAAACCAGTGGGTCCTCTAATATCGGCACTCATGGGCTTACCACATGTGAGTGGGTAAAGAGACAAGAGCATCAATAGAATTTATTCTCTTTTGCTGCTGCTTAGAGAAAGCACAGTAAACTCATGCTGAGTTGAACAAAAACTAAACCATGTCCAACATGATTTTTTCAAATAATGCCTAGTATTGACATTTCTTCACAGGTTTGGTTGGGAAGGAATTATTGAAATATGCAAATGGTCTTGTAACTGAGGGTGATTTGTGGAAAAAGACAAAAGAACCCCACAAGTCACAAAGTCTTGTGAAGTAGTTGTGTTTATTACAGTGCCAGGTGCCAGGGGGAATCATTCCACCAAACCTACACACACTACACTGGCACAAGCCATAATTTATGTTACAAAACCATACATATTCATGATAAGATGTAGGGTTATTACAATTATTTCTTAGAATAGGTGTGATTACTAAAATTAGTTATTGGAACTCATTATCATAGGTGTCCTCCCACTCTCTGCCTTGGTTCCACTCCTGTAGTGGTCTTCTGGTGGTTGTGTGGGATGAAGGCCACAGTCTTCCTCACAGTGTACTTTTCACCTTTGGTCCAATGTAATAGTTGGCTTCCTTTTTTTAATTGTTTCATTATTTTTAAGGTCCCAGTTTCTCTTTATCTCTTGACTGGTGTCCTCTTTGTCCAAAGATACAAACTTTGACATTTATGGTTGACTTTATAGCTGTCCGGCTAGGTGCTACACAGATATTCTTAGTCCTTAATCAAGAATGTGCATCTAGTCTGTGAGACCCTGTATTTGTGAAACTTAAGGGGCTCTTCACCAATATTCTTTGATTTTTCCCTTCATCAAAGGGCTGCAGTAATCAGCCGCTGAGGGACTTTTCCCCTAGAGATTTATTTTCAGTGGTACTTCTCTGATTCAGAAAAAAACTGACAAAACCTAGATAAGAACAAAGCCCTTTTCAGCAAATCATAATGGCTACTTTAATTTTT
The DNA here is from genome assembly GCA_013396675.1 of Eubucco bourcierii. Classification (NCBI taxonomy): domain Eukaryota; kingdom Metazoa; phylum Chordata; class Aves; order Piciformes; family Ramphastidae; genus Eubucco; species Eubucco bourcierii. Next base: position 37,534 of record VWZE01018454.1, read on the forward strand.
TTTTCATTAGCAGAGGGACACCTGTGAAGTATTGACCTTAATTATTAAAGGAAGAAACAGGAGTTTCTGCCTCTAAATATCCTATTTTGTCACCTGAGCCAAGTCATCAGGCACTATCCTTCAGTCAGTAGGAAGAGGTTTTGGTCTGCGCTTTCCTTATTCCTGCTGCCTTATGATGGCTGTGAGGGAAGATACTTAAGGAGCTAATACCATCATGCTCACTGCAGAAGGAAAGGGCTGTTGGGGGCTGAAAGGGGTTATGAGATTTGGAGCGTGTTCTATAGCTTATAAAGTTTCCTTCAGTCTTTGTGTGTGTGTGATTTCCACACACACACACACACACCCTAATTCCAGGAAGGAGTGCAGCCTTTAGTGCTTTGGTTTGTGGGTGCATGTGGTTTATATTTTACCTGTTCCCCTGCTGCTACATACGCTGGTATTTGTGTTTTTTTTCATGTTATCTGCTGCCTTAGTGAATTTTCCTTATCTCAGCTTGTTAACCCTGCCTCTTGGCTTCTTGCCTCCTTGGCTACCTGGAAAGACTGGGGAGGAGCAGGGGAAACTTGTCAATTGTGACTAGACTGCCAGGACTCAGCTGCTGGCTGAGTGAAAACCAGGACAGGACCCTACTCCACCATGCTGGTATATTGTGCTATTTAGAATCACAGAATCAGTTGGGGTTGGAAGGGACCACAAGCATCATCTAGTTCCCATCCCCCTACCATGGGCAGGGACACCTCACACTAGACCAGGCTGTCCAAAGCCTCATCTAGTCTGGCCTTAAATACCTCCAGGGATGGGGCCTCCATCATCTCCCTGGGTAAGTTGTTCCAGGGTTCATATTGAAGAACTTCTTCCAAACATCCAGTCTGAATCTACCCATTTCTAACTTTGTTCCATTCCCCCTAGTCCTATCACTATCTGACATCCTAAAAAGTCTCTCCCCAGCTTTCCTGTAGGCCTCGTTAAGATACTGAAAGATCACAACAAGCACCTCAGAGCCTTTTCCTCAATTTGAATTTCCCCAATGATGTGTAGTTGCAAAGCTCCATTGGTGACATGAGGATAGAAGAGGGTACTTTAGGGGGTTGAAACAGTCATCAGAAAAGCTTGCCATAGCATAACAATTCCTTATCTGAGCAGTGTGAGGGTGATTGCTGCCTTAATTCAGCTGTCATGTGGCAATCAATAGCCTGTGGAATGGCCTCGCTGGAAAGCAGCCTGGTTGGATTGGATTTGGGCTCTTGGAGTTGAGAAGGTGTTGTATGAAGTCAGGGGTAAGAAAGATATGAACCCACTTGCGTTCTACCTGAATCCTCAAGAATTAGAGGACCTAGAGGTGGCTGGATTTGTCTCTTCATAGGGGTGCCCATTAGCATGGGTTGCTACAGGTCTGACACCAGGCACACTAGAAGCCCAGTTTTGCTGCAGGTCTGGTTCCCTTCAAAGACAGCAGTCAGATGCACAAATAGCACCACAATTCCCTGTGATTGTAGGTCCAACACCAGATGCACGAACAGCCCAGGTGTGCTGTGTGTCTACTTGCATTTCTGCAGTCAGATGCACAAATAAGGCAGTTTATTGACACATGTGACACACATACAGGTTCTTTAGGATTGCTGGAGTTAGGAACTTAACTGCAGAAATCACTCTATAGCTTTAATTACAGTTGTAGTTGCCCAGTAGTGTAGTACACCCAGTAGTGCTGAGAACTCAGCTTACCAAAAGGACATCCCTTCTGGGGAGGGTGAGGAGGACGATGCCTGTCAATGTATGCCCAGGGCTTTGTTGTCAGTTTCTCATCCACATGGTTGGTCCCAAAAGGGCTGATATTTATACCTTGGTTTTCTATTGTTTGAAGTGTTGGGGTGGGACTGTAGCCCTACCACTAAGTGGACTTTTTATCTGCACAAATGTTTCTTAGTGAGTCTTTCAGACTTGATGTCTTCTGTCAGGGAAAATCCACTTCATAGAATGGTTTAGGTTGGAAAGGACCTCAAAGATCATCTAGTTCCAACCCCCTGCCATAGGCAGGGACACCTCCCAGTAGAACAGGTCACTCAAGACCTCATCCAACCTAGCTTGAACATCTCCAGGGAGGGAGCATCCACAATCTCCCTGGGCAACCTGTGCCAGTGTTTCACCACCCTCACTGTGAAGAACTTCTTCCTAACACCTAGTTTAAATCTTCCCTCTACCAGTTTAAATCCATTACTCCTCATCTTGTCATTGAAAGACCTTGTAAATAGTCCCTCCCCAGCCTTCCTGTAGGCCCCCTTTAGATACTGGAAGAATACTACAAGATATCCTCGAACTTTTACTTCTGCCAGTAAAAGTTGATTGCAACCCAGAATAGCTACCTGCTGTGATAAGCAAGACAAAATGAAAGCCAAGGCCACACCTGCCCCCAACCAACATTCCTGTTTTGATCTCATCACAAACAAGGACAACTGAACCTTCACCCAGTCATAGTATCTGGTTCAGACCTGGGTGCTTATCAGCGAGTTTATGCTTACCTATTTGCAAAATTTGCCCTTCCAACAGAAGCAATTGCCTGTTGAGCAACCCCAGCCATTGCCCTGAGGCAGGCCTTTCTCTCCTGGAGGTGAAGTGTGAGAAAATTTCCTGTAGCTCTCTGATGCTAAAGCAGAATACTGCCTTCTAGGGCAAGCACGGTATTTCCAGAGAGACGGGGAGTCATATGGACTTCTGTTTGCCTCTGGACAAGAAGTTACCAAAGGCTATGTGATCTCTTTGAACATATCTTGTGGTGACAGGGAGCCCTTGGACCTGAGCTTCTATTCAGCACACCTTACAGCTTTGGGATCAGGAGCTGTTGAATGATCTTCTCATGAAACCATTCAGATGGAAGTTGAACTCTTTGTGGTCCAGGGTCTTTTGCTGTCGTATCTCTATCAGACATGACCCTAGCAGGTTGCCATGATCATATCTGTCAACAGATCTGGGGACATCTCTGTCTCCTAAAGCTGGAGTCATTCATTTTCTTAACCAGGATATCTTAATAAGGATATTTTGGCATGCAGACATGGAAAAACATTTGGGGTTTCTAATTTTTTTTTTCTTCTTTATAAAAGTTCCCTCCCTTTGCCTGCACAGTCCTCCTATCTCCAGCACAAACACAACCCCATCTCAAAAATGTCCTATCTTTGCCTGAGTTTGAAGCCTATTTCCCCTCAATGCCATGAAGAATTTTCCCTAAATGTTACCCTGCAGCGGGATTGTCTGGCCTAGGAAACAAAACCTGATCCTTAGTAGAACCACTGCCCCAGGTATGGACATGCTGGGAAGAGTAGTGAGAAGGGTAAAATGTGAGGAAAAGGGACAAAGCCACACAGGAATTTATGACTCGGTACGCGTGTCTGAAGGGTGCAACAAAATTCAAGACAGGATGAGGTGCATGGAGATGTGGAAGCATGTGATAGGGTTTGTCTTTGCCCAGAAAGGATCTTCTCTTCTCCTCATGACAGAACTGATGTGTCTACACGTCTTGGAAAGTGAATTAAGGCTAGATTGTCAAATGATGGGATGACACCATCACATAGCTATCAAAACAGCCTGAGGAGGCAGCCCCGGATCATTGCTTTAATCAGGTAACTTTTATATACTCTGCAGCCAAGTCAGATGGAAACGAGGCCAAGAAATCTGGTTTGCATCCAGATTTCTGATTTCTTCAGCTGTCATCCAGCTTCTCTGTTTTTGGCTGCCAGTACTTTCTGTATTGCAGTGCTCCAAATCTACACTGCTGTTGTTCTTCTATGAAACACCTGTGCCTTATCATAGAATCATAGAATGGTAAGGTTGGAAGGGACTTCAAGGATCATCTAGTTCCAACCCCCTGCCATAGGCAGGGACACCTCCCACTAGTACAGCTCACTCAAGGCCTCGTCCAACCTGGCCTTGAGCACCTCCAGGGAGGGAGAATCCACAGCCTCCTTGGGCAACCTGTGAGTTGAGCTTCCTCCTGACATCTAGTCTAAATCTTCCCTCTTCCAGTTTAAACCTATTACCCCTTGTCCTGTCATTGAAAGACCTTGTAAATAGCCCCTCCCCAGCCTTCCTGTAGGCCCCCTTCAGATACTGGAAGGCTACTATCAGGTCTCCTCGAAGCCTTCTCTTCTCCAGTCTGAAGGCCCCAAATCTCTCAACCTGTCCTCATAGGAGAACTGCTCCAGCCCTCTGATCATCCTCGTGGCCTCCTCCCTTGCCCTGCTGGCTACGCTTCTCTTGATGCAGCCTAGGACTCGGTTGGCTGTCTGGGCTGCACGTGCACACTGCAGGCTCATGTTGAGCTTTTCATCAACCCAGACTCCAAGGTCCTT
>VWZE01018454.1:44910-59210 GCA_013396675.1 Eubucco bourcierii
AAAAAGTTAAAAAGAAAAAAAAAAAAAAAAAAAAAGAGGTCAAAGCTTTGGAGACTCCAGTTCCACATTGATTCTGCAAGTAGACCTATTTTGTGGGAAGAGCTTGCATGGAGGGCAACAAAGCTGGTGAGAGGCCTGGAGCACAGCCCTGTGAGGAGAGGCTGGAGGTGTTCAACCTGGAAAAGAGGCTCAGGGGTGACCTCATTGCTGTCTACAACTACCTGAAAGGACGTTGTAGCCAGGTGGGGTTCGGTCTCTTCTCCCAGGAAACCAGCAACAGAATGAAGGGGGACAGTCTCAAGTTGTGCCAGGGGAGGTCTAGGCTGGATATTAGGAGGAAGTTCTTCACAGAGAGAGTGATTGGCATTGGAATGGGCTGCCCAGGGAGCTGGTCGAGTCACTGTCCGTGGAGGTGTTCAAGAAAAGACTGGATGGAGCACTTAGTGCTATGGTGTAGTTGATTGGATGGGGCTGGGTGATAGGTTGGACTGGATAATCTTGGAAGTCTCTTCCAACCTGGTTGATTTTATGAATAAAAAGGGTTGGGAGGCACTTGAACTCTGCCTAATTCACTACTTTTCTGGATGGTCATCTCTCAGAAGCCTTTTCAAGACATTTCCTTCACTGACTCTTGAGTTTCTGTTAAGAGCTCCCTATCTGGGTGAGCCTCAGCTCATTTCTACAAAGCATTACTCACACTGGTAAGGGCTGTCCTGCCCTCTAATACTTTGGCAGAGAGCAACATGTAGAGAGCACAGTCTCGCACACCTTTGACTCAGTGACTGACCCTGAGCTCTCTGTGATGTTTGACATGTGGTCACTGTGACTCTGAAGAGTTTAAAGGGCTGTTTGTGACTCAACTTGATGTTCTATTTGTTGTTGTTGTTTTGGTTTGGTTTTTTTCCTTAAAAAAAATTTCCAGTTTAGCATTCTTATTTGTGCTCCTCTTTCCACCCTTTCAGACTGTGCTCTATGATAGGATGAGGGGCAATGGATATAAACTACAATACAGGAAGTTCCATCTCAATATGAAGAAGAACTTCTTTACTGTAAAGGTCACAGAGCACTGGAACAGGCTGCCCAGAGAGGTTGCGGAGTCTCCTTCTCTGGAGACTTTCAAGACCCATCTGGAAGCATTCCTGTGCGATATGCATTAGATTCTGTTGTCCTGCTCTGCAAGGGGGTTGGACTCAATGATCTGTGGAGGTCCATTCCAACCTCTAACATCTTGTGATCATGGAGTGAGAATGATGAGAGGACGCTGCTCTACATTTCAGAGGCACCACAATGCTTAGGCATATTTATGTACATTCAGAGGGATTTCCAAACTCCTCTTTGCAACATTTTGTAGGAATTAATGCTGTATTTTTTCAAATCTCTTGAAGACATAAAGACACAAATCTACCGTGAACTCCTGAAATTTTGATCATGAGATTTACTCAATTCAGTAGCAGATTTTTCTCTCCCACCCCTCCTTTTGAAGTCTGACCCGCTAGAAGCCGTGAGACAACTTGATAAATTCATCTTTCATTTACTTAAAAGAGGTTTTCAGCTCTCATAATCATGGGTAGATGTTTGAAAAATAAATAAAACCCCTCAAATCCCAAGTGTGAACTAAAACATCCAGGAAGATAAAGAGATTAACCTCTGAGCAGCGTCAGGTTACAAGTAATTATTTTCAAGAAGAATCTCCTGACCAGATAGAATTTTTTTTTTTTTAAATTTTTTTTGTCTGTAAGAGTGCCACAGGCTGTCAGTACTTGTTTGCATAAAAAATATTTCTCCTAATAAAAGCAATTTTTGCTGGTGTGATTTCAAGCCTCACCAATCCTCTGCTAACCCAATTTTTAATTCATCTTGCCCTTACTTATTCACAGTAATAAGTTGTGCTCCACATTATGTTACTATTGTTAATGTATTTCCCCCTTTATGTGATAAACTTACCCAATGTAGACAGAAGGCTTCAGATACATACATACTGCATAGGCTACACATGTGAAGCTTGGGAAGTCCATATCAAGCTATGTTTTCCTTAAATCCCTGATTCAGATCTAGCCTCCAGTTCATGCTGACTAGAAGCGTCCTGCTGGTTTCTTTCAGCTTGCAAGCTAATGTGATGAGAGCTGGGGGATACACAAGCACTATTTTTTCCCTCTCATTTTTATGTCTGTGACTAGGTAAAGATTTGGTTTTGCATTGCTGATTCCTGTCTCCTCTATTACCTGTAAAGTACTCTTCTCCTTAACTTTTTTTTCCAGTAAGGTCTAATTCCATAATACAGAGCAACAAACCCTTTCAAGATGAATATGTGGGTAAGGCCAATGGACATCCTGGGGTGCAATAAGTAGAGTGTGGCCAACAGTTTGAAGGAGGTTCTCTCTCCCTCTGCTCTGCCCTGGTGTGGTCTCATCTGGAATGTTGCATGCAGATGGTCTAGGGACTAATGGAAGAGTTCAGCAGAGAGCCACTAGGATGATGAAGGGACTGGAACATCTACTGTATGAGGAGACCCTGAGAGAGCTGGAGCTGTTTAGCCTGCAGGAGGCTGAGACAGGTTTTCATTAATGCTCAACAGTATCTAAAGGGCAAGAGTGAGCAGGATAGAGCCAGACTGTTCTCAGTGGTGTCCAGTGACAGGTTAAGGGGCAATGGGCATAAACTGAAGCAGAGAAGCTTCGACATACGTGTTAAGGGAAAAAAATCTTCCCTTTGAGAGAGGCAGAACACTGGAACAGGCTGACCAGAAAGGTTGTGGAGTCTCCATCTCTGGAGGCACTCCAAATCCACCTGGACATGTTCTGTGTGATTTACTCTGGGTGATCCTGCACTAGTAGGGGCAATTTGATGAGATGATCCTAGAAGTCACTTCCAACCCTTACAATTCTGTGATATTGAACTCGTTGATTTCTACAATTTTAAACAGACTGTATTTCCTTCTCTTCTTTTTTTTTTTTTTAACCCAAGTCCAACAAAATTTCTAGCTAGGTAGGATCTTTCCCCTCCCTACCTGATGGCATTTGACCTCAGTCAGAGGGGTCTGTAGGGAGCCCTCGCTGTGCTGTTAAGTGAAGGCAGAGGGAGGTATGGGCAGAGCAGGCAGTGAGCACTTCGTGTTCAGTGTTGGCCTTGCAGGCAGCTGTCAGGCAGCTGTCAGTGAGTGACATGTGTGGCATGAGGTTGTGAGTTACTGTGCAGCATCAGCCTGCTGACACGAGTCATTAAAAAGGGTAGTGGTGTCCAGGGAGGTGGTTTAATGGAGGGATGTCTGACTTTTTGTAGCATGGGGTGCGCTTTTTTACTGGGCAATGGCTTAACTTATGTAAATGGACTTCCCCCCCTAGTTGTCAGGGTGTCATGATCCTCTCCCTTTGGATCTGTTCCAGGTAACACTTAATGTGTGTTGTGCTGGAAGGATTCCCCTTTTCCCAGCTCATTTAAATGCATAAGTCATTCTCTGAAGTGCCTGATACGAACTTCTCCCTCTTGCACATGGCCCTTTGTCTCCTGCCATGGTGGTGGTGTTGGAAGTCTCATGTAGTGTTGGTTGTAACAAAATGTTAGGAAAATACTGATGATCTTTGCAGCAGCAGGTGACACTAGGGAAGCAGTGGTGTGCAGCCAACCTGACTCTGAAACTCTCAAAGGTGTTCATTATTTCAGGTGGTCCAAGAACTGTTATGGGAAACCTTGGAAGAGTTTTCTCACTGGCAGTTGGTCTTTGGTGACATTTTTGTCTTTGAAGTTCATGTAAGGCTTATCTTTTAGGTAAGTCGTTCCACAGTTTTGTGCCTTTGAGAAGAGTGATGCATAACCTGCCCTTTCTCACAGGTATTTCAGCTTTGCAACCGTCTCTTTTCACTGCGATAACGATTTGCAAAAGGTGTCTCTTGCACCATAATGAGAATTGATAGGCAGAATCTCAGGTTTGCACAGAGCAGTCAGGATACAGGGAGAAGAGAGCTGGTGGGAAGAGCAGGTGCTGGGGCTGAGTGGCTTAGCACAAACACTACTGATCACCTGCAAAGAGAGATTTGGGTTCTGAAAATAACATGGCATTTGAATGGAGGTTCCTCTCTAATGTGAATTTATACTTCTGGACAGAAAACATCCCAGGATTACATTTGGCAGCTGTTGGATTTATTTAGTTGAATTGGTACAGGTGTTAGCACTTGGTGTGTGCTGGGGAGATCTTCAGTCCCCAGTGGATAACGCTTCATTGAGACTGGTGACAGGCTGATATTAATGGGTGGTTTTGTTCTCTGTGCCCAAGTGTAAGAGTGTCTTAGAAAGATGGGACATGGCAGGCTTTCACTTTTTGAAAAGAGAGTCCTGGCTGATGGTTGCTCAGTAGTGTTTAAAAATAGGTAAAGATTCTATATATGAAGGCAGTTCCTCTGTACAAACTCTGTTACTGTTCTAAGTGAAAACATAGGATCACAGAATGCTGGGTTGGAAGGGACCCCAAGAATCATCTGGTCCAACCTTTCTAGGTAATAGTATAGTTTAAATGAGATGGCCCAGTGCCTTGTCAAGCTGATTCTTAAAACTGTCCAGTGTAGTGGAATCCACTGCTTCATCCACAACTTCCTTTGGGAGATGTCTAACTGCTCTCATTCTAAAAAAAATTTGTATTCCAATCGGAATCTCCTAAGGAGTAAACTATACTTATTACCCCTTGTCTTTTCCATGTGACTCCTTGTGAAAAGAGAGTCTCCATCATCCTGGCAACCACTCTTTATATACTGGTACATGGCAATAAGGTCTCCCCTAAACCTTCTCTTCTCAAGGCTGAACAAACCAAATTCTCTCAGCCTTTCCTCATATGATAGGTCTTTCAGTTCTCTGCTCATTCTTGCAGTGCTTCTTTGGACACCTCCCCAGTCTGTCCACAGCTTATTTTTTGTACAGCAGGGACCCAAACTGCATGAAGTACTCCAGATGTGGTCTGACAAGCACGGAATAGAATGGATAATGCCTTCTTTATCTCTGCTGGTAATGCTCTTCCTGATGCAACCTAGCATCCATCTGGCCTTCTTTGCTGATGCAGAGCACCGTTCATTCAATGCTGAGCTTGTTATACACCAAGACTCTCAGATTTCTCTCCACAGGGCTACTTTCCAGTCAGGTGGATCCCAGTCTGAGCTGCACTTCTGTGTTATGCATTCCCAGGTGCAAGACCCTATATTTGCCCCCATTGAACTTTATAAGGTTCTTGCTAGCCCACTCATACAGCCTGTCCAGGTCTTCTTGGAGGGTGGCTCTGCCTTCTGGAGTGTCAGCCTCCCCACTCATTTTGTTGTTGTGTGCAAACTTCATCAGAGTGCTCTTGACTCCAACCTCCAGATCACTTATGGAGATATTAAACAACATTGGTCCCAATATTGATCCCTGCTGGAGCTATCTGCCAGGTTGAGAAAGAACTATTTACTGCCACTCCCTGGTGTCAACCACTTCCCCATCTACCACACAGACCACTCTAGGACATATCACATCAGTTTCTCTAGGAGGAGGTTGTGGGGCACCATGTCTGAAGCCTTGGAGAAGTGCAGGTGGACAATGTCACCTGTCCTCCCTTCATTCACTAGGCCAGTTACTTTGTCATAGAAGGTGATCAGGTTTGTCAAGGACAATTTGCCCCTGGTGAATACGTGCTGGCTTTTCCCTGTTACATGCTTAAGTTGACTTGTGACAGTCTCCATGAAGATTTGTTCTACTACCTTCCCAGGGATTGAAATGAGGCTGATGGGTCTATAATGATTTGGGACATTAGCCTTCTTCCAGTCTTCAGGGATGTCTCCTGATCTTCATGACTGCTCATAGATTATGGAAAGTGGTCTTTCAGCAACATCAGTTGTTAGGTGGTAAAGTACCAGGCAATGCGACCATGATCTCCATGGCAAGGCAGTGAAGTTTTTTCTGCTCAGCAATGATAAGCTAAGCATCATTTCTAATCCCAAATAGAGCTCTGAGAGGGTAGTAAATGACTTCCTGAATGATCCCACTGAACTTGAAAGAAAGCCCCTGGGCCATGTGTACTGGGATAGGTGAATGTAGCCAATCTATCAGGGCAGAGGCTTCTCACTGACTGGTAGTCAGCATGGGCCAGGCCAGCTCAGCACTATGGGGTAGGCTTGGTTCTGCCTTGTGCTCTGGCCATGCATGGGGTGACTCGCCGAGGCTCTGGCAACACCATTCTCTGGGAGTCTGGGACTGGCTGTATTTAGTCTCTGCTTATCTAACTTATGAGGCATATTTCAGTCCAGGGAATTTGCTTTCTTTACCTCCATTTTGCTTTATTTGCCTCCTTTTTGCTTTAGTTACCTGCATTTTGCCGTTGATAAGATGGTGGAAGCTGGCAGTAAGAAACGGAATGTTTTTGTTGCTTATTTTGTTCTTTTTTTTCCCCTTTACGAGTGAAATGTTATTTAAAGGCTACATGATGCTTTCCAAGTGCATTGTATCTGCGTAATCATGTTGTAAATACAGGCAGAAATGTACTAAGCTTTGAGTTGTATTTAATTAATTTCTCTGTAGCTAGCAATAACATGTACTCTTATGGCAATCCATGATCTGAGAGTTTATTAATGCTCCAGGTAATCTGGGCTTGCATGGTGGATGGGGTGGAAGGGCAGAAGTAACATTCACCTGTGGCACTTCCTGCTTGCGAGATTGCTGGATTGCATTACAGTGGAAACAGAAGAAAGCAAATAAGCTGCAGTGAGGGCATGTGACTCCCTAATGCTGGTAATGGAGAGAAGCATTCTTTTTGGGTGTTTCAGAAGCTGTAGCTGATCTGTATTATGTTTTCATTGTTATTTCAGGGCAACAACAATTCAGATACCTTTAGTCCAACACCTCCCTTTTCTTTATATGTGCCGTGTAATCTGTAAAAGTCTTTGAACACTGCTGCAGTTATGCAATTGCATTCATAGAATCATTAAGGCTGGAAAAGACCTCTAAGATTAAATCCGACTGTCAACCCAACACCATCACTCCTACAAAAATGTGTAGACATGAGACTTTGGGACACAGTTTAGAACACCTCCGGGGATGGTGTCTTCATACCCTCTCTTGACATCCTGGTCCAACGACTGACCACTCTTTCAGTAAAGACGTTTTTCCTAACATACAGGCTAAACAAACCTCTTCGGGTACAACCTGAGGCCATTTCCTCTCATCCTATCACTAGTTACTTGGAGATAAAGGGGAAGAGAGAGAGAGAAAAAAAAAGGCTGTATATAAAGAAAAGTAAAGGAAAAATACAGTGTGTAGAAAGAAAATTTCCTGTTTTCTGCCAGTATTTGCTAATACCAGCAATCTGGTATGGAAAGTGATGGTTATGACTTCATAGGAAATGGGATCCCTGAGGCCATGCAGAGGTTGCAGAGTGCAGCTTACCTGTTTCGAGGCCTTGAGCAACCTGTTCTAGTGGGAGGTGTCCCTGCTTATGGCAGGGGGTTGGAACCAGATGATCTTTCAGGTCACTTCCAACCTAAACCGTGCTATAGTTCTATGAAAACCCCAGTGGTTTGGGGTACTACTTACCCCTAAAATGATTTCAGTGTCCTTCGCTGCTAAAAGCAAACCCTCAGAGGACATGGGTGATGGAAGCAGAGGAGGACTGCACTGGACTCTGCACTGGACCTGGCCAAATTTGTTTATTGCTGAAGGAAGGTAAGAGACACTACATGAAAAGCGAAGGCTTTGAGAAGACCTTGTAGTAGCCTTCCAGTATCTGAAGGGGACCTACAGGAAGGCTGGGGAGGGACTATTTACAAGGTCTTGTAATGACAAGATGAGGAGTAATGAGTTGAAACTATAAGGGGGGAGATTTAAACTAGATGTTAGGAAGAAGTTCTTGATAGTGAGGGTGGTGAAACACTGGCACAGGTTGCCCAGGCAAGTTGTGGCTGCTCCTTCCCTGGAGCTGCTCAAGGCCAGGTTGGATGAGGCCTTGAGTGACCTGTTCTAGTGGGAGGTGTCCCTGCCTATGGCAGGGGCTTGGAACTAAATTCTTTAAGGTCTCTTCCAACCTAAACTATTCTTTCTCACCAACATGTTCTATGGTGCTGCTGAGATGGTGCACAGCCAGATGGGACTCAGTCATCACACTGGTGCAGCATGGCATGGCCAATGCCACAGACTGAGAGGAAGTCAACTGTGCTGCACATTGCCACTTTTGCATAGACTCATAGTCTCAGCCATTTGCTCGTTTGCCAGCACCTTATTTTCATGATTTGTTGGTTTTGCTGTGCAAATGAGCACCAAACCAGACTCAAACACAAGCGGGGCAGAAGGCTCTGTATGCTGCTGGAAAACAGCCCGGTAAAATAAACAGATGCCGTCATGAAAAAAAATAAAGCAGAAAGTCTGTTAAATTGAGCTTCCCTTGAAGAAAAAGGAAGTATATATTGCAGCTCATGTTGAATTTCTCTGGGGTTATTTTGACCTGTGAAGCTGCTGAAGCCTTTCACGTGTGTGTGTGCATTGCTGTGAGGCTGCTTGTGTTTGGAAGAGGTCTGCACTCAGCATTGTGAAACTGCAGCAACTGAATTTTGCAACAATATCTTGACTCTGACCCATCGTGTGCTCTGGCTTTTCAGAGAAGTTGGCTATTGATTTTCATATAGAATCAACCAGGTTGGAAGAGACCTCCAAGGTCATTCTGTCCAACCTATCACCCAACCCTAGCCAATCAGCTAGACCATGGCACTAAGTGTCTTATCCAGTCTTTTCTTGAATGCCTCCAGGGACAGCGACTCCATCACCTGCCTGGGCAGCAAATAAAAATATGCAAAGAAAAATAGTCAAGGTATATATAGTTTTAACTTGGAGGACTCTATTTTTTAAATTGCATTTTTAAATATTTTAAGAGAACAAGACTACTTCCTACATTGAACCTGCCAAAATAAAATTGGTAGAAGATGTGTCGGGGAGTAGGCCAGTTGCAAGGGAAATGTTGAAATGGAAACCCCACTGCTGCAGGGTAGCCTCAGCTCTCTGGAAGCAGGAAAAGATGAAGACAGCATCACCCTGTGATACCTGCTGAGGATAAATTTTACAGGACTTGAGAAAAGGCTGCTGAAGACCCTCAAGGGATTTGGGAGCAGTTGATGATTTAGTCCATACTAAACTTTGCAGTTTTATGGATTCGTGTCTCAAATATATGGCTGATTTATTGTATTCCAAGGCAAAAGCACCAGCAACTATTAACAAGCAGAAAATGAGGAGGTAGAAGTAGTATTGCAGCATTGCTCCAGGAATAATACCAGTATCTGAACCTCTTTTCAACCACCTCATATCACATCATTACTAGTTTTAGCTCTGTTGATGTGTTATTTGGTTCCAGATGGTATTACACTCTCTGATTGCTTTCTGGTTTTTATTTGGAATTTTTGGTACAGTCTAAAACATCAAGAATAGTGTAACCAGCAGGACCAGGGAAGTCATTCTGCCCCTGTATTCAACACTGGTTAGGCCACATCTTGAGTACTGTGCCCCATTTTGGGTCCCTCAGTTTAAGAAAGATGTTGAGGTGCTTGAATGTGTCCAGAGAAGGGCACCACGGCTGGTGAGGGGGCTGGAGCACAGCCCTGTAAAGAGAGGCTGAGGGGGTTGGGGGTATTCAGTCTGGAGAAGAGGAGGCTCAGGGGAGACCTCATTGCTCTCTATGTCTACTGAAAGTAGGTCGTAGCCAAATGGGGGTCAGTCTCTTCTGCCAGGCAACCAGTGACAGAACAAGAGGACACAGTCTCAAACTGTGCTAGGGCTGGTTTAGGCTGGATGTTAGGAAGAAGTTCTCCTCAGAAAGAGTGATTGGTATTGGAATGGGCTGCCCAGAGGAGTGGTGGAGTCACCATCCCTGGAGGTGTTTAAAAGTAGGCTGGATGAGGCACTTGGTGCCATGGTTTATAGTTAATTAGAAGGTGTTAGGTGATAGGTTGGACTCGATATCTTGAAGGTCTTTTCCAACCTGATTAATTCTGTGATTTCTGTTACAACTTAGCTATAATACAGTTAGCAGTCCACTTGCCAATGAGGTGTTGTGCCTTGGCACATTTGGGAATGTGTTTCATACTTAATGTAACATATTTGAATAGCTGCTTAGAGGAGGCTGGATTGTATGCATTGAGATTTGTGCTCTCATAGTTTTCCTCCAGGGAAACCGCACCAGACTCCAAAACATAAGCAAACAAATCAGTGCTTTAAGGGTTCTCTGATAATTGGCTTTACACCTTAGGAGAATTAATTCCACAGATTCTATGATGTTTGAATTTCACATTCTTTGTCAGCACTCAGAAATTTTCTTGAAGAATTTTCCTAGTAAACTGGTATAGGAAAATTTCTCCCTCAACACTGGAAAAAAAAATAATAAGCATAAATTTTGTATAAACATTTAAGGTAGATTTTTTGATGGTGGAGTCCTCAACCTGGAAGCATGAACTTCTTCAGGACCAATTCCGCTTTAGTTGTAACAGAGATGCATTTTCTGTGGATTGGCACAGGAAAGGACTTTAGTATTTAAAGGTATGTATCTGCTAGTAGTGCTCATCAGAGAACAGATTATTTGCCAAAAAGCAGAGATTTATGGGGAGCTTCCCCTCCTCACTTCAGCTCTGGTGAGGCCACACCTTGAGTGTTGTGTTCAGTTTTGGACACCTCATTACAAGAGGGGTGTGGAAGTGCTAGAGCAAATGCAGAGGAGGCCAGTGAAGCTGGTGAAGGGCCTGGAGAATAAAACTGATGAGGAGTGACTGAGGGAGCTGGGGATGGTTGGTATGAAGAAGAGGAGGTTGAGGGGAAACCTCATGACTGTCTACAACTACCTGAAAGGAGGTTGTGGAGAGGTTGGTGCTGGTCTCTTCTCACAGGTCATTAGTCATAGAACAAGAGGGAATGGCCTCAAGGTGCGATTGGGTGTGTTTAGACTGGACAGTAGGAGATACTTTTTCACAGCAAGAGTGGTCAGGCACTGGAAAGGGCTGCTCAAGGAGGTGGTTGAGTCAGAAGCCCTGGGTGTGTCTAAAGATTGTTTAGATATGGTGCTTGGGGATATGGTTTAGGGGTAAACTCTGTAAAGCAGGGTTATTGCTTGGACTTGGCGATCCACAGGACATTTTCTAACCTGAATGTTTCTGTAATTCTGTAATAAAGCATTTGCCAGGGCTCTGTGCAATAATTAATTTAATTTCTGCTTTAAACTTCAGAAGAAAGTGTAATACAGTACATAGATCCTGAAAACTAGTTCAGGTTTTTGGGTTTCTTGTGGTTTTTTGTGGGGTTTTTTTGTGGGGTTTTTGTGTGTGTGTGTGTGTGTGTGTGTGTTGTGGTGGTGGTTTTGTTTTTGTTGTTTGTTTTTAAAATCCATTTTGGAATACATCTGTCTGGTTTTGTGGGGCCCTGTTGGCAGGGGGATGGCTGCTTACTGCTTTTCCTTATGTGTTAGGCTCCTCGGCCAGGACAAATGTGATGACATGTCTACTCCGTGCACTGGAAGTGGGTAGGTTGTTTTGGCAGGGGGCAGTGTATTGGGATCCCCAGATGCACCATGTTCCTACCAGGAGCCTGGAAGGTCTTACAAATGAAACTTGGACACTAGTTGTGGCTTGCCCTTTTTCTATTTTCTACTTCAGAGTTTCTCTGAAGGCCTGGCATGATGACACTAGGGATGTGTTCTGTTACTGGTACTGGCACACTGAACCTGTGCTGAGCAGTTTGGGATAGGGAAGCTCAGACAGCATCTCAAGAGCCGTGAGCAATAAGTGACAGTTTGACCTTGGCACCTCAGTTGCTCGTAGGGTAAAACATATCTGATTAAGGATTTGACTTTCTTTGGCAAACTGAGTAATTCAGACATATCAAGGCATCCTGTCTGCCATCTCTTCTGGGGCGGTACAGAGGCACAAGGACAGGGTGAGATGCCAAACCAGACACTCAGGAGGGATCCCTGTGCTGTTTGAGGGATGAACACTTGCTCATTAAACTTCCTGCATGAGAGTGCAGGGACTGGCCAGGGCAAGTAGGCCAGAGTGGGTTTGCACTCCCACACCACCGTGTCCCACAACTACAACCCCTCTGGAGGAAACTAGAGCCAGGTTATGCTTGGTATGTGAGGTGGCAGGGCTGAAGGCAAGCATGCGGTGCGATGTTTCTTGGACATGTGGGGGTTTTAAAAGGTTTGGTGAGGTGGAAAGAAATTTCAGCTGTTGTTAAGCACAAGTCCAGTGATACAGCAGGCCCAAGTGAAAAGCTGCTTTTTCTGTAAAAGATTTTAAAGGTCTTGCTGCTATGAGGTGGAACCATTGATGTCATCGCCTACCGTGCTGACGTTGCTAACCATACCATAAGGATGACTGGCAAATTTAAGCTTCCAACTATTAATCTCTTTAATCCCCTCATGTTCTAAGCACTGCTATAAATTAGCAGAGCAGGTTTTTCACCTCAGGAAAATTAATTTTATTCTTCCCAAACTAAAGGCAATGTATTTGGAATTGTCTGAATTTTTAAACATTTGGAGTTTTGATTTTTTGTTGTTTGTTTGTTGGGTTTTTTGGGGGTTTTGTTGTAGTCTTTTTTTCCTGGCTAATATGTTATTACCAATAATTGTATGTTTGCTTGGGGTATGTATGTTAATTTTTGAATTAAAAAAAAAAAAAAAGTAAATTCCAGAGACAGCTGGATATACATTAATCTCAGCTAAAAGCTTTTCAGCAGATTAACCCTGGAAGGTAAAAAAACATGTGAACACAGCTGGAATGGATGATTATTTTCTATTTCACAGGCAAATCCATAAAGCTCATTATTTTGTGGATTCACACTGAGTATTACAAAATGAACTTTCTGTCTTCATTCAGACTTCCCTTTACAGGAGTTCTTAGTATGAGGCACTGTATAAGTTTATTTCTATTGAACTGCTGAAGTGTGTTGGCTGAATCTTTCCCATTGCTTTTCTGGGCTATCAGTGGCAGCTGTGGTTTCTTAAGGGTTGTATCTGTTTAATGATTTCTCAGTAAATTTACCATAGTGGTAAGGCCAAAATCAAAGATCCTGGGGCATATCCACATCTTGGTGCTTGTGGTGCACCGCTGTAGTAATGTGCCTGTTGTGTACTTCAGTTTCCTAAAGTGTACCTTTTACTGTTTGGATCTGGATGCCAACCAAAGCCCTCGCTGGGGTGTGCAACTTAACTACTGAGCATCCACCTACTGCACAAAAACCTAAGTGTCAGAAATGAGTCAGTTTCATTTTTTAGGCAGATACTGAAAATAGGACGAATAGAGTGGGACACTGAAAAGAAAAAACCAAAACCCTTTCATCTTGGACTTTGAGTGAAGTCTTTTGTTTTCTAGGTTTTGTAACAGGTACACACAGGTATGCCAGGGCACCAGGGCAATAAAGAGAAAAACTTGATTTTTCTACCACATGGTTTTTTGCCCAGTGCTCTGCCTCCATTCTTTTTGGCTTTCTTCTAGCAAAACTGTCCAGAAACCAAACACTGATTCAGTTTATCACAAGCTGCCTTTGTGCTTTGTTGGTTTTGGCAAATTGAAGCTTAGAGGAAAGAGGGAGAAAGACATGTGCAAGCCTTTGCTTCATGGATGGTTTCTTTCATTGAACTGCAGAGGTACAGCTTGTGCTGAAACATGTCATGCTTGTGGGCAGATGATCTCTCCTGCTATACTTGGGGCGTGAGCATAGAATCACCAATGCTTCCTTTGGACACTTTGCACCACTGGCTTGCTAGCATTAAAGCTAACGTCGTGCCCAATGCTAATAAATTGAACTCTGGGTGGGAAAGGTCAAGACTTGCTTGAGTAAAATAAATAGGCTCATGTGAATGTATAGAGCTGCCGACAAAGGACATGGACAAGGCGGAGGTGCTCAATGACTTCTTTGCCTCAGGCTTCAACAGCAAGGGCTCCAACCACAATGTCCAAGTTGCAGAGGGTAAAAGTGAGGACTGGGAGCAGGCAGATCTGCCTACTATAGTAGAAGATCATGTTTGTGAGCTCCTAAGAAAGCTAAATGTGCACAAGTCCATGGGGCCTGATGAGATCCACCCACGGGTCCTGAGGGAACTGGCAGATGAAGTTGCCAAACCACTGTGCATCATATTTGAAAAGTCATGGCAGACTGGTGAAGTTCCTGCTGACTGGAGGAGGGCAAACATAACACCCATCTTCAAGAAGGGTAAAAAGAATGACCCTGGAAACTACAGACCAGTCAGCCTCACCTCTGTGCCTGGCAAGATCATGGAGCAGATCCTGCTGAAAGTCCTGCTAAGGCAAATGGAAAACAAA